>OX104111.1:77707105-78220744 GCA_944474755.1 Limnoperna fortunei | reverse complement strand
AAAACAATAACTTTGTAGTGAACCATCCAAAGAATATACATGTATGTGGTTTCTGCTGGTTCAACAGTTTCAGAGAAGAAGCCATTTTATTCATTTTCCCATAGGTTTCTATTTTAAATTGATTTTTTCAATGGCAGCCATCTTGGATTTCCCATTAAATAATTAATCATAATCTTTTAAGAGAACCATCTATTAAAATTCCCATGCATTATAGCTGATCAGCTTTATACTTTTAGAAAATATATTTTATATAGTTCTGCGTTTAAAGTCTCGCAGAAGCAATTTCTGATTGGCATAAAAAACATCAACTTTTTATAAGTACCATCCAAAACAATATTTATATATTTTAGTTTTTTTTTCAATTTGTTAACAGCTGGTTTCAGAGAAAAAGCTTTATAAAAAAAATTCCCATAGGGTCCTATAGTAAACTAGGTGGCAGCCATTTTTGCTTTCCAATCAGAATAAAACATGTACATGTAAAACTTGTAAAAAACATCCAATAAACAATAGGCTTAATTGGTTTCAGAAAAGTATATTGAAATGTCAAAACTTACAGACGACCTGGGAACAGGTGAGCTAAAACCTCTATTGAAATCACAAGTATTAAACATGACAACTCGTTAACCTTTGAACATTTTAGATGGCAAACACTTAAATTGAATAAATCAATTTTTTTTCTTTCAATTACACTGTTGTTTTGGTGTACCTGTATTAATGAGTATTGTGAGAAAAAAAATAACCCCTCTAACATAAAATAATTAAAAAAAATCAAAAATTACAGAAAAATTAAAGTCTTTTTTAAACTTACAAGCTGTTTCTCTTCGAACTTTCACCTTGTACTTTAGCAGAAGTGTAACCAAAACAACAGCGACTAGACCAGAGTTGAATATAGCACCAATTCGACTAGGATAATGTACCATAAATAATCCAATGACATCAAAAAATACCATAGTCCCATGTCTGTCGGCACCAGGATCCTCCAATTTGTCACTGACACACAGATGTTTGATAACACTGAGTAAATTGTCACCTAAAACAAAATATTTTATTCAGTTATGCAGTTTCATCCATAGGCCTTGGTGGCCAAGTGGTCTAGGTAACTGCAATTATATTTACAGGGACCTTACAACACTCAGGTTATTAGTTCAGTCTGATTTCTGGCAAGGTGTGCTCGACTCCAAACTTATTTACCCACAGTGCCAGTTGTCCTCCAAAGGGGTGGGTTCTCATTGGCTACCATGGCTTTATTCACTATATCAGATCAAATGAAACATTTGGTGAGTATATTTTTGGGAAGATGAACTGTTCTATTTTTTAAATACAACACCTATTGTTCTCTCTGCAGTTTTATTCAAAAGAGAGCTTTAAATTGGTCTAGGAGAAATTTACCATCCATTGATTTATTTTCCAATGCCAAAACAAAACTCCTCCTAATGAAAACACATGAACCTACATGTACACTGATTATAGGGATGAATTGTTGTGAAATGCTAACCCAAAATAAACTGAACTGCATTATATGATAAATGCCATCCAAACTGGTGAAAATACATGTATGGAAGAATTCTTTAAAAATCAAAAAGTCTGAAAGGGTTGCAAGTGCAAGTGCCTTAATAAAAAAGGAATGTTTTACAATTTGTTGGAAGTAGATTTTGGGTCTGTGTCAAAAAATGTAGGGGAGTTGATAACACAAAAAAAGAACCACCGTCTATAAAATGTGCTAAAAATGCTCCCATGTCTAAAAAAAAGGGTACACATAAACTATATATTTTCTGACAATGTATGATTATGGATTTTTCCTGCAATGGTACAATACATTATATACTAATGATAATGATAAACATAAAAATTGCAATTATAGCCAATTACTGAAACGTGTATTCTAGTTATAACCTGATGTCACAAACAAATATTGTATTTTACTGCATGATGTAAATAACAGAATACTAAATATCCTTAGAAGTGAGGACAAGGGTACCAGGAGAATTTATTTTGTCACTAACCAAATTAAAGCAACAATTTTTGTTGCTTCCTTTATGTTGTGCTGCCACAGGTTGGGGTTTTTCTCAAATGTAACCATTGCAGGATCAACTATTTAAACTTACCAGCTCTCTGAATGCTACCAGGTGGTATATACTCTGGTTTATCATTCTGTGTGTGATATATGTATCCATTGGCTATATAGGCAATATCTAATCCTACAATAAACAACATTATCATGATATATTTGTTCTAAAATCATATTGGAAAAGACCAAGTTCATGTATTTGTACGATTGACTTACCACATCAAATAAATATTATTTAATACAAGTTTAGAACTGGCATATCTCTTCTATAACATTAAGGGACCTCTGTGGCAGAGTGATCAAGGTAGCTAGTGGTTAGTACTGAAAATTGATATGTCAACAATACGGTTGCTCAATTGAGTCTCTCCCTTTGGCCGGGTGCGCTAGACTACAACCTTAATTGACAAGGATTACCAGTTTTCCTGCCACAGGTCCTGGTACTCCGTTTTCTTCACCCAATAAAAACTGGACTTCATGACATAGCTGATAAATTGCTGAAAGTGGCCTTAAAATGTATATAAACAAAATCAGTAACATCAACATTTTTTACCTCATATTATAGTCCCATTTTCTGGGGTTTTTTATAGTTATATTACAGTCATGACAAAAATACTGAATGTTTTTTATGAAAAAGGTTGTCTTATAAGTGAGGATAAAGAGTACATGTACTGTGCACATAGCAGCTTCAGACCTCAAAACATGTAAATCTAACATATAAAAGTATATATAATACGCCAGTCTGGTATTTCCCATTATTCACCAGTTTTGTACTTAAAATGATACACCAGTTGTACTTCCCATGAAACAGCTCAAATGCCTACTTGGCATTAAATTACATTCCTGCACATCAACAGGCAATTGGGATAGCATCTAAATAATACTACATCTGCTGTCCATGGTCATTGTCAAATGTTGGATTTCAGTTTCATGTGTAAATAATGTAAAATTTAATAGGTCATTACATCAAATAAATTTTCAGCAAATTTATTGAAATCTATAAATATATCAATCAATGGAATAACTGCAAGATTTTCATGTAATATTATTCATCATTCAACTTTGAAATTAAGATATACTATCATACAATTTTTATTGAAATCATTGAAGAAATGACAATGCTGGAGTTTTCCAATCCTCGTAAATCAACATGTGGATGTCCTGCATACATGTATCCAAGTCCAGGTATCTACTTACTAGTACTAACCTGCTAAGTTTCCATAATCTCTAAATATTCTGTAATCTGTATCTGATGGAATCACTCCACTTTGAAATAGCTCTTGACCAATTATTGAACCATATGGATACACTGCAGACTCAGCATAGGCTTTAACTAACCATGGATGTTCTGGTCCTATGGTAACACATAACAAAATTACCTTTTGACAGATAGATAAAAACCATTGCATTACATAACATTTAGTATTTAGATTTCGTTTAAACAAAGAACACAATACTGCAATGCAAAGAATGGAATAAAATTGAGAGCTTATTTGAAAATAGAGAATAAAATTACAACAAAATAAATAATTGTTTGTTTGAGATATTATGCAACATGACCATTTTGCAATATCGTCCAGTCTAGTTTTTATTCCAGGAAAATGCTAGTATAATATTATAAAAAACAGTTTACAAATCTACAACTATGTGTAGTATTTAAAAGATAGCATTCCCCAATACGAAATAATATGCAATGGAATACATTTCTCAATACTAAATATTACTGTACTATACTATTATTGACAATAATAAACTTTTTCACCAATCAAGATGTTTTAAGAGCTAACAACTCACATGGACTATGATACAATTAGTGAAGGTATTTTACACTGTTACACCTATTAAAGTCACATAGAATAGTACATGGGGGCCACAAAAGCTGCAAAATTACTGATAGAGGCATTTAACACTATTTAAAAAGTATTTTTATAGCATGATTCTACAAAGCAATTGACAAAATTTCAGTATTATATGATAAATGATTGCTGAGAAAAATGTGACGAAAATTACAATTGAATACCATGTTTAAAAGTTAAAAAAATCTGTAAACAGGAAGAAGGAGTCTGAAAGGACCTAAAAAATCCCACAAAATGGCATGATCATACAAAGCTACTGATAATTTTCGGTATCCAACCATTTATCATTGCTGAAAAAAATTTGATGGATAGCTGAAAATTGACTAAGTCAGTAAACAGGAAGTAGGAGTCTGAGGGGTCTGAAAATAAACCCCACTATACATGCTATATGGCATGATAATACAAAGCTACTGAAAAAATTTCAGTAATTACAGAAAAATATGATGGAAAATGCTCACACAACACACACTAATGCACAGACTGAAAACAGTATATCCCTATCCCTTAGTAGGACCTGGGGTAAAACAAACAAACAAATGGTACATATATAATTAAAACCTGAAAAAAACCTGGACCAAATCTACAGTTTTCAATATGCCCAGGCTTGCTAATATATACAAGTACCTGTTTGGAAGACGGTTTCCCAGCCTCCAGCACCAGCTGAATCCAAGTTTATAAAGGTTTTAACTGATGCAGCCCATGGATGTTTTGTAATGAAACCATGACTTGCCTACAAATATACAAAACTATTACATATTTTTGCAAAATAATTAAGTAAAATGCATATAATTTTCAAACAATATTAATTTTAATATGTATGTGGTATTTTGATAAGCAAATAAAAATACTGTTCATCCAGTTTTATATGTTTAAATTATGATTGGCTCTTAAATCTGCTTCCACAACACAATTAATACTGTGTATTTTTCAAAACATACCTGAAGCATGTTTTCTTCTGCTCCATTGAATAAGAAAATAATATTATGTTTCAGTGGTTCATTTGAAACATAAAGAGCTCTCAACAGTTCCAACATAACAGCACAACTAGCTGTGTTATCACCTGCCCCTGAAACAAGGAATCGTGGATAACTACTAGTAGAAAATTAGTAAAAAGAACTGTTTATTATTTTATTTATTAGTAAAAAAATTGTGATATTAAACAACAATGTCCGATGCACAAAAATCACTGAATACAGTTCTAAGAAGACTAAAAGTTACACAAATGTCAATTGCACTAATTACTTGAATGTTCACTTTCTATTCTTTTGTGCAAAATTAGTAATACTAGTACAAGCTTGAAAGTAAATTTAATTCCTCTGCAAATTTGAGCATACAATGACTGATTGTGCTCTTGATCTTTGGCACTTAACATTTGCTCATTCAATCAATTTAATAGCTATAAAAAATACTTTTTTAGTTTAGTCTGAGACATAGGTATGGGATTTGTTACCAGTTTGGTAGTAGTACATGTGTCATTTGAAAATGTTTTGATATCAAGTAGCAGTGAATCACTGTGAATCTCAGTCCTTTCTGCACAAATTGGTAATACTATCTTGGTTTTTTTTGAGTCAACTGTTCAGTAAGCATCCATGTAGCTGGCTTAATTTTGCAATGTACAAAGCAGATTCTGCATGTTGTAACTGTTCTTCTGGCTTGGATCATATGATTTTGTAAATGTCATAAATGTCTACTTGGTATCGTCAAAGCTAATCTGTTACAGTGTATCACACAAAGAGCAATTGACATCTAATTAATCACTTTAAATTAGCTATGATATTCAATCATAGGTAATGATAGTCAACTAAATTATGTATATTTTTGGGAATATTCGTTGTTCTCATAAGTGGTGCGAAAAACAATAACATGTGTTATGTTGTTAAAAATTAAAGCAATAAAATAAAAGCTGAAAGCATCTCGGTACTAGGAAGAACATTGCATTTACTTGGTTGCCTAGACAGCAAGTCATCTCCCAAAAAATAATATTATGACATGAACATGATGAATATGCCATCCTAATTTTGATTGTATTTTTGCATGGTACATTAAATGAGTAATTGTTTCAATCCCTCTGCAGAAATCACCTATTAGTTTATACCTTGGAAATATGTCTAAAATGGGAGGAAAAATATATTCAGATCATTGTTTTATATGTTAATATTCACTGTGAGGTCATGTCTACGATTTATCCAGTGTTATGGAGTGCTTAACCATTTATAAAACTTTCATGAAAATGGTTATTCCATACAACTTTAGTTACCTGGACTATCTACTACTGTGTCAAAGTGGCAGTTAATAAGGAGGCTTGATGACGAGCTGTTAGGTGGTTCCAAAAGTGCAACAACATTCTGCATATTTTCATAAACAGAATAATAATCGGTCCCAACAAAGTTTTTAAGCAGAAATGCACCACTGACTTTCTGAACATCTAAGGTTAGAGTATTTATAGATGAGTTTTGGCTTGACTGTGTGATACTGAAAATTTGATCCCTGATGTATTGCACTGCTTGCACTTCATTAGCATAGCTGCCTGCAGGCTTTGGTCCAAAGCTGCACAGAGTAAGCAAATGCTTTTTGGCTTCATTTTCAAAAAACTTATCTTTTTGTAGATGATCATCGGAGTGTTTTGGTTCCGGGTATTTGTCATACTTGACTTTGTGCAAAAATATAAAAGTTGATGTATACAAAATAAACACTATTGGCCATAAGATAAATGCATTTATTTGTTTCTTATTTGGTTCTCTTTCCTTCTCATTTTTACGTGTTACATCTGATGTTGCATCGCGATGTATATCACTAAAGCCAGCGATCTTCTTCCTTAAGTTGACTTTGGAAGTTCTGTCCAAGGAAGCTGACATGTTTGATGTAACGCACTAAATACAGAACATGATAAAACCAGTATGGGACCCGTACCTTCAAAAAGATATTCTATTAGAAAGTGTGCAGCGTCGGGCCGCCAGACTAGTCAAAAACAATTATAATAATAAAAGTAGTGTCACCGAAATGATGAACAGCCTAGGTTGGAAGCCTCTAGCTGAACGCCGTAGAGAATTACGTATCACTCTACTTTTTAAAATCTTGAACGACCTGGTAGTGCTACCCACTGACCCACTGGATTTATATCTAAACCCACGTAAACAAAGGAAATCAAATTCAAAAGCTTTAAATTATATACATTGCAACACTGATATTTTTAAAAATTCATTTGTACCGAAAACAATTAAAGACTGGAACTCTTTGGCAGATCAGTGTGTTACAGCAAAATCTTTATCCCAATTTAAATCAGAACTATCAATTTTGAACCCTTCCTCTGCTCAGCGCGATTAACATCAGCGCACTCCCCCCCCACTCGAAGATTAATGCTCAATAGTGAGCTACTTTTGAGTCACCAAACAGAACAAACCAGGACTCTTTGTTTCTATATGAATATCAAATTCTTGACCAACTTTCCCATAAACATAAATTATGAATTAAACTTTTAAGTAAAACAGTACTGTTCAAAAATGAAAAGAAATATGAAGTAATGATAACTTAGTTAATTATGTATCCGGGTACCGGTGAAAACATCGAATATTCGACAGGTAATTAAATTAAAGTTGAAGTTGAGCACACCCTTCTTGAACCGCAGTGCCGTAGTGTTGTAAGGCTCGATTGATTGATTGATATTTAACGTCCAGCAGACACGAGATCAAATAGTAGATGACTAATTACTAGTACTTAACTACTCGACTACAGAGCTATTTCGTTTTCGCATCAATTGAATAAAAGGGAAAATAAGTTAAATTTCTTTTAAAATGTTAAACAATTTGATCGTATTTATTTTCTAAAAAAATAAACAAATTAGCTGTTAATCACATTGAGATCTGTACTTGAGCGCCAACTGTGGTATGCTTCTATTTGTGTCATGTTTGATACTGTATCTGAAAACCAAGATTTTACACAATTTTACGATATTTAATATCCCATCTAAAAATAAATTGCCAAAAGTAAAAATAAGTATTGAAAAGATATCAATGACTGCTTTAAGCCTTTTTTTATTTGGATTAATCCAAGAATTATAAGAAATGTTAAAAAAGGAATTTTTTACCTCGAGAAATCACACACACACAAATAAGAAAGGGTACCCATAGTGCATGTAACCGGGTATCTCGACTTTGCACCGTATGTTGCAAAAGGGGACAGAGAACAATATCGATTAGGTCTAAATCGATTTCCGATTGTAAAACAGAATTTTTATAATATAAACTTCTTCTCTACTACCTCCTAACTCCCATTCATACCTCTTTCCTACCAAACTTTCACCTCTAACCCCTCTCCTGTCCCACCCTTCCATACCAAAAATAACCACGTTCTGCATTGAAAACAATTGCATAAGCTTCTAACAAGACATCATTCCAGACTTACTGGCAATTTTGATTATTATAAAATGTGTTTACGAGAAAAAATAACGCACGTATAAATCATACATGTATTGTTGCTTTGTTTTACCAGGTTTATGTATTGTTGCTTTGTTTTACCAGGTTTATGTGTAAAGCTATAACTACCGACAGGCACATTATAACACACGGAATGTTTGCTTGGTTGATTCATTTAATGTTTGCTTTACGTCCAGCAAGCAGTATTTTAGTTACACGTATATTCGGGACAAAAACAAGTTCACAAACAATTAATCCTTCCGGGAAACTGAATGGACTAAAACAGGCAGAAATGTTCTCTGCGACTTAAAAAGTATGGAGTAAAGAGAGAAAAGTTAGCAATGCCTCTTTTTTTGAAAAATACAAAATGGAGTTTATCGTGATATAGAGTGACAATCTCCAAACACACGTTACTATCTATGGTCCACGGTTAGGCCATTTGTATTAAAACCCGACAACCCTTACAAGAGAGCCTCTTCTATCCGAACATTGGGACAGGCTGGGCAGCGCACTGTGAAATATTCTCGGTACTAAAATAGAATGAAATCACATTGTATAAGCAAATAATAACAGTAACCATATTTAACTGGTTAGATATTTTTTACATGTGTTATTCATGCTTACAAAACATAACTTCCTTAAAGTCTTATTGCTCGGAATTTCAATATGCGTATAACGGTTTAGAATCAGCTTGAAGATAAAAGCTTCAACACAACGTCTTGTTTATTTAATTTAGTTTTCGCCAAACAAAAATGGGTGAGTGTACGCTTCTTCGTTCGTTTTATCACCAGCCCAGTAGTCACATTTCGATGCCGAAAAGAAGATTGTCTTAATTTACACCACTGAAATTTCGAAAATGATTTCTCAAGGTATCCATAATCAATGACAACATTGCTGCTTTGTTGGTTGGTTGGTTGGTTGCTTGCTTGCTTGATTGCTTGATTGATTGCTTGCTTGCTTGCTTGATTGATTGATTGATTGATTCATTGGATGTCTTAGAAACTTACGTACCAACCATTTTCTTATTTACTGAGTTGGGATGCAATTGCCTGCATTTCATTCTCGAAACAACAGAATCTTTTTCGAGAGCATATATGGGAAAATGTTGGGGTGTGGTCGGAATAAAAAAATACAAAGCTTATAAACACTCTTTATGGTATTGAACATATCAGTTCTTAACAAATGCAAGACCATCTTCGCTAGCCAAGTGTTACGATCAGGTCCCCCCTCTCTTGAAGATAAGATAAGAGTATCGGATCGTAACCATTGGCTAGCGAAGATGATGCAAGACTGTCTTCTCCTACCGGATTATCGAGCTATTTTACTGTTAAAATTACATCGAAAAATAAGTACCAATCAGGTGCCTATAGTCCCAGTACCAAGCAAAAACATAGAATGCTTTTCTGTATTTTTGCAACAAAGCAAACAATTTCCATAACTTTATATTATACGTGTAAAATCATAATTGAAATAAATCTAAAACACAATTAAACTCCTCTATGAAGCAATATTTCTTTCGGTATTTTATGATACTTTTTTTATTCTCAGTCGTGCGGGTTTTAACAGGACTTGGTTTCCATCTGGGCTTTTCTAAAAACAACTGGAATCGAAATTGCCATACTTAACTTATGCTACTTTTGCCAAATGATATAAGCGGTGAATAGCAAGGTGAAGGCGTTGTAGTGTGTAGCCTGCAGTGCATACTAAGAAAAAATGTCATCGAGATTTAAACCAAATGAAGGCGATTGGATCTGCACAGATACTAAGTATACACCAGTGAAAGCATAATGCAACAGTATTTCAAAATTTTCGTTTTTATGGTAGCAGGTCGTTCCGTCCCCTGGTCGATTCGTCGCCAGTTTATTAACAATATATATACAGTTTTCTTTTTGTTTGTTTTTAATTATAAATTTATAAACCAATTACAATTAGTTGAATCTTAAAATAACCAAAATATTTTAAAATTAAATGATAATTATGGTCACCCACTCAAATTTCATCCCTACTAGAATTTCAGCAATGTAAACAATTATCCCAAGGGTAAATTACTGTTTATTGCTCTAATCAAATGACGACTAAATAATAAATACAGTGCGTTTCAACAAAGTTAACATGCGTTAAAGCTACACATTTTCATCGCCGAAATTCGAGTGTCCTAGCATACTGTTCAGAGAAGTTCTCCTCAGCAAGTAATTCTCGCCACCGGATCTTCTGTTTTTGTGCCAAATTGGCATTTTAAAAGTGATAAACATATTTGTTTTGGATGGAAGATAATGAAATATATAAAATGAGGCCTTTGTCATCGATTTTAATGGAGAAATAACGGCACAGTCACCAAAATGGTGAAAATTGCTTCAGTCATTTTAATGGCGAGAACTTCTCTCTGGCCAGTACCTGAGACAATACTTTTAATAATGAATTTTACCATTTTACCAGGGCTCACTCTGGGTCAAAATTATAGGGAAAAGTCACTTCTCTTTTGGGTGGACAACAGGGAGTTCGAGAAGTTGCATTAAATGTTGCGTTACGCATCCTGTTTTCTGTTTTTTTTTTAAATGAGTGTTGGCATTTGCATTCTTATTGTTATATGTTTTTTTATCAGTTTAATTAATTGAGGATAAAGTATCAAATTTGATTAACTATTCAGTTTACTTATTTCACACATTTTCATAAATACATGTATTTAAACATAACAATATAAAAAGAATAAACTGTTACAAAACTGTTCATTAAAATATATGTCTATTTGTCATTGGTACACAAATTGATTGAATTATAATGAAGTACTAAGAACTAGAAGTAGAAAATTACATCATTGTGACACATTATATTATATAAAATGATAAAATTCACTATTAAAATCATTTTTAAATATTTCACTTAAATTTGTTTAAAGTAACTGCTAAAATACTTTTTTACTACGTTTCTGTCATTGCAATACTCATTTCATACCTATCAGAGTAGTACATTTGCAATATCCAGTACTAAATTCATACACTACAGCCAAAACGGATTACGCCAAGTCCGTGAGTCCATGATGGACAACGATTATAATACACGGACATTCCTGATGGACAGAAGTTCATCATTCGCGGACACTTCAGATATGATGTCCCCGATGGATCCGCAATGTCTTCCACATGTCCGTGAACGTAAACGTTATTGTCATGGACTGAATTCGATAAATACTTTATTTGAAGATAGTGTATTGTTCCTCTCATTTAACCATTCAGTTGTGTATTAATACTTTCCAGATCGTCAGTACTAAAAACATGTTCAAGAAGGGTACTTTATTAATTATTTTACATAATAAATATTGACATATTAATTTGTAAAAAAGGGGTAACAAAAAACAGATATATTACTTTTATACAATAAAGGTGTGTTTAAACTCTTATAATATTAACAGTAGGTGTTATTAAAACGCTGTCGTAAAACACCTTTCCTTATGGTGCCCCGAGGAATTATGATACCTGTCGTCCACCGGATGCAAAATAGAACGGTCCATTGAGCAAGGAACACCTGCGATTTTATTGCGAGGTCAACTAATATACGTGTGTATAAATATGTGTTAGAGTAAAAAGGTATGAATTACGGTAAATTTCATAATTATAATAAAAAATGTCCCGCTGGCTTCCCGTTCAGGTGACTGGTGTTAATTGATGAAGGTAACCAACACGTGGACTTTCCGTGTAATTAAAATACTACGCCGACCGGAAAGTTTTATTGTCACAAACGATTTTTTACCACTTTGGCAGTCGTAGGTTTAGTGGAATATTGTTAAAAACACATATTTACTTTAAAAATATTTACGGGAATTTTGTACAATTAGTAGTTACAACCCCGAATTTTGATGTCCTCAGCCGGAGACACGTGTCACTTATAGTTTGCTCCTCCCCATTCATTGAGTGATTCCCGCCTCACATATTGATTTTTTGGTAATAGGTGTGTTAGTTTTGGTACACCTTTCTGTCCATCAATCTTATTTTGGTAATAGGTGTGTTAGGTTTGGCACACTTTTCTGTCCATCAATCTTATCTCATCAGGTCTTCAAAGAGACCAATAATCGACACATGATTTCTAACTCCGTGCATGTCCAATTGTTATAGAATTTACACAACAATAGAATCTGTTGAATGAACAATTATGTAAAACGAACATTAAATAAAGACGTCTGAGTGACGAGGTTTAAAAAATGTTACTGCCTTTCTGCAACAAATACTTTCATTACGAATTTCTGCCGTTACAACATATGCCTTGTACAAGTACACTGTGTACAAGTACCGTGTTTATCGCGGCAATACCGCGTAGTCCATGAATAGACGATTCTGCAGTCATTTTGGTCACGGAACGTTCGCGGACAATTATTACTAAAAAAATTGATTGCCGCGTCGCGTTCGGCCGCGTTTTTTCGCGGACTTTGCGGAATCCATCTTGGCCGCAGTGTATCTGCTCCGGAAAATTTAATGTTTTTTGCACTGAACTGGTTTTCGGTTGTATTTTAAACCTACGCTTAATATACTTATTACAAATAAAACGGGTACCAGTTGATTTGTGGCGCGTAAACAAATAAACATGACACGGTATCAAAAATACGACGATTCTTACCAAAATGGGAATACAATTTTAAAGGCGGCATTAGGCGATTCTACAAAATGATAGGGGGACTTCACTTCGCTTTGGAAGATGATCGAGGGCGAAGTGGGACCACGATAAAGCGACTTCTTCGCCCGAGTCGCCCTCCAACGTGAGCCCTGTTTTAGATAACATATTATGTGTCACCAGGGCTCGCGTTGGAGGGTGACTCGGGCGAAGAAGTCGCCTTGTCATGGTCCCACTTCGCCCTCGATCATCTTAAAAAGCGAAGTGAAGTGGCCCTTTCAATTTGTAGAATCGCCTGATGTCACCTTTCAAATTTTATTCCCATTTTGTTAAGAAATCTTCACTTTTTGATACAGCGTCTTGTTTATTATGTTACGCACCAGAAAGTCAACTGGTTCCCTTTTAACTTTTATTCGGTATATAAAGCGTAGGTTTAAAATACGACCGGAAACCAGTTCAGAGCAAAAATAAGTTAAAGTTTCCGGAGCGGATATGAATTTAATGCTGGAGATTGCAAATATACGGTGCTGTTAGTGTTGAAATGAGTATTGTAATGATAGAAACGTAGTAAAAAATAGTATTTAGGCATTAACTTTTAACAAATTTAAGTTAAATATGTATAAATACTTTTAACAGATTTGTCACAATGATTTAATTTTCTACTTCTAGTTCTAATAGTACTTCATTATAATTCAATTAATTTGTAGACCAAAGACAAAGAAACATTTTTTTAATGAACAGTTTTGTTTTTTGTTTTTTTTTAAAGTTATGTTTAATACATGTACATGTATTTATGAAAATGTGTGATAAAAGTTAATCAAATCTTTTACTTTATCCTCAATAAATTGAACTGCTAAAAAACATGTAACAATAAAAAATTCAAATGCCAAATTAACACATATTAAAAACTCAAACAAAATAGGACACTTTCGCGACATATAATGCAAATTCTCCCTGTCGTCCACCCACTTCTCCCTGTTCTATCCTCACTTCTCCCTGTCAGCCCCACAAAAGAGAAGTGACTTCTCCATAGATTTTGACCCAGCGTGAGCCCTGGTCACAATGATGTAATTTTCTACTTCTAGTTTTTATCATGTTTATAGTACTTCATTATAATTCAATCAATTTGTGTACCAATGACAAAGAAACATTTATTTTAATGAACAGTTTTGTGACAGTTTATTCTTTTTTTATTGTTATGTTTAATACATGTATTTATGAAAATGTGTGAAATAAGTATACTGAATAGTTAATCAAATCTTTGATACTTTATCCTTAAAATAAATTAAACTGCTAAAAACACATATAACAATAAGAATGCAAATGCCAACACTTATTTAAAAAAAAAGAAGAAGAAAAACAGGACGCTTTCGCGAAATAAAATGCAACTTCTCCCTGTCAACCACCCAAAAGAGAAGTGACTTCTCCCTATAATTTTGACCCAGCGTGAGCCCTGTAATCACTTACTGAAAGTGAAGTAAAATCCCATTATAACAAACTAACAGATTGGTTATCTCTGTAAAATTGAATGAAAGATGATTTGTTCTTACTGGATATTTTATTTAATAAAAGAGTTGTCATGTTTTGGCGAAGACATCAAATTCCCTACACATACATTTTAATACAGGTCTACATGTCTGTATTTTCATTCAGATGTGGTAATGTGAACTTTTCACGAAGAACACAGTGCAACAAATGTGGTAAAGGTAAGTTGATTAATAGGTCGAATTTTACTGCCGTTTTAGTCCGAAGTTAGTTTTGTGAAATGTCGGATTAACTGCAGAATTCAGTCCTATTGCTCGTAATGTATCAAATAAAAAATTCTAACTTCGGTCTATTTATACAAAATTCAATCATAATATTCATCTCCTTTATGTTATTTAAGCTTTAGACATTGTGAAACTAACGGGAAACAATCTTTATTGAAGAAATTTCTTTTTTCGTCTTGGAAGATGCACGTGGAAAATGCTATGTTAATCATCTTTCATTGTATGGATAATGTGACCTAATTTTATTATAAACGTGCTAATTTGCATACAATACAACCATTCCGTAGTAGGAATCCATTAATTTACTTACGTATTACGCAACACGCCATTCAGTTTCAGGTTTCTCAATGTTTTTCATGTAGTAAACATACATGTAATTAAAAAGAGACAAGAATGTCAATTAATACACAATGCGCAGTGGGTTATTAAAAATGGCAATAACTATTATCACGTATCAATAATGATGGATTTTAAACACGAAACCTATTAAAAAAAATGGTAACACTGTCAAAAAGTATCAAGGTCGACCTGCTCTGATTGTATTGGCAACTTCTTTTATACATCAATGTGCCAAGAGTGATTTACTCCAGCTTTGCTACATTACTAGTACAGGGTCTAAATTCGTACCGTCGACAAAAAAAAAATAGAGAGGTAATGTTTATTTGTTCTAGTTGATTAAGTGATTGTATCAGAAATGTACATGTGGTAAAAGTAATTTGATTAAGGGATTGTATCAGAATCCTACTACAACAAATGTGATAAAGGTGATCCATGGATTGTATCAGAATCAAATACTTCAACAAAATGTAAGGTAATTTGATTAAGGGGTTGTATCAGAATAAAACTAGAACAAAAGTTGCAAGTGAAATTTGAATAGATCTCAGTCATTTAAAGGTGGTTATCTTCAAAAGGTTAGATTCTGGAGTGGTTTAACTGATGGTAAAATTTTGTAAATAGGGCCACCATTTTGATTATTTGCACCACAAGATCGGGTGGTTTTTTTCAGCACAAATGCCAAATAATCCAGTTTTTACATGTTGTATAAAGGACATGTATATGACCATGAAGCAATTGTGGATTACAAATGACACCTTAGTGTTTTCAGTAATAAAAGTTTGTTTTCCTATGCCACAAAATGTTAAACTTGTCCTTGTACATTCAGTTTTAATAACAAAATTTTTTATGTGATTCTTACTCCTTATTTCATTTGAAAAAATCAATGTAACATAAAACTTAACTGGTAAATTATTACAGGTTTTATGCAAGATAACTTTTAAGACAAGTACATAAAAAACCAGACTTTATATAAATATATAACACATAGAGTTTCTGAAATCCCAGTAGGAAATATAGTAGCTACAACCAAATGTAGCTCCTATTTTTTTTATCTGGGTGAAGCTACAAAGAGGTCCTATTACTAATAATGGAACAAAACACTATCGGGATTTATAAATTTTTTTCCACTATTAAACTGATGTCTTGGTTTAATTAATATTTTTAGCTCACCTGGACCGAAGGTCCATGTGAGCTTTTGCTATCACTTGGCGTCTGTCGTCCATCGTAAACTTTTTCAAAAATCTTCTCCTCTGAAACCACTGGGCCAATTTTTGTCAAACTTGGCCACAATCATCCTTAGGGTTCCTAGTTTCAAGTTTGTAACAATGGTGTTGATCAACAGACAAATATGGCCACTGTTACTAAAAATAGAACATGGGGGGTAAACACAGGTTTTTGATCATTATCTAAAAAACTATAATAGCTATAGAGAAAACCGTTACTTCAAATTGATCAGCACATTAAGGTCTACAATAGTTGCTATTAGTGCGAAGTGGTGTATTGGCGTCTTGTAGGAGTTATTGCCCTTTTTTGATGATTTTTGACAAAATTTTTGGTATTTACAATATAACCTGAAAACTATACGAGGTAGAGTGAAACTGTAAATGGCAAAAATGATCAGCAATAAAAGCCCTACAATTCACTTGATTGGTCTGAAATTGTCAGATGACTCCTTATATGAGTTATTGCCCTTAAATGGTAATTTGTTTTTAAGTTTTCCGTTTTTGTCCTGTAACTTTAAAACTATAACAGCTAGAGTAAAACTTTAAATAGCAAAAATGATCAACAATACAAGTCCTACAATTCTTTGTATTATTAGTCTGAAATTGTCAGATGACTCCTTATAGGAGTTATTGCCATTAAATGGCAATTTTTTATGAAATTTTCCGTTTTTGTCCTGTAACTTGAAAACTATAGCAGCTAGATTGAAACTGTAAAGTGCACAAACGATCAGCAATGAAGAACCTACAATTCACTTGATTGGTCCAGGGTTCTCGTTAAGACGCGTATACGCGTCCTGGACGCGTCAAAGTTGTGTAGGACGCGCCATTAAAAGATTCCGTGCATCCTCGGGACGCATCGCATTCAAATCATTTGCGTCCCTAAATGTGCTTTAATCAACAGCACGTCATTTACCTAAAGCATACCGAATGACACTTTTACAACCGGATGTAATTCTATTTTTAGCTGTGATGCACAGCAGGTGAAATATATTTGATATCTGACGGTGACCGATGACCGATAATAAATGGCTGCATGTATTAACAAAAATCTAAACAATCTTAACATGAATTAAAAAATATTTTAATAAATTTATGATGTATTTGAAAAAACAAGTTTTTATAAACCATAATAATAATATCTTTTTTGTACATCGCGCCTAAAGTAAACAAACACGTTTTCGATGTTCATGGTTTTTTAAAGGTGAAACACCTGGCTTGTGACTTGTGTTTTCTATTTGAATAATAAATTATTTCCATTAATTATCAGTGACTAGCCAGAACTTGGGATATTTGCGGGTTTACATAACCAATAATGTAATAAAAAGTCAAAGGTTACAATGAAAATATTTCCAGCAAAAAGATCGTTTTCGATGTTTTTAAAATGTGATTAAGTGAAACACTTGGCTTGTGACCTGATTGCAATGATTAAAAAATATTATTGTAATGATTAAATGTTGAATGGAACTTTTGTTATTTCAGATGAGGTTAAGCAGAAATATTTTCTAGTTTTGGGAAATTTAAACAAAATTTACAAAATTTATTGAATAACTTAATAACTACTTTTAATAATATAATATTGCTTTGAAATGTATTATACATGTATTAGTCAAATTATTTAAATTGAGGTGTTGCCTCTTATCACACTGAACCCATAATTTTCTCCCAGATGAAGCCATGCAGACTTCAAACACGTGACTTCAAATAACCAACAGAAGTAAATGGTGTTAATTGATACTTCCCTTCCATAAAATGATGCTATAATCTTGGGTATATAAATATGGGCACAATAAATTATGTGTATAAAGTTAAAATTAAACCTAAGTAGGATATGCCAAGAGCATCGTCTCGGGCAGGTGCCTACATCCGATTGCAAATTAAAGTCAAATCCTCGGTCGAGTAAGCCAAGAGCCTCGTCTCGGGCTGTTACTGAGGGAAACTCATAAAAACCCAATCCCTATAACATGTAACAACAGGTCTGAAATTGTCATACAACTCCTTAAATAAGTTATTGCCCTTAAATGACAATTTTTTATGAAATTTTCCGTTTTTGTCCTGTAACTTAAAAACTGTAACAGCTAGAGTGAAACTGTTAATAGCAAATATGATCAGCAATACAAGCCCTACAAATTACTATTTAAGTCTGAAATTGTCAGATGACTCCTTATAGGAGTTATTGCCCTTAAATTGCAATTTTTTATGAAATTTTCTGTTTTTGTCCTGTAACTTTAAAACTATAACAGCTAGAGTAAAACTGTAAATAGCAAAAATGATCAACAATACAAGCCCTACAATTCACGGTATTAGTCTGAAATTGTCAGATGACTCCTTATAGGAGTTATTGCCCTTAAATTGCAATTTTTTATGAAATTTTCTGTTTTTTGTCCTGTAACTTTAAAACTATAACAGCTAGAGTAAAACTGTAAATAGCAAAAATGATCAACAATACAAGCCCTACAATTCACTGTATTAGTCTGAAATTGTCAGATGACTCCTTATAGGAGTTATTGCCCTTAAAAGGCAATTTTTTATGAAATTTTCCGTTTTTGTCCTGTAACTTGAAAACTATAGCAGCTAGATTGAAACTGTAAATTGCACAAATGATCAGCAATGAAGACCCTACAATTCACTTGATTGGTCTGAAATTGTCAGACAACTCCTTAAATAAGTTATTGCCCATAAATGACAATTTTTTATAAAATTTGCCGTTTTTGTCCTGTAACTTAAAAACTGTAACAGCTAGAGTGAAACTGTTAATAGCAAAATTGATCAGCAATACAAGCCCTACAAATTACTATTAAGTATGAAATTGTCAGATGACTCCTTATAGGAGTTATTGCCCTTAAATTGCAATTTTTTATGAAATTTTCCGTTTTTGTCCTGTTACTTAAAAACCATAACAGCTAGAGTGAAATAATAAATTCCAAAAATGATCAGCAAATAAAAACCCTACAATTCATTTTATTGGTCTGAAATTGTCAGATGACTCCTTATAGGGGTTATTGCCCTTAAATGACAATTCTGTTATGAAATTTTCCATTTTTGTCCTGTAACTTGAAAACTATAGTAGCTAGATTAAAACTGTAAATTGCACAAATGATCAGCAATAGAAGCCCTACAAATGATTGCTTAGTCCAAAATTGCAAGATGACTCTTTATAGGAGTTATTGCCCTTTCAATATGAATTTGGACAAATGAACAGTTTTTTTAATTATAAATTAGTCTATAACGCACCTATTAGTAGAGTTAAACTGTAAATTTCTAAAGTACCCTAAAGGACAATGCCTAAAAACCATTTAATTTTCAGAAATTGTCGATTGCACCTTATAGGAGTTATTGTATTAACAAATTTGTTGAAGAAATGTTTAGTTTTGCACAGTAAATTAAAAGCTATAACAACTAGATTGAAACTGTTAATTTCAAAAATTTTAATATAGTTTAAGTCATTTGGATTCCAGGTGAGCGATTACAGGCTCCTGGGAGCCTCTAGTTTCCCTTTCTGCGTGTTTAGTTGACATTTCTACAATGTCTAATTAAATAATTTTTACCCTTTTTCGTAATCATTTCATTGTTGACAAAATTGAAAATGTGGAGTGTAGAATTTTGAAATTGTATTGATAGTAAAACTTGTATTAGGTATAATGCAGTGAATATGGTTAAAATGATCTAGCATATTTTTTTTACCAAATTGATTCTGAAATTATGCTTTTTGTAATTTAAATTTTGTCAATGCTATGGTTATGAATAAAGTGTTAAAACTAATGAAAAAGTGGTGTAGAAATATCAGGTAATTTGCATCTATAGACATTAAAAAGTATGTATCAAACCAGAGATATAGTTTAATAGGTAATTATTTGCATTAAACCCCATGGTGCCAATCACTCCTGGCTGCTCCATTATGAGTTATGGGACCTCTTTGTAGCTCTGTCCACAAAAAGGAACTACATTATTGTAGCTACAGTGTAGTAATATACTATTAGATGAAAAAAGTTTTGCTAGATTTAATACTGGAAAAATTACTTCCTCTAAGAAAACAAGCTACTGCTTTGAATTTCACATTGATCATGTTGATAACATCCTGCCATTTCAAGTAATTACACATATTCATTAGGAAACTGATCAATATTAGTCTGTGACATGTTTCCAGATCCTAACATTTTACAAGAAGTTATAAATATTGTCTCTTCACTGTCACAAATAAAATGTTTACACTAATAAATGATCTTGTAATGACTTTTATGAACTTAGCTGTCTGTGATTGCTAGTCCTGCTATCTGGTGATCAGATATTAAAAAGATGGCAGACATCCATTGTTGCACTTTTCCCACTCCAGAAGTGTAACCGTTTCAGATATTAAAAGGCAAATGTGTTTTTCATCATGTTTAATAAATGACATCAAATTTTCTTTTAATATGAAGTTTCTTCTAACTTAATTATTTAAGTATACATTTTGATGTGTATGTACACACTCTAATTTAACAATTAATTTGACCAAGTAATTATATCAGATATGTCATTTTGATTGTTATACAGAGAAAAAAGATGGACTAATTTTCAAGAAAGGAGGAACAGAGATTGGGAAAGGCTTGGCAGAGAAAAGTAAAGGACTGTTTAGTGCAGATGACTGGCAGTGCAAAAGGTATATATATACAAGAACAAGCTATTTAAAAACAATATTGTATCTACTTTCAAGATTTAGATTGACAGTTTGTATACATAATGTATACCTCAATAACACGTAAAATATTGTAGATGTTTGTAATGTTGTGCAGTTGTAACAGTTTTCTCAGCTTCTACTTAAGGGATTGATTTCAGATTAAGTGCACAGCTTTAGCATGATGAGTTGTAACCGAGCCTCCCCTCTCCAGGTCAGTCGGTTGTCTACTTTCTGTTTTCCAAGCCGACTTGGACTGTTTCAGGGGTCAAAATAAGAAAAATTTTCGTAACAGTTTTCTCAGCAACTACCAATCACATTCTCTTGAAATTTGGTATGCAGCATCAGCATAGCCTCCCATAAGGTGGGATTCAATTTCAGGTCTGTCACTCACCTACTTCCTGTTTAACGAAATCCTGCCATTTCTGTCTTTGATTGATTTTTTAGGTTATGTCTACAGTTCTAAAAAAATTTGTAGGTCTTGACAAAAATTTACAGTTTTCAACCATAGGTTTCTGTGTTCTCACCAGTATCTAATAACAACTGAACAAAATGATTGAGCTAAAAAGTAGCAATTGATGTAAAAACTAATAAATTGTTATCTTCGAATTCCCAGACACGTCCTGAATATAGCTGAAATATTGCTTGCTGGACGTTAAACATCAATCAATCAATCAATCAATCAATCGAATTCTCAGAGGAATTCTAAATGAAAAAGCATTACTGTAAATTCGGAAATTATTGCGTGCATTTATTATTGCGATTCGGGGACCCCTTAAACAAATGCGAGTTCATATTTTTGCGATCCCCTGAGGTAACAAAAAATGCAATGACAAATGAATGAATTATTCCTCAGAAATTGTCAGGTTGTCTTTAATGTTGTTGTCTGTAAAAAATCGCTCTACATCAAATGGAATACACGTTTTAATTTTAAAAGTGATTTACCTCTGTTGAAGGTCAGAACACTAGTCACGTGTCTTTAATTATAAAATAATTTGCGTGGGTACTAAAACGGTTATTTGTTTACATCAGAAAGAAATAAATTGTGTTGTGTACAATTAATTATCGTGTTCAAATTAAATAACTATGATAGGGCTTTACAGATGGTGTATATGTATGTATACACTATAGGTTGAGTAATTCTGTTCATGGATACACTAAAGTAGAATTGCGGGGTTTAATTATTGCGATCACAGAACGATCACATTATTCGCAATAATAAAAACATCGCAAAAATTTCTGAATTTACAGTATTTGATCTGATTCAAAATAATAGTTTAGATTAGTTAATATCACTAATATTTTTAGTGATATCCTTTTTTTTACAAATATGAATTAATATTCATGGTTTTTTATTTCAGTTGTGGGAATGTCAACTGGGCCAGAAGAATGACATGTAATCTTTGCAATGCTCCAAAATATGGGAAACAGGAACAAAGAACAGGTACTGGTCAGAAACATCTAATACTAAATGCTGACTAGTAATCAAAAGGCATGGATATACCAAAGAACAATGGTTACTAGTCAAAAATGTTACTTGAATATGTATACAATGATGTGTTGTGGCATTGAGTCATGCTCCTCTACCCTTAATTTTCAAGAAGCATATAATACAGAAATTTTACCACTGTCAATAATTTTTATGAAAATGCCTCAGAAGTATTCAGTACTGTTTCTTTCCTCTAAAATAGTTTACTGTGTTTTTTCATGTCTCGATTGACTTAATTATAAGATGAATGAAGTCTATCAAAAATTGATAGGAATTCAGTAAACTATTTGTTTTGCAAATCAGTAAGAATGTTAAAATTATTCATTAATGCATCTGACCACATTCCATTTGTAGACCTCTGAGATGTATTTTATTTTTTATAAGACAGAATGTTTAAGTTTCTTTTAGAAAATAGATAATGAGGAAAAAACAGCAACCTCTCAATTAGATTCACAGAAAGACAGAGCAACACATCACCAATTATAAACAAAAATCAAATAACATAAAGACAAATACTGGGGCATAAAATACTTGACAGAAACAGTCGTAAAAATATTAGCTGAGGGGGTTATTGAATTGGTTGAAGGGATAGCAAATCCTCCCCCATTAAGAACATTGACTGTGATTCTACTTATGTTGAAGTTTGTGAATAAAAGGCCTTCTTTGGTTTACATTGGAATGGAATGAAAAATCTATAGAATGCCACTATGCTGTTCCAGACATGTTTATGTTTTATTAAAGATTTTATTGGATTTTTGTGCAGTGTGCAATAGCAAAATATAGACATTGATATTTTTTAATTTGGGGAAATATTTTGTAATGGTACTGTAAAATTGTAATTAATGCACCATAGTATTAAATACATGTATATGAGGTTTTAAAATTTTCAGTTGTTTATAAATACCAGTCTACAATTATTCTAAACAGCAAAAAATGTTACTTGATGTTATTTTATTGGGTTACAAAATTATTTGTTTATTTTGTGATCTTTGAAAGCATGCTAGCAACTTTAGAGAGATTTGAATCTAATGTGTACACAAGGCATACATGAACAATATCTGGGTTAGTCATAGGCCAGAATTTTTTATCAAGATTGTTAAGAGTTATGTCCCCTGATTTAAAAAAAAACAACTGTGCAAGATAGTTTATAGAAAGACTTACATGTATGCTTTAAATGAACAATGTCTTACTTTAAAATTTTCATGAAGGAGTGTTAGAGATATGCCCTTTAAAGACGCATAAAAAATGTATCTACACTTAGACAGATTACATGACTTGCACATGTCTGATGCTTTTACTATTTTTGTTTATTTTAGGATTCGGGGGAGGTTACATGGAAAGAGATGAAGTTGTAGAGTATGTTAAAAGAGAAGATGATGATGAGGCAGAATATGATGAGGTTAATATTGTTTTTCATTGATTGTTAAGGAACCAGAGTTCTTTTAATTACACAAACACTGTTTATTTTGAGCATTAAACCATTTAATAAAATCAATTTATGACAAAGGTCAGTTTAAGATGGTAAAAAATGTGTTCCATGTACGAAAAGACATTTTGCCAACTACTTCATGATTTGCAAATCAATTTACTACCAAATTTTGCTGTGATGATACAAGCAGTGATGGTAAACAAAGAGAAAGACATATGCTTTAGAATACAATTAAAAATATTTATAACAATATAATTATCGTTATATGAATAGTAAATAAAAATTGTATATATTTAGATAAATGAAATTTGTATTATGTCATTAAAACAGATAAATAAGTATGTTTTATATATAAATTATAATCTTGTTTTAAAAAACAAACATTAAGGATACACGCTGCTGGTCATTTTTGGTATAATTTTTTTTTAACTCCATGGGTCTTATTCATTTCCAAGCATTTAACTTTTCACTAATTGATTCCCAGCTTCCTATCTATTTTATTACAAACATCTTTACAAGCAAGCCTAACTAACAAAATGTAAATATAAACATAGATGTATCTTTTCCATACAATACTTATAAGATATTTAAAAGAAACCTGTATTCTGAAAAATTGACAGTCAATTATATTTGAAAAATAAGCAGTAAGTGAATTACCGTAATTAGGGTTGTATTGTCCACAGTTTTTTTCTTTTAATTTTCGTTGGAAAGGAATGGTGCGGATTATACATAAATACAGACTCGATCAGGTTTTTTTCGTCCCGTTGATTGTTGTCAATGGCGGTCGCCATTTTGTTGTAGTGTCTTACGCGGTATTTTCGTACTATTCTAACATAATTCTTTTACAAACTTCCATATGTATAGGTTGTTATGATATTAATTTGTACTTAAATTATTTTTAGTAATATTATATTAATGCTATAGGACGAATGAAAATTAAAACAGATACGAAAATAGTAGATGTGTAACCTGTATTGCATAAAATGCAAATGGCGTCGTTATGTACCCCCAAGTGTTTGAAGATCGATGTTTTGATTGCAATCATTCAGGGATTAAAATAAAACGTGTTATCTTTTTGTTTTCTTTGTTTGGTTGATGAATCAAAGTTGACAAATTGTTTTGGTTTCGAAATGTGTGATTTTCCGTTTTTAACAACGATCAAAATAGACGATATGAGAATGCTCTATTTTTAATTTAATTTACTACAATCACTAGAAATTAATAAAATTATAAACATAATTGATATTTAAAAAGAGAATAAATTACATATTAAAGTAAAAACTTGTTAAGAAGCGCGGCCAAGTCGGACTTGGATGTCTTCATCTTGAGACGTTTTGTGAAAACTTGTACGTGCGGATCGTACATTCATATACCAATTTTTCCGCTTTTTTCTGGTCCAAGAAAGGGGTGCAGACAATACGTAAATGCGTTTTATACACACCGTTTTACGGTACCAAAATTTTTTGCTTAAAAGGTTCTAAAGTCTGCCTTTTATGTTGTGTCGTATACCATGATGTAGCTGATTAAAGTTTTGAATCTTTAAGAAAAGTATTTTTCTAAATTAGCTTGTTTTTATTTTTGCTTTGGGGTTCCCCCCATTTATTTTTTGAGTTAGTCCAATTTAAAATAGTTTTTTATTGGTCCAAGGTCAAGGTAAAATTATGAGATGAACTGTTGTCATTGTCAGTTGTTCCTTCAGGCTGATTTGTAATTCATTAAAATGTGTTTATGGATATTAAAAACAATGCAACTTGGCAGGGTATCATGTAAGGTCCCATGATTTTTTTCATTCATTTAGTTTGGGAGGAAGAAAAAGAGGTATCGAGGGTCAACAGAAAATAAAACAGAAGAAAAGGTTGAGGAGCCAATTGTGGCTGAAGAAGAGGTTCAAGCAGAAGAGGAAGAGGAGGAGGAGGAGGATAATGATGATGTATCTAAGTACCAGTTGGATTCTGATGAGGTACTCATTTATAAGAGCTAATGCTTTACATCTTAATAACAATACATCATATTTTATAATAGAAATCACATGAGTGACATAAAGTATGTCTACATGTTTTATCTTTTATTCATTCACAGACAGCAGATCAGACCCTAGATTCAGAAAATATATGTTAAATTTGAGGATTTTAACATATCCTTAACTCAGAATCAGATGTAAACCAATCAGATTGGTGCAAAACATCCATATAAAAAAATACTCGGTAATATAGGACAGTCTTAATTGAGAATGTCCCTGTCAACACTGAGGTTGCAGTTCCGAGACATCTTGTGAGCTTAATTAAATTCTTAATTTAGAAGGATTGCCAGTTTTTCTATTGAACTTCAAGGTTTTCCTTCAGCTTTCTCCCAAATAAAAACTGGATGCCATGATATAGCCGAAAATATGATGAAAATGGCGTAAACTAGCTTTCAAAAGTTATTGAGACAGAACAAAGATAAATCATTAAATAATACATTTGAATGTAAATTATATATTTTTATATGTTTTGTTTATATAAATATGGTATTTATAACACTTCTTTCATTAATAAAACTATGAAATTTTTTCAGTTAAACATTTTTTGTACAAGTACAAGATTTTAACAATTTCAGGCTACAGATTTCAATTGTTGCCACTAAAATTTTTATTTAATTTACACATGATTTTTTATGGATTAAGCTGTTATTTTAGACAGGATTAATTACCATAGGTGTGTTGGAATGTACTCATTTTAGTAAACCCACTGTGCAATATTTTTAGCCGAGTTGCAACAAAGTTGAACTCGGCTATTGTTATGATGATGGTGGGCGGCTGGGCAGGTGGGCGGGCGTCAACAATTGGTTTCTGGACCATAACTCAGAAAGTTGTAAACTGATTTTAATGAAACTTTGGTATTTTAATTGTTACATACCATAAGAGGAGGAACCTTATTGATTTTGGGGTAAATCTGTTCAAGGTCAAGGTCACAGTGACAGAAAAATGTTAGAAAATTGCTTGAATTAGTGGTTTCTGGACCATAACTCAAAAACTACATCAAGTACATATCTGAAAATTTAAACAATTGTTCAATACTGTTAGAGGATTCACATATTCATATTTTATGCAACTTTGAAAATTTGTTGATAAAGCTTACATTTTTTTCCTTACATGTCTCCAGTTTACATGTAATGGCTGTAATAACCAATTATGTTAAATCTTAAAATGAAGACAAGGAAAGTTTTGGTTAACAAAATAGGCAACTTAGCTTTTGCACCCCTGTGCATATCGATTTTTTCAGTTGAAATCCCCATAACCATTAGCAAATTAAAAGTATACTCAATGAAAACAACCATCCCATGAGTAATCCATTCTATTTAAAATATTTTTTTAACAGGAAGAGGATGATGATGGGGGAGATGCAAGCAAATATGACCTTGGAGGCTCATCTGATGAAGAAAGCAAGCAAAGAAAATCATCATCTAGGTCATCTTCCAGAACATCAAGGTCAAGATCGCGCTCATCGTCTAGGTCCAGTTCATCTTCATCATCTTCTGCAAGGTCGCGTTCAAGATCAAGGTCATCTTCAGCATCAAGAAAAGATAGAAAAAGAAGTAGAAAATCCAGGTCAAGGTAACGGTTGCAAGGGGTACATTGGTAAAGGTTAAAAGGTCATTATCATGTTCTTATGTTATTTTCATCATATTATTGTGTATTAAGTGTAACTATGTACTGATATATTCAATAATGTAAGCTTCTGGCATACTTAATTTTATCTTTTTTATTTTGTTGACACCAATTAATCAGAAAATACCTTAGAAATTGGTTCATTGAAATTTGATACTCTTTGAAGTGAAAAGTTGAGAAGTAAAAGTTTTAGGCCTGGTAAAGTGGCTTTTGTTTGGACAGCACATTTAACAACGACTTGTCCAAAAAGGTGGTCCTCTTGGTGTTATCTTGCATCATTTATAACAGAACGAAATGATGCACTTAATGTAGTGGAAACATGTAATCTAATCTCTTGGAATCAAGGGTTGGTTAATTGTAATTAAACTAAATCTTTCAGTTGCTCTCCCCTTTTTCTCTTGTGGAAGATCTAATGAAACCACATTCAGGTCATATTCTGATTCAAGTTCCAGTTTTTTTTTCTTCATTTAGAAATATGTGTTATGGAATGTTTTGTATCTGTTGTAAAATTGCCTTCTTTAATCATCTGATGATGTGACCACTCTGGATAATGGAGACACCACACAGAACACAAATATTTATTAAATATAATTTATGATACACATGCCATACTAGTGTTATCAGCCTTTCTGCAATCCTACTTATAAACACAGAACATTCTATCAATCTGAACCTTAGTGGTCATAACCTTTCAAAATATGTATTATATTTAACTCAATTCAAGAATTATATCCTATTTTCAATAGGTGTCATCACACAATGCAACCATTTAATGTGAATATGTACGTACTAGAACAATCAAGCATTTTGACCAATAAACTGGGCAAATTCTAAAATTCAATATAAATAACAGGAAAAACAGTTTCTGTTCCATTTAAAGATTTCAGGTTACATGTAGCGAAAACTCGGATATGTCCATAAATTGGTTATTACTTTTAAATCACTGGGTTAAATTAGATCCTCCAGGTGCTGACAAAAGAAAAATTGGGGGAGCAAGTGATACACATATTCAGGCAATACAGGGTTCTCAAAATATGTTGGGGACACTTAATTTCTCTATCCATTCATCCTTATTTTGGTTGAATACATAACAGATGTCATGCCTACTGCTGTCAGTTTTGCCACCTACTTAAAAACTGTTATGAACCTTGAATGAATAAAGAATTAATACTGTATAATAGTTAAAATAGTATTCCTGTTGCCCCCAGTTGCTCCTCAAAACTGTATGAGCCTCTAGTGTGCTCACATTATATAAGATATTATATAAGATAATCAAATATATTTCTTTTAATCTTTACAGATCAAAATCACCAAGTGCTAAAGTACGAAGAAGATCAAGATCAGGGTCATCATCTAGGTCATCTGAGAGACAGAAATCAGGAGCAAGGCGGTAGAGGTTTGAAAGTAAAATGTGTCTGTTGAAGGGACACATGTAAAAAAAATCTATCTGTGATTTAAAAGGACCTTGGTGGTAGAATAATCTTCATATCTGTTTACATCTGTTGATAGCATTTCACAGGTGTAAGACCAAGGCAAAAATCAAGTCAGATCACAACCTGCACGATATTTTTTCAGTAACTCATACTCTTGAAAATTTTTGTTTATAAGTATTAATATTAATTGGGTTTCTTTTGTCATAAACTTATTTATAACAGACATTGTGATGTTGTTCCCTTCAAAAGGTGTTATCCGCATAAAATTAATGCTGTTCCCTTCATTTTATATTGTACTACACATGGCATATGGTGCATGTGTTGTAGTGTTGTATTCTGTAATTTGTATTCTGAGTATTATACACAAGGTCATCTGATCAGCTTGGGTATTATACACAAGGTCATTTGATCAGCCTGGGTATAATACACAAGGTCATGTGATCAGCCTGGGTATAATACACAAGGTCATGTGATCAGCCTGGGTATAATACACAAGGTCATGTGATCATTTGGTATTATTCACAAGAAGTCAAATAGGTTAAAGTAATAAGGTCAGTGTGCATCAGTGTATATGGTATAGCAATACTGGAATTGGGTGGGTTTATAAAACCAAGCTACATCTGACCAAATCTGGTAGAACACACTAATATGAAAGACTGCAACACACACAACTCTTCTAGTTCTAGTTCCCTCTATAACATGCCTGCATCTGAAAAATTAAACTTCAGCATTAAACAATAACACTGGTTATATTGTGATAGGACAAATGAAAGTGCTAATATTTCTAAAAGGACAACATGTTTTCTTTTTGCTTTTATGTTCAATTTTTGTTTCATTTATTATGGTGGATATTAAGTATTACCAGGTAAGTCTTGAATTATTATCCCTGATCAGATGGCCTTTTTTATCATAATTTTCTATTTTTATTTCAGATAAATGGAAAAAAAGAAGTCGGCTTTTCTAAAAGAATATTTCATCACCAGAGACAAAAAATTTACTAAGGAATTAATTAAATTTATCAATGTTGGTATGGGATGTTTAGCCTTGTGTGTGTAATCCCTCCTTTCAAAAATTCATCTGTTGTACTCTACAATACTTTAAATTAATCTAGGCTTTTTTTGCCAAGAAAGATAACCTCTCAATTCCTTTTTATGTGTGTCATATTTTAATGGATTTGTTTATATAGTCTACAGTCAAAACGCTCTTAAGCAATTATTCATGGGAAATTGTAAAAAAGGGTAAAAGGTGAAAAATGACATGCCATTATAATCAAAAAATTGCACAATATACAACAATTTATATGCATATAGCTATATTATGTTTTACCAAAGTTTTGATTTTGAGTTTTAACACGGGTACACTTTTTTCCCCAAACTGCAGCTGTATTTTGATGTGTAGTGAATTAAATGGTATTCATGTGCATTTTAACAATACGCTCTATGCAGAATGTGTATAAAGTCTGTCAAGAATAAGCTTATACCAGTTTGTATTGATAATTCCCCTTTTTAAAAAAAAAACATGTAACATAAAAAAACACTAAGAGAACTTCATTATTTCCAACCTGAAAGGAAATAAAATCTTCTTCAGAATTACATGGCAATCTAAAATTCCTTTCTTTAAATTATCAACAAATTTTAGGATTGTTACAATTTTTTTTAATGTTTCAAAAAACTTGATAATTGGCCACATGGTCTAAAAATTGTTTTTTCCACAGATTGGGTGTATTAAATTTGTAACAACTTACCAAATTGCAAGGGTAATTTCACACAGGATTTTTCTGGGAAAAAAAAAGAAAAAAACATCGTTGTTAGTTAAGACTCATGGTATATATGGGTAAAAACTTAATAAGGAAATGCTGGAGAAGAATAAATATGGTTGGTTAACACAGAAAGTCATTTTATAGTGGGGGTGGCTAAGACAAGTTTGACTGTGTATAGAGTTTCTCATGAATTTGAAATAGCATTAGTGAACATAACATCAGAATCTGTGGCATTTAATTTGTGTGATTTCTGGATGAAATATGAAAAACAACAAACCATTGAATAAACTTTATTTGTTCTCATATTTTTTTTTAGGAAATTGTATGTCGTGAAAATCCGTAGGAAAGGTATTAATGTTGTCCCTTTTAAACGTACAAAGCATTTATGAAGGATACTTTAAAATTACTTCTTGAGCAGGAGTGTAAATTAATCAAAAAGTATCATGGCTACGTCATGGTTGGTCAGCATATTTCTGGGCACCACACATTTTAATGAACAGCCTTTCTGTTACAACTTAAAGTGTGTATTTTCTGAAACTTGAGTTAAATCTAACTCTTGTTTTTTTTTTTTTTTCAACAAATTAATTTGGTCAGCAAACCACTATTTTGTTTTTGTATATACTACTATAACATTAATATATTGTTACTAAATGAATATGTATAATGTACCAATAGCAATTCTTGTATCAAGCATTTTTGGATGAAAAACCTTGGACAAGATATACAAGATTATTTTTTAAATACATTTGTTATTTGTGTCTTTTTTAAAAAAATGATTGCACTTTTACACTTGAAAGTTCTTTTTTAAAATATACGTGTACTATTCATTTTTTAGTAAACAGAATTCCAATGTACTTTTCAATTACAACTGTTAAAAAAGATTACTTAATTATACCCCCGCAAACTAGTTGGGGGGTATATAGGAATCACCCTGTCTGTCTGTTTGTCCACATCTCTTGTATTAAAGCCCTTCTCCTCCTAAACCGCTTGACAGATTTTGATGAAACTTTACACGAAGGAATTACATCATATGTAGATGTGCATGAAGAATTTTTGTCGCTGTCGGATATTATTCAGGGGAGATAATTGGACTGGAAGCCAAGCGGGGGTTATCCCTTTGTGAACTTGCTCACAGTCCACATTTGTTTTAAAAAGATTTTTGCATGAAGTGTTTGTTTTCTGGTTAATGATTATAACACTGTAAATCTGTTTATTTACACCAAGTATCAATGAAGATATGATTGTTAATGTTATTGAAAATATGATATTCTACTATATGTTAGGCCATATAAATACCCCAGCAGACCTGAAAAATAAAAATACATATAGGACCTAGCTATTTTATGCCAATAATGCACTAGCTGCATACTTGTATTATGTGTAATTACCATGTAAATCTTGCTAATTCGAAGAACAGGACTGGAATCGACCAATGAATTTGAGTAAAATGTTATTTAGACAGGAATTAAATATTTTCACCAATTTTCTGGAAAACCATCACATTAAGTTGAATATTGTACATGTCATGAACAAATAGAGTGTTGTATATACTGTTTTAACTTCTTGCCTAAAATGATGTTTCTTTATACAATAAAACTCTCTGTCATGTTGTATGTGAAAATTTGCCTTCTAACCTTTGGACACATTTCCACATATGACATGACAAAGACAGTATTATTGTTATTATTACTATGAATGTTCAATGTCCTGCCATAAGCCACCCTACATGCATATGATATATGTATATATATTACATGATGCATATTTATGTGATAATGAAGATCCAGCATATGCCATGTAATTAACGAAAGTTTCTTAAGTGAATAGTAATTATCACTTTTTTGACACATTTGGTTGTTTCAGATGGTTGCACATATGTACTTGCTTGTATGTTACAATCAAAGAAATAAGTTATTTATTTATGGATTCCATGTGCAAAATGTTTACATGATTTGATATTTGTTGGTAATATATTGTTAGATTTGTTATATTGTATTACGATCACAGTTTTGGATTTGGTTTCTTTACAACTGGAACATTGATTATGTTAGGATAATATTGTGATTAGTTACAGCTATTTTTTACTTCAATAGCATATCTATAACATGTATTTATTTTATCATAGTTTTTGCTATTGGTTGTAAACAATTACACATGGTTATTCATTTACATTGCCAAAGTCCTCAATTTTGATTTTGTTTTATCTTTTGAAAGTTAGTGTTTACAATAAGGCTTATTATTTAGGGGTATTTATTAGATTCACTTTTGTGTTCACAAGATTCTTTGTGTTAGTAAGGATTGCTCATATATTCTGTTCACACAAAAAAATGAAAAACTTGTATACAGCAAAGCTGGTTGTTACACTTCAGTGTATACAACATCTTGGGAGTTTAGTTTTAATGAGCCGAACAAGTAACTTTGATCAATCCTTATTGTATAATTATTAAACATGTTCTCTATGGTAAAGGAAATTTAAAACACAACAAAGTTGAAAAGAATATCTGCATTGAGAAGTTTATCCTCCCCGTCACTTTAAGCTACATACACGTATTTTGTACATTGCTTTGTCATTACTTCATGAAATACACTTAAATTTTTCTTGCAAATCTGTTACAAAAACAGCAGTAAAAAAACCAACTGTAAGGCAATGCAGATGGTAAGTATAATGAACATGAACTAGTCGTCGGTTAAATCAAGCTCCTTTCTTGAATGGCTAATTTCAGGTTTTTATATTAAAAAAATACAGAAGTCAAATATCCTTTTTAGCTAATAAATATATCTTCCAGGATGTAATGAAAGTTACATGTTTATAATATTCAGTGACAATATTTTACAAGATTATCCAACTGTTTTACAAGTAAAATGTAACAAGTTAATGTTGCTGCAAAAATGGCATAGATACATGTATGTTTAAAAGCGATTGGTTAAATGATAACTATTCTTTGATGAATCGTAGTGTTTTTTATCTGGAAGAATAAATTGTGTACACAAGTTCAAGATTGATTATTATACAAGTACAAATTAAAATTTGGGGGACAGAAAACATTTCGGCATGTTTGTCCGTTCATTCTTTTCATCTGTCTGTCCCACCTCATATTAACCTTTGTGTTGAAGCTTTTTTTTTTTTTAAAGATGCCTTTACATCTTCATGAAACCTGATTCACAGTTAGAACACGATGTGATTTCTTCACTGGTAAATTTATATAGGGCTGTGGACAATAATTCACACTAATGTGATAAAAGGGGATGTTTACCAATTATATTCCTAGAAGGACATCAGTGTTGGTGACAAACATTTTCTTGTTCTAAACTTCTTTGGCAAGTTTTGCTTAAAACTATTTTAGATATAGGTAGGTATTCTGTGATGAAAGGTATTAGTATTAGTTTGTTTGCATGAAATATAGTTCTTAATTTCAATGATTTAATTTGTTAGGGTTTTTCCATAGAATATTCATAGAAATTGATACAAATTTCATATACATGTATATTCCTAAGATGAAAAAAAAAACAAATTTCTATTTTATATTTAAGTAATAGAATGTTAATGGAACAGCCCTACACAGTGTAATAATGCAAGAATTTGTTCATTTTTTGATTGAAAATTAATTAATATTCATTTTTATTCTATAATATGGAATGTATGACTACATCTATATTGTAACTAATCTTGCTTTGTAGTTTCAGATATTGATAAAATAAAAATAAATTGTAAACAATATTCTTTTGTATTTGCCAGAAACTCATTGGTACATTCTGTAATTTATGCAAAAGTTTGATGGATTATATTCAAACTTTGGAAGATTGCTTTTTTATGCCCTGGCGACGACATGTCGGCGAGTATTAAGTTTAACTCGTGTCCGTCCGTCCATACGAATTTCCATCAAGCTTATCTCGGAAACGTACACGAGAACAATTTGAAATTTGGCAGAGTGGATCAGTATCACAAGTTGTACGTCCTAAGTGACTTTCAGACCTGTCGGACAACTACTTCCTGTTTGGGACTTCATTTGTATCTACGTAAGTCTGTTCATGAGAACAATTTGCAATTTGGCAGGGTGGTTTAGTATCACAAGTTGTATGTCCTAAGCAACTTTAAGACCTGTCAGACAACTACTTCTTGTTTGGGACTTCATTCAGCGTGGCATCTGTGTCCCATGGACACATTCTTCGATTTTTTTAGCCGCTTGAAACCATGCACTTTCATAAAGCAAAGGGCAAAAATTTGTAAGAAGAACTGCAAACAGGCGCGTTAAAATCATTCTGGTCTTGTTTTTTTATAAGTATGGGACTCGTAGAAAAAGAGACAGAGAAGGGTTAGTAGCAAGTAGTTTTTCAGTATATCCATCAGTAGTGTGAAAAGTTTTCACCAGGATATTTATACCCCCGCTCGACAGAGTCGGGGGTATATAGTGGTCCTCATGTCCGTCCGTCCGTTCGTCCGTCCACATTTGGTTTCCGGATGATAATTCAAAAAGTTTACATCCGATTTAAATGAAACTTTGGGATATTGTCATATATCAGGTTGGTAAGAAGCCTATCGATTTTGGGGGAAATCCGTCAAATTTCAAGGTCACAGTCCACGAAAAACGTTAGAAATTTTAACAAAAAAGTTGTTTCCGGACAATAACTCAAAAAGTTTACATCCGATTTGAATGAAACTTTGGGATATTGTTATATATCAGGTTGATAAGAAGCCTATCGATTTTGGGGGAAATCCGTCAAATTTCAAGGTCACAGTCCACGAAAAACGTTAGAAATTTTAACATAAAAGTTGTTTCCGGACAATAACTCAAAAAGTTTGCATCTGATTTGAATGAAACTTTGGGATATTGTTATATATCAGGTTGGTAAGAAGCCTATCGATTTGGGGGGAAATCTGTCAAATTTCAAGGTCACAGTCCACGAAAAAACGTTAGAAATTTTAACAAAAAAGTTGTTTCCGGACAATAACTCAAAAAGTTTACATCCGATTTGAATGAAACTTGGGGATATTGTCATATATCAGGTTAGTAAGAAGCCTATCGATTTTGGGGGAAATCCATCAAATTTCAAGGTCACAGTCCACGAAAAACGTTAGAAATTTTAACATAAAAGTTGTTTCCGGACAATAACTCAAAAAGTTTGCATCTGATTTGAATGAAACTTTGGGATATTGTTATATATCAGGTTGGTAAAAAGCCTTTTGATTTTGGGGGAAATCCATCAAATTTCAAGGTCGCCGTCCACGAAAAACGTTAGAAATTTTCACAAAAGCGGGGGTATCAGCGATCGCTAGATCGACTTTGTCTAGTTTTTTATTGTTATCCGTTGATTTCCCATTGCCATTAAACAATACACAATTGAATTCTTAAATGATTTCACTTCTATAGAGGATTTAAATCGAGTTTACATTTAATTTTTCACATAACACTTGAAGGTATCAAAAACTAAATAGTAGTCATGTGCAGTTTGTGTCATATTAACTCAGCTTAGGTAATAAAAGAAAGAATGAAAGACCATTAAATATACAGAAAATTGTCACAATAAACTAGAAAACACTTTCATTTATTTGTAGACACAATCATTGTTATACATGTACATTGTTGTACGTACAGCTAGAGACCATTCTTTAAAAAATTATTAATCTTAACTCCAGAAAAATGGGAAAATAATACAGAATACAGGATGTATTTCATGTACATGTATCTATATTCCCCTATCATACCACCTAAGTGTTGAAAATTAAACAGCTAATTTGACAAAGCACCTAAATTACACCACAAAATAAAACAGCAACCTTTTGAGGGAAAACTGCCAAAATTTGCAAATTTACTGTATGGTCTCGACACTGTCATGGGACTTGCCTTCCATCTCTCTCTCCATGGTATATATAATGAACAAAAATAAAGTAGCTGGTGCACAATATGCCATTGGTAAGATAAGGGAGGTGGAAATTGTAATAATGATCACATGAATTCAGTATAAAAATTTAGGGGACTTTCAGCTGAAAGCATCAATATTTAAAACGAAATGCGACGGTTCAGGAAAGAAGATGCAAAACATAATCTGTGCTTGTTGTGCCCAGGTGCAAAGACACACATTAAACATAAATTATGAAAGGGGAACCAGTTTTCTTCTTATCACACAATATTTAAAGACTGTGTTGTGGAAAGAGCCCTTAATAAAATCATGTGATGGGATACATCTAACTACTTATCTTGAAAAAGACACATTAAGGAGTTCATCAATTAGAAGCTGTACACATTTAACTTAATTCCTTTTAATAGTTGATGATAAACAAGAAGTGTAACAGCAACTCCTTACACTTCTAGTATGCCCATTCTTTTATGCAGGCGACACAAAACGTGGCAATAGCTTACCCAGACAACCAGTTAGGTGAGCTAAAACAAGGTAAATCTGTAAGCTAATGCTTACTAGTGATACCCTCACTTTCTCAAAAGTATTCAGTAAACAAGAAGTAGATGACCAAGAAGCATAAAATCGCTATACACCATATGGGATAAAGCAATATGCAAAATATCAGGCTTCTGCAACCTCTAGTTGCTTAGAAAACTGGGACTCAAATTTGTGTTACTGGCGAATGAACGAACAGATGGACAGAGGTAAAACAGTATTCCACGCCCTTCATCGACGTGGGGGTATGAAAAAGCCTTGAAGGTGATCAATAATACCTGCAACTGCATCCCAAATATTAACACTCACATTGACACTTAAAAGCTTTAACAAATAAATAACTAAATGGTATTTTACTGTGAAATAAATAAATTGCAAATTATATACAGTATTACACAAAAAAACTGTTTTGTTCTTACTTTACCATAATGGAGAATTCAAAGCCGATTTTAACGTTAAAGTTTGTTGGAGTTTCACAGTTTCAGTAGTATCTTTATACATAGTGAACAGATCTGTATCTGATATTCCATCCGGATCTTTAGGAAGATTTGTTGATGCAGAGTTAGGTAATTGTTTTTTATGATTGCATCCATTGCTTTGACCCAAATAATTTGATGTATTTCCATTGTTATTCTGCACTATATCACTACATGTATCTTCAATCCTGACTAGGAAAAGTCTATACCCAGATACAGTCTTCATTGCTGTTATTTCTGGTTCCTGTAAAGAGTTAATTTCTTCCAATCTTCTTTTCTTGGAATCTGAAATTGAACACTTAATAATGGTAGCCCTTTTTTAGCATTCATACAAAGTATTACTGTTTGCTGTATTTGCCTAATATGACTGACAGGTTTTAGTAAATTTTCAGCAATATTTGTATGAACTAATTTTATTTTAGAACTTAACAAGCAGTGCCAGACAAGTAACTGGTAAAAATTCACATAAAATGTTGTTAACTGATAAATTTCTTTTCTGTAAAATGCTCAACATGAGTGTGCAACACTGACATGAAAAGCACTACTGAGCTGTAGGGTATAAAATTGCACAATGTGTAGCAGTATGAATTTATTGTTGACCAAATATAATTCAAGTGCTTTTAAATCTTTAATCTGGTTGGCCAATTTAAATGCACCAACCTAGTTTATATGATATAACTTGCATAAGGTCTCATGACCTTTTCTTGTGCCATTAAAATTCACATAGTTCTATGGCGCCATAGCTGTTGGTTTCGTAAAATTGTATCAGCAGTTTTTTAATCCAGAAAACAACTCTATGCTATGCATTATAGTAGCTTGCTTGACTTGAGTGTAGTCAAAAGAAAGACATAATCGTGGAACCTAAATATAGATTAAAATTGGATCCAATTCCTTAATCTCCAATACAAAATTCAAAGAAATTCCATTTCACATGTTAGGGAGGTTGCCTTTGAAAGGATAGACAGTTAGTATTAAATGGCGAAAATGACATGAACAATATTATATCTGTAATTAAACTTTTAAAATGTTATGGGCATATTAAATATTAAGTAATATTTATTGCGACTTTAATAAGCAAAAAAAGTTCCACGAAAATCCTAGTTGAGCTCCGAAAGTTTGTGATAAAAGAACAAACAACAAAAGACTAACATGAACTTTGAAGAGACATACATAAAGATACAAATTGCTTATCCGTCATTTTTGAGGCAAAGAACGTAATGTACTGATCTATATCCTGCCAATTTATTATACAATGACTGATTCTGATACAAGTCAATATAGGGATTTCTCAACTAGAGAAAACGAGTATAAAGGTACATTTTTGAGGGTTGATAAATACCAATAGTGACCTCATATCAAAGTTTGTAACAGTTTTATTCCATTCAAATATAATGAAAAAATCCTCTTCTATCATAGAAAATCCATTAACAGCAGACATATCCATTGTTGTAGAAAAGATTTTTGTGTTACAAATGCAAACATAAATCGGATCAGAAAAAAGGTCAATATAGGATTTGTCAATATAGGATTCTGCTTGAACGCAGCGGACAGAAATAGTCATTTTTTTATGCAATTCTAGTATGGTTGCTCTGTAACATTAGCAGATAGTAGTGTTTAGTCCAATCATAAGCGTGCAAATTTCTAACTGTTATTCCACTATCAATATCTCTATCTGAATCTACTACAGTTAAAAGCAGGCATATTCCTTCCACAAAATATTGGCGATGTTTCTTCATCAAAATTGTTTACAAAAGTCCTTTTTTAACACCACCTACAAAAAGACCTGACAGTGAATTCAATCAATTTATCCAAAGAAAGAAAAGCATAACATTTATATATTGACACATCTAAAGTCTTACAGAACTGTTGTGCCTCTGTTAATTTCCTTTTGACTCTAATAGTTTTTATATTATTTATAGCAGCATTCATCCATCTCTGTACAACATTTGATGCCCATCCTATATTGCTGATCACAGGTAGACTGCCATCATCCTTTACTGGTTTAAACTTCCATGTCTTTAGAAGGTCAGCATTTCCCTAATATAAAATAATATGGGGAACACAATGTAATTAGACAATGTCATAATTATTTCCATACTTTTGATAAAATATAGCAATAAAAAGTAAAGAACCTCAGGGAGACGCTCACATAATAACATGGTCACACTCTATAGGGCGACAAAGTTCACGAGTTGCAAAATATAAAAATATATTTCAGCCAGGTGGAATAGTTGAAATAACTCTTAGAAAAACTATACTAGGAATCATAGTTTACTCTAGACATGCCAATATATACATAGCATGTCCTTATTAACTACAAAATTATATAAAATTTTACTGTGTGGTTGCATTGACAAACTGTTCCAGTGGCATATTTAGGCTAAAATTTAAAGTTCAAAGGTACATACATTGTATATGTAACTTCAAGAAGCAAATATGGAATAATATTGTTCTGATATACACAGCTGAATGATTTTTAGACAGTTATATAAAGAATCTTTGAACAATGATAAATTTATAAAGTATAATTTGGTGCTACAATTGTGAAATAGATTAAAACATATTTACCTTTATTTGCGTGGATGTAATGTCTACCTTCAACAATTTGTTGAACGGATTTAAATACTTGTAGCACTTTCCTGTTATTTCAAAGTTTTCTGTAAAAAAAAATTAAAGATAAACATCCTTTGTAAGACTTCTACAATTAATTCATGAATGAAAGCTGAGAAGCATTTAAAATCTAGAAAAGGAAACCTCAATGTTTGTAATGCATTATGGTAAAAATTTGTTTACGAATGCATTTTATTTACATGTATTTATTTGATTTCAACTATACTGTTTGGGTTTTTTCTGTTTGAATGCTGTTCAACACAACTTTCAGCATTTTTTCAGCTATATCATGGCGTCCAGCTTTTATTGGGGAGGAAGCAGGAGAACATAAAGAAAACCTCTGCTTCAGTTGGAAAGCGGACAATCCTTGTCAATAAAGATTAGACACCCTGTCCTCAATAAAATTTGAGCTCGAATCCGCAATATCTCAGTGTTGACAAACATGGTTCCATGTGTCCTATTGACAGAAAGTTTTTATATGTACCTGTTTTCCTATTTCTTACATGAAACTTATGTTTTAAAAATTAATGGTGCAAAATAAGATTGGATAGATGTAACTTTCATATTTCATAACTCCAAATTAAGCAATGTGTAGCAACATATAAATAGATAGCATGCTTGTCTAGACTGAGAGATTTGGGATGCATACTTATTCAAAATGTAGTCTAAGGGGCTGAGTGGTTAAAGTGTACAGTTAACTTAAATTTGAGTCTTATTTGTTTGTTTGTTCGATGCTGTTTAACGCCACTTTCAGCAATTTTTCAGCTATATCATGGCGTCCAGTTTTTATTGGGGGCCGAAGTGGGAGTACCTGGAGAAAACCCCCGACCTGCGGAATTTGAGTCTTACTGCCTACAGGGTGTGCTCAAATTTTAATTGCCAAGATTTGCCAGTTTCCTACCTATAGTTAGGTGTTTTCTCCATGTACTATGGCTTCCTTCCACAATGAAAACGATGCCAAAATAGAGCTGAAAAATTGCTAAGAGTGGCATTAAACAGCTCTCATACAAACAAACAATCAAATGTATCCAAAACTAAACATTTCAACAGCATCATATATTAAGCCAGCTGTAAATAACAATTTTGTGTCTATTAACTAGTGGTAAATAAATTAATGATGAAAATTTAAAAGAAAGATTAGTACTGTGACCTCCTCCATTATTATTCTAACTTTATTTGACGAGAAATGTTGATGACATGGGAAGCCCTTCTTACCATGCTAATTCCAAGAATAAAAGGATACTCAACACGATCAGATGAAAGCATTTGAAAACTAAGTCAATTTCGTCACTTGAATCCCAATATGCATCAAAATTTTATTGTTAAAAATTCATTTCATCAAAGTGTAAACAACATATATAATGACCCAAACCAATTAACAGGAAATTGAATGGACAGCAGGTGTCAAATGATTTTACAGGTAATTCAATTTCAATTTTAAAAGTGATGCTTGTCAATGATAATACACAACAAAATAATCGTGTATTTTGTGTATTTTACTAATTTTGGAATGTTTAATGTGTTTCAAATGGATTACCCACCATTGGTTTACTTCAAAGATACGCCAACAGTGACCAATTAGAAAAAAGTAGAGTACAACGGCCCTTAATGAAAAATTTTAACTGATTTGATAAACAAACATGTTTATATTAGTTATAAAATTAAAGCTCTTCACAATTTCGAAATATTTAAATCATTGTGTCCAAGAAATATATTAGCAGCAATTGAAAGAATATTTGTTTATACTGTTCATTACGACACCAGTATAATTGATGCTTCTGAGCAGATGCTTATTAAGAGTGACCTCAAAAGTGACTGAAGCCCTTAAATCCTGAAAATTTGCTCTCCTTACACAGTATGTAGTAAAATCAGAAAACATAACAGCTGATTGTATCCAGCAAATTATATTCTTCAGAATCTTCTAAAGTTGTATACAATTGAATAACTGCTTTCATATTACTAGTAGTTACAGATAAGGGATGTCCATCTTCTAATAAAATCATATGATAGCCAACTCGATTGTTTAAGATTAGAATACCCAAAAATCATTGGATCAATAAATTAAATAGAAGGTACTCAAATAATTATATTGTTGATAATCCACTTTTACAACCATTGCATGAGTAGATGTTAGATAATGTCTAAACAACCAATTTACACCTCAAAAATATGGGCATATCTATTAGGTTGTCATAACTTATCTTTGTGCTTCTGTGGCCAATTAAGACAATCCTTTCTTTAAGTGACATAAGGCATTTCAGTTTCATAACAAATAGATGTGCGATGATAACAAGTGTGGACACAGAAAAATGTCTCACATCAGTAGTGAAAATAACAAGTTACTTCATGAGCAACATGTAAATAGCATTATTATTGTCACCATATAAAATATATAATGCATGGTCACAGAGAAACTGACATAATTAAAAAAAATTGAATGTACAATGTAGTCACAAGACTATTAAATTGAGGTCAAGGTCAGGTGACACCTAACTGACTGTCAAGTTCTTGTCATCAGCAACCTATATACTAAATATTGTCATCCTACCATGCATGATTAAACATGAATTGACATAATCCAATATTTTTTATGTGGTCACTGCATGGTAAAATTGAGGCCAGGAAATTGAAGTCAGGTGAAACACCGTAATGTACACTTCATCAGCAATCTATATTTGGAGTGCATTCTACTGCATCATATATTTTATATCCCACAAAAACTTCTAACAAATCATTATATATTATATACCAGAAATATCAAGACTGTGCAGATTTGCTGGCCCCTTGTTGCACACTCTGTATGGACTGGTTAACTTCTGTATTCCTTTATCAGACAGGAAGTTCTGCCTCAAACCTAAAACTAATAACCTGTAATATGACAATACATACTTATATATACTAGTAACTTACTGAAAACTGAACACTTTGAAAGAAAACATGAGATATGGAAATTTGGCTCAGCCTAATGTATGTAATTTCAACAAATTTTAAGGCATCAATACTAGTAAATATTACAAGGATGAATCCCCTTATCATAAATAAATGTACCCTTCTAAGAGGGTCAATTGACTGTTAAAATAGGGCAAAATGTGGTTTGTTTATTCTGTGTCTCTCCAATAAGTTATGCCTTACGATGCAAAATCTCTCATGGATCACCTATTCCGATACAGCTGAATGTATTGTCATAAAAAACTAAAAATGCCAGACTTGCCATTCAAGCTGTCCCAAGTGACCAAGAATATCATGGTCATCTCCTAGTTTACATCCTGCTAGGTTGACTTCTCTAAGTTCTGTAAACAGAGTTAAATGATCTTGACAGTAATTAACACCTAGGTACTGGTCAGAAAAATCCAAGCTGTATGCAACAAGTTCTTTATATGATTCAGTAAAGAGAGACAATGAATGGAAGCTGGATGAATCATCAAGGTCAAATTTCTGCATTGAATCTGCTCTCTTGAAGATCTGCTCTCCAATCAAGTCTGGAAGACCACAGAAAGAGTCTACTTGGTGTAAATTCTCTGCAATAAACCGAGTACATTGTGAAAGCAAGGTTTCTGGTGTATTACTTGCAAATCCTGGATCATTTTCCTTCTTTAATTTCTTTGGATTCATAACTTCTTAATAGTAGTCCATAATCTGAATAGAGAGAGATAACAATTAAGTAACACATACTGTAGGTAAGGTAAGAACACCATTATGTAAAATAATATTCAAAACATAAAAGTTGTATTAAAACGTAAAGAGTTACAGAGATAGAGTGAATTACTGCAGCTAGTGATGGCAATGCCTAAAAATGACACTTGCAGTTTTTGTCTGATGAACCTGGGACTGATACAGCTAACAGGATATGACACTCATAAAGACAAGTACATATAAATTCTCTCCAAGATGGGGACCAGAAAGCAGAACTGACACTGACTAGTACAACACTGATACCAACAATTTAGTTTAAATTCATGAAATATCACAACCATGTTTGATCTTGTAAAAAAAAAAAAATCAACTGAAATGATTCATGATTTTAGTGGTCACCATTATTTTTGTCATTGTGATTACGGTAACAGGGAATTTTTTAGCTCTCACCACTTTCGTCATTGACGAAATCATTTGAAAATTGACGATTGATTTCTTAATCAATTTCGTCACCTGATTTCCAGCAAGTACTAAAATTTGTTACAAATTCATTCTACCAAGTGTAAAATGACATATTTATGACCCTCTAGCCAATCAACAGGAAATTTAATTATTTAACCTCAATAGTTTTAAACAGCAGGTGTCAATCGACGACAGGTAATCCGATTAACATGATCAAGTGGTGCTCCTGGTCAATTTACGCAATCAAAAGTGTTGTAGATCGTACTGATGCGCACAGACTAAATATGTAATGCAAATAAAAATTGCAAAGATTTTGCGTATTCATTTTTCGTAGGTTTTGCTGGTTTCAAATGGATTACGCGCCATTTATGTACATCCAAGATACGTCTAATTACCGATGGCTACCAAATAGAAAACGAAGAGTACAACTGCCCTTAAAAGACTGTAACCGATTGATATACAAACGCTTTTGAAATAAGTTTTAAATTAAAATTCTTTGAAAATTTATTAACATTTTGTTATAATCATTTTTTAAAACAAACTTATACACTACAACTGAAAGAAGATAGTTTTTTATACTATGATATTTCACAAGTACAATGAATGCATGCTTCTGAGCAGATGCTTATACGGCTCATCCGCTAAAGTGACTAAAGCCCTCAAAATCCTAAAAAATTCCCTGGATTAATATTATACTTAAATTGTTTATATTCTCATAATGCCAACTCATATATTTAAAAGGTGCAAATATATAACTTGTATTTTTTTGTTACCTTTATGGACCCTGAGGCACAGTGCAACTCTTCATACTTAAGCTGTGTACCTATTTTGAAATTAATTCCTGAAGCCAAGATAAACATCCTTTGCAACAATATTTTGTTGTTTTCTGGCCATATTTTGCCCAAAATTGACGACTTTCCAATTTAAAAAACGCCACCTAGTGTCCACTTCCGGTACTAAAAACTGTGGCTAATGCCACAGTTTGTCCTGTTGAAAACTTATTCAATGGACAATTATCTTTGATAAATTTTAATGCTTTTTGTTAATTTCAGGTGTCAAAATCTAATTGAAGATGTAATTAAAACCCCATGCTGTGTAAACATGTTTGTTAATTAATAAACCTTAATGTTTATTACCCCATTTACCTGATGATAAGGTAGAACCCCAGCTGTTTTATAGCTAACCAGTGACATACCTGTTCCAATATTCAAACTCACCTGCTGCCTATGGCTATAGTAACATCTACTAACGAGGTTAATTAGATAATTTAATTGGCATAGTCAATCAATACAAAAAACAATGTAAAATCTTAGCATACTCTTATAGTGATGATAGCCGTAGTTTTTTTTAACTGGAAGTAAAAAGGGAGATAAATCATGTAAAACTGGAAATGGGTCAAAAAAAACTATGGCTATCACTAAAAGACACTGATATTGAAATAAAGATTTTGCATTGTTTTTTGTATTGTTCGTCTATGCCAATTAAATTATCTAATAGATGTTACAATAGCCATAGGCAACAGGCGAGTTTGAATATTGGAACATGTATGCCACTGGTAAGCTTGTTTAATTAAGCTATAAAACAGCTGGGGTTCTACCTTTGATTAGCATCCGGTAAAAGCGTAGTTTCCAGAAAGCAAGGAAGACCAACAACCCCAAGGATATAAAGCGCTATAAGCATCTGAAGCGGCAGTCAGCCAAAGTCTGCAAGCAAGCCTATAGCAACTATATCACCGAAATCATAAGTCCGGACTCGACAGTAACTCCAAAACGATTCTGGGGATTCATTAAAGGACTGAGGACTGAAAACTCCGGAGTTGCACCCTTGAAAGACACCGAAGAGATACTCCAATCAGACAGTAGTTAGAAGGTCGATATACTGAACCAGCAATTTTCTTCTGTCTTCAACCAAAATGAACAGTCCGACAACATTCCAGACATAGGAAGAAGCTCTATCACTGATATGCCAGCAATTGTGATAGGTCTAGAAGGAGTAAACAAGATGCTTTGCAACCTTAAGATTCATAAGGCTACAGGCCCAGATGGTCTGTCATGCCGCCTACTTAAGGAGATGGCCACAGAACTTGCTCCTATGCTTAGAGTATTCTTCCAAGCCTCAATCAACCAAGGTATTCTCCCTGCTGACTGGAAAATGGCAAATGTGGTACCAATATTTAAGAAAGGTGACAAAAGTAAAGCAGAAAACTACCGTCCAGTTAGCTTGACATCTGTTGTCTGTAAGATGCTAGAACACATAATTAGCAGCAACATCATGAAACATCTAGACACGAACAACATCCTACATGATGCCCAGCATGGTTTCAGGAGACATCGTTCATGTGAGAGCCAACTAATTCTTACGGTTCAAGACCTTGCGAAGAACATGGATGATGCAGGACAGACTGACCTTATATTACTCGATTTCTCAAAAGCCTTTGACAAGGTACCCTACAAGCGCTTACTGCATAAGATCCATCAGTATGGCATTAGGAACAGCACACATCAATGGGTACAGAACTTTTTAGAAGGACGAACACAACAAGTACTTCTAAATGGAACACATTCAACCACAGTTCCTGTTCAGTCAGGCGTTCCCCAGGGTAGCGTTCTAGGACCTCTTTTATTCCTCCTTTATATAAATGATCTACCGGATGCAGTATCAGACGAGTCATCAGTCCGCCTATTTGCAGATTACTGCGCATTATACAGGAAAATCAAGTCTGAAGAAGATACTAAAATGCTACAGAAAGATCTTGTCCAACTGCAAAAGTGGGAAAATGACTGGCTCATGGAATTCCATCCTAAGAAATGCCAAGTCATCAACATTACCAACAAAAGAAAAATCATCCGCCACCCCTACGTCATCCATGGCCACACACTGGATGTTGTTGATTCAGCGAAATACTTAGGGGTAACCATCCACAAAAACCTAAAATGGAACCAACATATTAACCAGGTGACGAGTAAGGCATACAGCACCATAGCCTTCCTGCGGCGTAATCTACATCACTGCCGGAAACCTTCCAAGTCACTCTGCTATACGACACTTGTGCGACCACTGACAGAATATGCATCAGTAGTCTGGGATCCACATACAGTGGACAACATCAACAAGCTGGAGATGGTCCAACGAAGGGCAGCTCGCATGGTATACGCAGATTATCAAACGAAAAGCAGCGTCTCTGCCATGCTGAACCAGCTTCATTGGATGTCCCTGCTTGTCCCTGCAAGAGCGAGGAGCCCAGGCAAAAGCAATCATGATGTATAGAATTGTTCACCAGTTGATTGCTATTCCATCGCAGATCCTGGTACCAACCGTATCGCACAGAAGCAACAACATCACCTTCCTAGTGCCCTACACCAGAACAGTGACATATCAGAAGTCCTTCCTCCACTGACTCTATTCGGATCTGGAACTCTTTACCATCTGAGGTAGTCAATGCTTCAACTGTCGACCACTTCAAGACCAGGCTCCAGTCCATCACCATCAGAGAGTAGCCTATACCGGTTGTTTTTAACTGCACTCTGTAAATAATTCTTATTTTTTTTTATACATACACTGTACATAGTTATCCTTGCACCACATGCGCCGGTACGAGTATCCTTGCACCACATGCGCCGGTACGAGTATCCAATGTATTTGGTATGTACCTAACACGGAAGAAGAAGAAATCGGGTAATAAACATGGTTAATTAATTAACAATCATGTTTACACAGCATGGGGTTTTAATAGCGAGCATCGCAGATGCGAGCTATACGGTTACATGCGTGTGTGTAAAAAAAGTCACGTGATCCATATGAACAAATCCATTTCAGATGGTAGCTGAGCTATCCGAAGAAAATATTGTAGACGAACGAAAAAATATATAATATAAAAGTAGACAAAAAAAATTTTGACATCGATAAAATTAAAGTGTTTATTTTTTAAATTACTACAAAAATGCCAGACAATTTTTTTTCAATGTGAAACGCTGTATTTGAAATTGAGTTTGTGACGTCACCAACACATTAGATAAGACGGCACGTCATCAATGGAATATAGAGGCACTGTTAGGGGGCTCTGAAGTAACGACATGAACAATGTGCGATGCTCGCATTAAGGCTGCGCCTACATTCATATTAACATCTTCAAATAGATTTTGACACCTGTATGGCTGTAATTAACATAAAGCTTTAAAAATTTATCAAAGGTAATTGTCCATTTCATAAGTTTTCAACAGAACATGTAGCCGCAGTTTTTAGTACCGGAAGTGGACACTAGGTGGCGTTTTTTAATTGGAAAGTCGTCAATTATATGAGGGTTTGTGTATTGTTTTATTGAGGCCCTTTATTTGGTATAAAATATTCTATAAATAAAGTTTTTAGGCATTAACTTATTTTATATGTGAATTATTGATTACAATTTTTAAGATATTTGTCTGTCTGTCGTGCTGTTCGTTTTTCAATTAATGTCCCTGTACTGTACATGTGTAAATATTTTCTTTGCCTTCATTTTCGCGGGAAATATCATTCGGAAATGGTAATGTGACATTCTCCAAAAATACACCGGAACAGTTGGTTCATATAATACGGAATTCCTGAAGGGACATAGCCAATTGCCAATTGCTATATAAACTAACTCGTGCATTATCACGCATTATTGTGTCTATCTGTTTACAACGATTGAAAATATAAATGAATTTAATTTGTCATTAACACGGATGGCTTAGTTGTCTTTGCCTACAGGGATGTTGTTGCTCGATCGGGATTGCAGTTCGTGTATTAGAGGGGTTCCGAACGGTAACACACATTCCTTAGTTGTAAACAAACAAAATGTTTGACGTTGCCTTGAAATCTGCGGGAGCACAAATTGTACTAGCAACCTCTAGTGATGATAAGTTTCCTCCAGAAAATATAATCGATGGGTAATTAAAATATATATGCATTAGATGTAAGACAGACGCAGTACAGTACTGTATTATGTATAGTCTACAGTATCCTATAGACATATTTTTTGTCTCCGGCTAAACGTTTTAACTGGAATATGAGGTATTTGGACGTTTCAGCCATACTTTTTTTCGTCCATAGTAAATGTCGTCAACAGAAGACATCGGCCCTAGACATTTCGGTCATACTATTTATGTTGGTATATTTTTGATTTATTCAGAATGTACAGGGATTAAAATGAATCTTTCAATATTTCTAAGATGATTTGTTTTTGTGTGAAATCAAAGTAAATGCTGTTTATGATGATGATAAGTTTAATCTGGGAGATTAATAACATATTTTACAAGTATATGGTATTTTTATTGATGTTTGTAATTAAAAAGGTTATTTCTACCAATTGAATATTGAATATAACAAATAACAAATAAGGCTTTATAATTTTATTTCAGTCATAAGCAGTAACAAATAAGAATATAACATTTTTAATCATTCATTTTATTTATTAATTAATCAAAGATTGACAATGATTTACAATTAAAACAGTAACATATTGTTAATATAATGATTTTATTTTAGGATTAATATCTAATTTTTTATTGGTAATATCATTTATTTCACTGAACTTTTGGGGTTTTTTTTAAATAACTTTATTTAAAAAAATATATATTCAATCCATGGCCAAAATGTCCTATATTACCGTATCTGTACTAAGGCCGATGTGTCGAAGGACGAAGTGTCCTTGGCCGAGGTGTCCCTTAAGCGAATATGATCTCTTAAATACTATTCAGATCGGCACTTATATTAAATAAAACAAGAGCCCTGTCTTGTTTCATGTTTATACACTTTTTACTGTGCAAACAATGTGTTGTAACATAAATTTCCGGACATAAGCATTCATACTTTACATGCACAATACTAGTACTACATACTGTAGCAGAGCCATAGCAAAACAAACAATTATTAGGACATACATTCCCTTTTACTATTTTTTTTAAGTAGGGCAGGCATAGAATCATATTGTCTTTTTAAAATCTTTTTCATGCACTGTCACAGTAGATCTTGCATGCAAGTAATTCTCGCCACCCGGTCCTTTGGCTGTTTTTGAGAAAAATTGGCATTTTAAAGTGATAAACACAAAGGCATAGTCACCAAAAAGTAAGACTTCCAATTCAACCCCCCAATAAAAACTATCACAATTAGGATACATGGAGTTCACACAGCTATAGCACATGCCCAATTGGCAAGGCACGACTGTGTCCACTGTGGGGTTTACCAGTGGCTGCCACCCAGTACCAAATTCTTTTATTTACGTTCGAAATAATGCATTTTTAGTGTGGGTTCAAAAGGAAGTCTTTCCCACCAAAATGGCGGGAATTGTTTCTGTCATTGTAATGACGAGAACTACTCTCTGACCAGTATGTGTTGCATTCATCACTCAGTAAATATAGTTTTTAAAAAATGTGTGCAAATTTTATTTTGGCATGCCAGATCATGCCATGCCTATAGACACAAATATTGTTTTAGGGGTATTTGTATTGAGTATTTGAAAAACGTCCAGTTAAAGTAGCTGCTTACAGTTTTTAGATTGTTTAGACTGCTTTTTACAGCTACACGTATTATTTGTAAATGGTCCATATAAATCATTTGTATTTTATGAATTATTTTTTGTCTTTTGGCAGAGATCAAGAAACATTTTGGACAACAACAGGTCTATTTCCACAAGAATTTGTTGTAAAGTTTACTTCAATGATGAATATCTCAAAAGTTGAAATAGCTTGTTGTAATGGTTGGTAAATTTGATAAAAAGACTGAAGGCTAAATCAAATTCAATGTGTTTTCTATTATAAAGTCAGAATATGAAGTCATCTGTAATTTGGAGCCATACATTTTATAGTGGATATCACAAATTCCACAAAGTATTAGGTTTAAAGCAAGTTTATTCATTTTACACCAACATAGCTCAGATGTTTTTACTGAAAATACACCTTTAACTATCTGACTTTATTGAATCTTCAATAAGATTAATAAACTGTGTACATAACTGTTGATAGCAAATATAATGTACAGAGACTCTCTGATGTTTGAAATTTGGCATGCTGTCAATTTATTTAATACCAAACATACTGATAATGATGATTAGGTTATACTAGAAAGTACCAGTATCATAACATGAGAGGAAAAAAAGGGTCTCAGACTTCTCATATACTGGTATATAAAGTTTTAACATTAAATTTGTGGTTGAAACACCATGCCGGTTCACTTTTGCATCATGTAGATTTAATAGTACATGTATTAAAGATACAAAAGACAATTTGGTATCTTTAAAAGTTAATGTGTTTTAACTATTTTGAACTCTTGATAATAGATATATATGAAACTTATATTACAGTTAAGAAATTAATATTTGAGAAAAGTACAGACACTGAACCATTAAATTTTGAACACATTCAAGAAAAAGGTATGTAAGCTAACTTCCCTAGAAAATAAAATGGATTAACTGTTGTTTGCTGTTAAAAGTGGTGACATTGAATAATATATATATTTTAGTTCAAATGTTTTTGAACGCTTATACAGTACAGTGCATTGTTGTTGATATTGAAATTGTGACTTTATAGTTGTCATTCTACAACAGTTTTTGAAATTATGAATAAATGTTTTCATTTGCATATGCAGCTACATGTAACTGCATGTCGCAGGTCATTAATATTTAATAAATTACCAGTTGTATAGTCACAAGATATGAATATTAAATAAGCAAAGTGACCCATGGGTTTCATTTTTATGGTAGTTTTGTACCACTGTATTGACAGAAAGTGACTCGTGTATTTCATCTTTATTGTAGTTTTGTACCATTATTTTTCAGAATTTATAACTGGTGGTGACGGACAGCTGCAAACAGAAGAAATTAATCTGGGCAGTGTGCAGGCCCTACATTTACGTGTTATTATTGACTCAGCCTTTGACCATTTTGCAGCAGTTTATAGGTTGAATGTAGATGGTAGTCCTTCTCATTGATGTAGAAAATACCTTTTATGTGCAACATTCCGTCCATGTAATGTAAACTCTAAAAATTATGTTTATTAAATGTAATAAATCGACTGCTTCAAGTTTACCAGCATTTATTTTGTACTTTTATTGTCAAAATACAAAACTATTTAACATGATGAGTTAAGGTGTAAATAACTTATCTCTGTATGCATTTTGTATTGAGGTGTTTTGTGCAGAAAAGTTGCTTGCTACAGACATTTCAATATGCTAATCAAATCAAACACTAACGAAATCTTTTTGGTCCACTAAAACCAGTTTACAGAGAAAGGCCTGATGTTACCAATTAGTTGACTATAAAGGCCTGATGTTACCAATTAGTTGACTATAAAGGCCTGATGTTACCAATTAGTTGACTATAAAGGCCTGATGTTACCAATTAGTTTACTATAAAGGCCTGATGTTACCAATTAGTTGACTATAAAGGCCTGATGTTACCAATAAGTTGACTATAAAGGCCTGATGTTACCAATAAGTTGACTATAAAGGCCTGATGTTACCAATTAGTTGACTATAAAGGCCTGATGTTACCAATTAGTTGACTATAAAGGCCTGATGTTACCAATTAGTTGACTATAAAGGCCTGATGTTACCAATTAGTTGACTATAAAGGCCTGATGTTACCAATAAGTTGACTATAAAGGCCTGATGTTACCAATTAGTTGACTATAAAGGCCTGATGTTACCAATAAGTTGACTATAAAGCCTGATGTTACCAATTAGTTGACTATATTACCACTTTCTTAAATTCAGATGTTCAGTTGTAATGTCAGTAAAATTATTTACAAAACATGTGCTTTAAAGTTAATCAGAAGATACCAAGGCAGAAAAACCTAACACAAAGTAGGATTAGGAAATCGATTACTGATAAAATCACTCATAAAGCTCTATTCACCCTGTTTTTTAAATTGATAAACAAAATTTAAATGGAAGAAATTTGTGAACTGGGGATAGAATACCCCTTGAAACAAAATAAAAGTGAAGACAAGTTTGGTCTTATACTGATGGAATTGTTGGTTGCTTGCTCAATGTAGCGTGTTAAAAAACTATTCAACTGGGGAAATTGGATGAAACAAATGAACATGAAATTTTGACTGCTACTAGAATATTAGAGATAAAATATTGCCTTTGCAGCTACAGTGTGTCAACTCGTTATCTACAGCTACAAACAGGGTATTAACGTGCAAAGAGTGTAAAATCTAAGCTGGTCAGCAGCCATCTTTATTATCCCCTGACAACCCCATTTAAAAGTCGTCCCCTATCTGGCAACTGCGGATGGCTGATCACCTCTTTGGTCGTACCATGGAAATCCTTCCCATGCATACAAAGACAGTGACAAAAACGAATTGCAAGAAAGCAATACCATTCAGGGACAGTCTATACTAAATTAGTAAGTTAGTATAGACTGTCCCTGTACCATTTTAGCAAAATGTCCGTTCATGGTGATGATATGTCTCGAGAAATTACGGATAAAAAAACGCCCCCTTTCCACAGGTTCAGTTGGAATTACCTATTTTATTTCGTAACGTTCTTCGCGGCCTTTTTAAATGAGAGGTTCTACATTTGACATTTCGAAGCTATACAGGTTTGGTTTAGTTCCTTTCTGTAGTTTAATTGTGGATAGTCCGAGAATCCTCTGCCGTCAAAGGCTTTTTTGGTGGGACGTCAGAGAGCTCTCCATAAGCAAAACAGCAGAAAATAAATTGCCCTCCCTTCAAATTGTCATTTCGTAACCGCAATCACGAAGAAATGGAAACGATTTGAAAGATCTTAATTCATTTTTTATTCTATAACATGTTACCTTCAAGTATATAGTTTTTGGTGCTACAATGGATCCCGTGCCCCAACCTACTGATCGGAAATAGAGTGGTATCACGTTGGGGTAGGTATTCAATCTATATAATACTTACTACCTACCATAGCCAGTGCCATATTTATACGATCCCCCTTCCTTTTATATTTGGAAAGTAACATGCACAGTAACATCCCATTCTACCCAACACTTCATTTTGGGTGTCAGTCAGTTTTATGCCAACCGATTTTTTTTTTGTTCAATCTAATTAAAGTTAAATCTTTCACTTGCTTCCCCATTTTGCTTTGGTTGATACGTTACACACAGAGACCATAGCAAACAGGGGAAAGCAAGTGAAAGATTTAATTTTAATTAGATTGATTTTTTTTTTATTAATCTGTTCTTAACTTTAGAATAGCTTATATACTGTTCAGTTGAGGTTAAGCAACTATTGAACCAACATCAGGAATCAATATAAGATCATATTAGTTAAATTTTACTTCAAAGTTTAATCATGGATAATTGAGTTCTATGCAACGAACGGTCGAATATTTTAAATTGCTGATAACCTGAAGAAGTTATTTAGCATGAAGCTCTGTTTTAAATTGGTGGGCACTAATTTCAGTTATTTATGAAGTTACTTCAAAGAAACCGGTGATGAAACATGGGCAAATGTGAATGCATACATTAAATTCTAGTACCTTAGTTCTACACTGCATAGGGGACAATAAACACCTTAGGTAGTAGATTCGAATTAGAAAAAAACATTGTCAGGTTCGAAACAATATATAGTTAATGTGTAAGCCCTTATCAGCAAGGGGGCAGGGGACCGCCTAAGGCCCCAGCAGGTTCAGAGCAGAGTCGAAAATTATATGTAGGTCCATGCTTTTTTGCTACCATTATTGTTACGCCACTGATTGTATATCAATGTGGTATTAAACAAAACTATAGGATTTTACAAATTGTCTAAAGCACACACAGACAACTAAATATAGTTTAGCAACACAAAACCCACTAAAGCTGTGACAGAACTGGTCTGTTTCGAAAGGGTAAGTGGGTCCAGCTCTACACAAGAGACCTGTTGAGTTGATTAAAGCCATTGTCAAACTGCGGTAAAAATAAACAAAAGGGATGAAAAGAGATTACGACAGATCAATGTCTATTATGAATTCATGAAGGTATTTAAGCTGTTTCCTTGTCATCAGCAATCCTTTATCCCGAGAATGCATAGAGGATTCACATGCCCTGGAATTGTAACCTAGACACATACACTCCTTATAACCGAGTGCTCCTGGAGTTTTGCTGTAAATACAAATAATTGGTTGCCAAGTGGTTTAAGCAGCTTAGCAACTACTATTGATTCGTGCAAGTAAACATTTCGGTTTCGGGTTCATGCAGGCATGGTGTGCTCTTAATTGACATGGTTTGCCTATCAGCTGTTTGCCGGATTTCGGGGATTTCGAACAATGGCTTCCTCCACCAATATAAATTGGACACCATTGTATGTGATTTAGCTGAAACAGTTGAAAGTATAAACCTCATTCAAACAAACAAATAAATGGGAATCACACAGTGGAATCATATATAGTTGTACAGTTTAAGTCCTCTCCTTTGTTGTACAGTTTGGATAATCGCCATTTTTCACGGTGATAATGAATTTTATGATGAAGATGTTAGTGTATCTATGTTATCCTTAAGCGGAGTAGGTAAGCGGGTGGGGGTTGCTGACCTCACCTGATTACACAATCACAATGGGTGACACCAAAATAAAAAAATTGCTTATTATTTTACATCAGTAGCATTTCTTAAATGCTCCTGCTTTTTATCCACAATTATAAGTGTTTTTTTTAAACTGCTGACTTATTTTTAGAGGAAGAAATCTATGATGAAAACTCTGGAGGGTGACACTGTGACGAGGAGTCCTCGAGTGAACCGCATTGGCTGACTCCAACCCTGTGACTTATTAGTGTTTCGCTAACTGATCCTAACTAATGAAACACAAACAACGATATAATCCACACTATCTAGAGTTCTTTATTTTCATTATACAGGAAAATACCCTATAATCTGTTTTCGAATTTCTGATTAACCAGCGACTTATAAATTCATTTTGTATGTCTCCTGGCTAATATTTCGTTCCTACCCAACCTACATGCTATATTTATCGGGACATATTATAATTACCATTTAGGGGTCTCAGTGGCCGAGTGGGAATGTAGTTCGTCTACTATTGATAACATGGTCTGTCAGCACTGAGGTTGTGGGTTCGAGTCTGCCTGCGGGCAGGGTGTACTCAACTTCAATCTGAAATGGAAAGGATTGTCAATTTTCCCACCAGAGGTTGATTTATAGCTTCCTGTTTGCTTTATGCATATTATGTGTCTTGTGTCCACGGGGGGGGGGGGTGTGTAACTTGGTAACTTTTATGGTGGGGATGTGCCATTTTTGATTTGAATTCAATACCCATATTTATATAAAATTTCCAATTTTCATGACCCATATTTATATAAAATGAACAATTTTCATAACCCATATATATTCAGTAAACTTAAAAGAAGGTCATATTTATATACACAAAATGACACTTTTATATTATAAACATTACCCATATTTATATGAGACCAGATTGTTTTTCAATTAAGATTAAAAAGCATACCCATTTTTATATAAGATTGTTGTAAAAACTATACCCATTTTTATATAAATTTTCCAAAAAACCTACCCATATTTTTGGCACATATACGTATACCTCGTGGTATACCTTTATATAGGAAGTTACCCCCCCCCCCGTGCTTGTGTCTTGCTTTGTCTTTTGAATAAGTCTTAATTTACTAAAACATTGTGTAATTTACGATATATGTCGGTTTTAAAAGCTCTGTATGTCTATTGTTACATGTGCACCACTGATGTGCACCGACTTTAAATAAAAAATACTGAACTTGTTTGTTTCTTCGCGGCAAATAACTTTAATAAGCATTTGAAAGGGAAATAATTAAAAGCAATTATCTCCCTTTCTCAATTTTCCAACCAATCCTCTCTGTCCATGTAGACAACGTGAAATCTGAAGAAAATGAAGATAGACTGCACTTTACTAATCCTTGTCTTACAATTTGCTTTCTTAAGTATTATCAATGCAACTATAGGTAGACCCAGAGGTGTCTCCATTTCAAGTAAGAACCACTGACACTGTCGATCTGGGTCTGGGAACATTTTATGTGAAAAAAAGGGGGGGGGTCCTTGGAGTATATTAACAGTCAGAGATTTGTAGCCGGTGAATAATTTATTTAAATTACACACATGCTTAAATAATACTGGACAATAATAGTATAAAAATATTTTACTGACACAAAAACAGTAACAACAATATCTTACACAATTATAAATATGCTGGTGAGAGAGCAGTTCTTGTCATTTAATTTTAAATGACAAAAACCATTCTCTCCATTTTGCTGGCTGTGCTGTTATTTTCCAATTTAAATCTATGGTAAAGGATTCATTGATAGATTTCATCCAAAATAAGTATAAGTTGTGAAAATTACTTGCCAGTGAGAACTACTCTGTGACCAGTAGCTATATATAGATTATTTCAGTCAGTATGTCTTAAATAAATAAACAAATTATACGAGAATAATGACTTGATTGACTGAAAAATATTTTCTGAGGTTGAAAAAAATCGTCCTCATCCACGTGACATGCACCCTTTAATGTCGTATATTACCCCGAAAAACTGACACTATGTTCAGATGTCAAATTACAAAAATAAAATTGTTGAGGTTATTCTAATATTTGAATTTATTTTCTACAAAAATTTGTTCTACAAAAGCTACATGGATTATACAATGTACAAGGCTGTTTAGCAAGGTCCATAAAGTGATCCTGGTCCATACTGGCCCACAGACTATTAAAATGTTATGGTTTCATCGGTTTCATTTACATATGTGTGTATTGTATTGAAGAGCAGTTTCATAATCATCTGTGTGCATTTACATATATAGTGCACTGTTTTTCTGGTATTGACTAAAGCATTTATACCTTGTATTTCTTTATGTTAACTGATCATCTGTAAACTTATAGAATGTACAAATTTATTACTGATATGCAATAAGTATATTTAATCAATACTGACAAGTTTGGCATTATGTTACTGTTTTTTTTCAGTGGCTTCTATTTATCAGCCAGCAGATGATGGTTATTTCACCTGTCTAGACGGATCATCTAAGATACCTTATGAGTATGTTAACGATGATTACTGTGATTGTAGTGATGGGACAGATGAACCAGGTATGATTACTGTGATTTCAATTGGATCCGTTCCAGTTAAAATGGTTGGTTTAAAAACAGTTGAAATCTGATACATATATATTTAATTGCTTTTTTAGCTCACCTGGACCGAAGGTCCATGTGAGCTATTGCTATCACTTGGCGTCTGTCGTCCGTCGTCAGTCGTAAACTTTTTCAAAAATCTTCTCCTCTGAAACCACTGGGCCAATTTTTTTCAAACTTGGCCACAATCATCCTTAGGGTTCCTAGTTTCAAGTTTGTACCCAGGGTGTTGATCAACAGACAAATATGGCCGCTGTTACTAAAAATAGAACATGGGGGTCAACACAGGTTTTTGATCATTATCTAAAAAACTATAATAGCTATAGAGAAAACCGTTACTTCAAATTGATCAGCACATTAAGGTCTACAATAGTTGCTATTAGTGCAAAGTTGTGTATTGGCTTCTTGTAGGAGTTATTGCCCTTTTTTGATGATTTTTGACCAAATTTTTGGTATTTACAATATAACCTGAAAAATATACGAGGTAGAGTGAAACTGTAAATGGCAAAAATGATCAGCAATAAAAGCCCTACAATTCACTTGATTGGTCTGAAATTGTCAGATGACTCCTTATATGAGTTATTGCCCTTAAATGGTAATTTTTTATGAAATTTTCCGTTTTTGTCCTGTAACTTTAAAACTATAACAGCTAGAGTAAAACTGTAAATAGCAAAAATGATCAACAATACAAGCCCTACAATTCACTGTATTAGTCTGAAATTGTCAGATGACTCCTTATAGGAGTTATTGCCCTTAAATGGCAATTTTTTATGAAATTTTCCGTTTTTGTCCTGTAACTTGAAAACTATAGCAGCTAGATTGAAACTGTAAATTGCACAAATGATCAGCAATAAAGACCCTACAATTCACTTGATTGGTCTGAAATTGTCAGATGACTCCTTATATGAGTTATTGCCCTTAAATGGTAATTTTTTATGAAATTTTCCGTTTTTGTCCTGTAACTTTAAAACTATAACAGCTAGAGTAAAACTGTAAATAGCAAAAATGATCAACAATACAAGCCCTACAATTCACTGTATTAGTCTGAAATTGTCAGATGACTCCTTATAGGAGTTATTGCCCTTAAATGGCAATTTTTTATGAAATTTTCCGTTTTTGTCCTGTAACTTGAAAACTATAGCAGCTAGATTGAAACTGTAAATTGCACAAATGATCAGCAATAAAGACCCTACAATTCACTTGATTGGTCTGAAATTGTCGGACAACTCCTTAAATAAGTTATTGCCCATAAATGACAATTTTTTATGAAATTTTCCGTTTTTGTCCTGTAACTTAAAAACTGTAACAGCTAGAGTGAAACTGTTAATAGCAAAACTGATCAGCAATACAAGCCTTACAAATTACGTTTTAAGTCTGAAATTGTCAGATGACTCCTTATAGGAGTTATTGCCCTTAAATTGCAATTTTTTATGAAATTTTCCGTTTTTGTCCTGTAACTTAAAAACTGTAACAGCTAGAGTGAAACTGTTAATAGCAAAAATGATCAGCAATACAAGCCCTACAAATTACTTTTAAGTCTGAAATTGTCAGATGACTCCTTATAGGAGTTATTGCCCTTAAATTGCAATTTTTTATGAAATTTTCCGTTTTTGTCCTGTAACTTAAAAACCATAACAGCTAGAGTGAAATAATATATTGCAAAAATGATCAGCAAAAAAAGCCCTACAATTCATTTAATTGGTCTGAAATTGTCAGATGACTCCTTATAGGGGTTATTGCCCTTAAATGACAATTTTGTTATGAAATTTTCCATTTTTGTCCTGTAACTTGAAAACTATAGTAGCTAGATTAAAACTGTAAATTGCACAAATGATCAGCAATAGAAGCCCTACAAATGATTGCTTAGTCCAAAAATTGCAAGATGACTCTTTATAGGAGTTATTGCCCTTTCATTATGAATTTGGACATATGAACAGTTTTTTAATTATAAATTAGTCTATAACACACCTATTAGTAGAGTAAAACTGTAAATTTCTAAAGTACCCTAAAGGACCATGCCTAAAAACCATTTAATTTTCAGAAATTGTCGATTGCACCTTATAGGAGTTATTGTATTTAACAAATTTTTTGAAGAAATGTTTAGTTTTTGCACAGTAACTTAAAAGCTATAGCAACTAGACTGAAACTGTTAATTTCAAAAATTTTAATATAGTCATTTGGATTCCAGGTGAGCGATTACAGGCTCCTGGGAGCCTCTAGTTTTAGTTATATTTAATAGCTTTTAAGAGGATTTGAATTTAAATTTAAGAATTACTGATGAATTTTTTGACCATTAGTGAAATTTACTTTTCAACAAAACAGGTCCAAATGTTCATGTTATAAATTGCAATTATATCTGTGCTAGTCATAGTGATGGTTGTCGTCCAACATGCCTAAACCTTTATATTTTGTTTCTTCTCACCTGAAACCACTGGGTCTATTAAAACCATGTCCCCTTTCAAAATTTTATCAGATTGTACTGTTTTCAGGCTGTATCCCACACTAAAATTAAGGTTGGATCTGAACTGCAAGCTACAAAGTAGTAGAACATATGACCTACTTAGTAGGTGTTACTGAAAAATAAAAAAATATATATTTAAGATTTTTACTATTTCTGGTATAGTGATAAGTTTGTGTTTCAAAATTTGATGAAATTATTATTAGAATCCACATCATCACATTGAACCATACCTGTTTCCTGTTCTGTAATTTGGAAATTATTGCTTGCACTTATTAATACTAGTACATTATAACAATTTGAGGATCCTTGCCAAAAATATGAGGTATAGTTTTTTTGGAATCTTTAAGTGTTTTAAATAATAAGTGTGTGAAAGCACTAAATTTTTAAAAATTGCGTTTTAAATATTTAATGAAATAAATTACATATCAAGTAAAATGATAAATATTTAGCAAAGACTTTTTTGTGCATAAACCGGGATGATTCTTGGCATCATTGTCACCTAGCTTGCTTTCCTAATGGTTAGTAGTTGGTCATCTACTTTGGATCACATGGTCTGTTAACATCGAGGTTGCGGGTTTGTTTCTCACTGTGGGCAGGGTGTGCTAAATTTCCAGCTTTCCTACTGAAAGTCCTTGGTTTTTTCTCCAGGTACACCGGATTCATCTCCCAATAAAAAAAAAATACCATGATATCTGAAATTTCTGAAAGTGGCATTAAACACCATTCAAACAAACATACTGAAATGATTGTACAAGCAATCTTTTTTAAGTGCAACAAGATTGCTATTACGACCTTTGTATCCAAAAATTGACATCCTAATTTGTAAAATATCTGAAATATACTAGTAACTCTTTATACCGAAATTTTTTTAATCTCAAGATGGAAGTCTTGGACCAGTTCTTGTTAGGGTAGTGTTGTTTGTTAATTTGTTTGTTATTGTAGTGTATGTTGTATGTTGTTTTGTTTGTTAGTGTAATGTATGTTGTTTGTTAATTTGTTTGAGCTTATATTTTGGGTTTTACAATGGTAAATTGGATACTTTAAGAATTTTCGTCCAGTGTTTAATCTAGAATTCGGCCTAGGGGGTCATGATGGCCCTAATAACTTACCATAGGTGGCCAGAATTTACAGCTCGGGGTCAAAAAACCCAATATAGAGACATGACACATGGACAAAAAGTGAAGGCTTATGATTCAGTTTGCTAAAACAAAATAAAGGCATCAATTAAAATTAATAATTATAATTGAAGTAACTAACAAACATTACAGTTTCAGCTTCTTTGTTCGCATTCTCTGTCAGCGTGGTACCCGCTTCATTTTGAATTTAATCCGTTTTTGCACGTTTATCTCCAATGGGAGTAAAATATGAAGAAAAACGCTTCATCTTGAAGCATGAACACCAGGTTATAAAAAAATCGATAATATATTGTCTACGTGATTTAGACGCTTGCTAAATTGTAATTGTACATGATAAAAAGCGTACTTAGGACAGAGAATACAGTTAAACTTCCGGTATATTTTAAAGGGACTTTCTCAAAGCTGTTGACTATGGGGGAATTTCTCAAAGCAATGAAAAATTACGTTGCACCAGTAATGACCCAGGAGGTTTTTTAAGCACGTCAATTCAACAAAAAGTGCTGGAATGGCACAATGGCGCACTCTAGATTGAACACTATTTGTCAAATATGCAAATTAATCATATTCAACCAAAATGCATTTGAAAAATAAAGATAAAAACATAAAGCACAAATTCTCAGACACCGCTTGATTAAATTTAATGAAACTTAGCACAAAGGAAGTACATTATATTTAGATGTGCATGAAGGATTTATTGACCTCGGATTACAGTTCACACTTGTTTTTGTCTCGCCGGCGACGAAAGTCGCTGGAGGCGAGACATATGTATGGGAATCTGGCGGCGGCGGCGGCGTAAACACTTGACATCTTGCTTCATATCTTTGTAAGCCCAAGCCCTAGGTCCATCAAATTTGGTCCAGAGGTAGCTTATGATGAGTACTTGCCAGTCAGTCACCTGTCACCTGACCTTGACCTCAATTTCACGGTCCAGTGACTACGTTAAAGTTTTTGGGTTACGACAGTTCCTCTGTAACTATGCATGGTAGGATGACAATATTTGGTGTATAGGTTGCTGATGACTAGAACATGACTGTCTGGTAGGTGTCACCTGACCTTGACCTCAATTTCACGGTCCAGCGACTACGTTAAAGTTTTTGGGTTACGACAGTTCCTCTGTAACTACGCATGGTAGGATGACAATATTTGGTGTATAGGTTGCTGATGACTAGTACATGACTGTCTGGTAGGTGTCACCTGACCTTGACCTCAATTTCACGGTCCAGCGACTACGTTAAAGTTTTTGGGTTACGACAGTTCCTCTGTAACTACGCATGGTAGGATGACAATATTTGGTGTATAGGTTGCTGATGACTAGTACATGACTGTCTGGTAGGTGTCACCTGACCTTGACCTCAATTTCACGGTCCAGCGACTACGTTAAAGTTTTGGGGTTACGACAGTTCCTCTGTAACTATGCATGGTAGGATGACAATATTTGGTGTATAGGTTGCTGATGACTAGTACATGACTGCCGGTAGGTGTCACCTGACCTTGACCTCAATTTCATGGTCCAGGGACTACGTTAAAGTTTTGGGGTTACGACAGTTCCTCTGTAACTACGCATGGTAGGATGACAATATTAGGTGTATAGGTTGCTGATGACTAGTACATGACTGTCTGGTAGGTTCCACCTGACCTTGACCTCAATTTCACGGTCCAGCAACTACGTTAAAGTTTTTGTATTAGGACAGTTCCTCTGTAACTATGCATAGTATGGTGACAATATTTGGTATACAGGCCGCTGCTCATAATTAATGCTATTAACGTAATGCTTATGACGAAATTTATTTTCAGGCGAGACGTTTTTCTGTGTCCACACTTGTTTATTATTTTTTTTAGTGTAATCATTTGTCTTTTATAGGAACATCAGCTTGTATTAATGGAAAATTTCATTGCACCAATGCAGGATACACTCCATCAAATATACTGTCTTCAAGAGTAAATGACGGTGTCTGTGGTATGTAGTCAAGTGACATTTTTTTATTTCTACGATAGGCTTTAAGATAATATGAATTACAAGTTGGCAGGACATTAGGGGGGAAATATTTTTATTCATCTTCACTCAAAAAAAAGTATAACTGGATCAAGACTTTTAAATGTTTCGATAGTTATTACATGTTTAAAAAAAAATGTTTCAGTTTATAAATATAGACACATTTATTTTAATCAGCTAATCAAAATTTGTATTTCTAAAATAAGAAACGGTTTCAACTTCCGGTCAATACCGAAACGGTCTGTACAACTTTTTCCTTAAACAGAGGAATGATAATTCAAGGCTCACCACACTAGGAGAAGTGTGACAAAGCTGTCCTTCTGGGACCTGAAGAAGGCACCTTAAAAGCGAAGTTCAAGGGGCCCTGTCATTTTAGACAATCTCCCTCAAGTCGCCAGATGGTTCACAGAAGATACTTGTAGATCTGGTCCCACTTATTTGTCACGACTACCACTTTATCACAAATATATATTTTCAATTAAAACTGCATAGAATTTTCGTATTTTAACTTTTTCAAACGATTAACGTGTTGCAAATTGATTACGCGACATTTGTTTATTTACCTGATACATCTAATAACCAGAATTGATCATTGAGTAAAAGTAAATTACAACAACCAAAATAGAAAAATCGTAACCGTCTGATAAACTAAACACTTTTAATTGGGTTGAAAGTTAAAGTTCTTTCAAAATATATTATATTTTGCTTTTTTTTTTTGCTAAAAATTATGCAATTGAAAGAATAAACATATTAATTGTCATAACTGATTGCACGGTAATTTCTGTTGATGGGTGTCCCTTTAAGCAGCTCGGTTTCAGCTTTGTGCAAGTGGAAGTGTGCTGAACAGAAGAATTATCTCTTGCTTTATTGAAATGTATGAGGTTTATGTAATGGCAACTAATTATTCAATAACTGAATTAGGTTTAACTGTTAAATAGTGTTGATTCAATAGAGAATTCATCCCACGAGATAGTAATTTTAACAAACATGTGTTTTCACGTAAAAGGGTAACACATGTTTTTCGCATTGCAAACCCCCAAAACCACCCCCTCTCCTGTTACTTTTCCAATTTCTCATTCTATTTCAAAAGTTAATGACATTCCTGTATATCTTATGCTAAATTATTGCCAACATCTAAATAATGCAAAACTTGAATGTAGGGTACCTCACTCAGTCACTGTGAGACAATTCATTATTTCTCATCATTTAATTACAACCAAACCTTCAGGCAATTTTAAATTCTGATATAATCAGGGTTCTCGTTAAGACGTGTATACCCGTCCTGGACGCGTCAAAGTTGTGTAGGACGCGCCATTTCTAGATTCCGTGCATCCTCGGGACGCATCGCAGTCAAATCATTTGCGTCCCTAAAATTTACCTAAAGCATACCAATGACACTTTTACAACCAGATGTAATTCTATTTTTAGCTGTGATGCACAGCAGGTGAAATATATTTGATCTCTGACAGTGACCGATGACCGATAATAAGTGGCTGAATTAACAAAATCTAAACAATCTTAACATGATTAAAATAATTTTTTAAGAAATTTATTATGTATTTAAAAAAAAACAACAAGTTTTTATTTACCATAATTATAATATCTTTCTTGTACATCGCGTCGAAAGTAAACAAACACGTTTTCGATGTTCGTGGTTTTTAAACGGTAATTAAGTGAAACACCTGGCTTGCAACTTGATTTAAAAAGTTTTCTATTTGAATAATAAATTAATTATTTCCATTAACTATTAGTGACTATCTAGAGCTTGGAATCTTTGCGGGTTTACCTAACCTATAATTTAATACAAAATATTTGCAGCAGAAAGATCGTTTTCGATGTTTTTAAAATGTGACTAAGTGAAACACTTGGCTTGTGACCTGATTGCAATGATTAAAAAATATTATTGTAATGATTAAATGTCGAATGAACTTTTGTTATTTCAAATGAGGTTAAGCAGAAATATTGTCAAGTTTTGGATTGGTAAATTTAAACAAAATTTATAAAATTTATTGAAAAACTTGATAACTACTTAGTGCTTTGAAATTTATGTATTATACAATTAGTCAAATTTTTTAAACTGAGGTGTTGCCTCTTATCACACTTAACTCATATTTTATCCCAGATGAAGCCATGCAGACTTCAAATAACCAACAGAAATAAATGGTGTTAATTCATAATTCCCTTCCATAAACATGATAAAATGATACTAAAATCTTGGGAAACATGTAGATTAAGCGGTCATGTAGTAATGCATGGGTTTGAACAGGGATTTTAGTACCAAATAAAACATGAAGATGTTCATAATGTTACAAAACAAAACTTAATGTAGTACTCATGGTAACGTCATGCAGTACCGGTAGTTTGGTTCGAGTCAACTTTATGGACTCACCAAGACAGATTGGGACTCATCATTCCAAAAAGTGATGAGTCCCAGGACTCACCATAAAAAAATCCTAGTGAGAACCCTGTATAATCAAAATATATTTAGTTATTTAGTACCAGTATTGTTAAACTCTGACAAACAAATTGTAATCCTTCTACAATCTGTAATGTTAATATGCTGAATTCATGATCTTTTCTTCAATTTCCATGCAGATTGCTGTGATGGAACAGATGAATATGCAGGAAGAATTGAATGTGTCAATAACTGCAAGTATGTCTGTTTTAATGTTTTAGTTAGATTTCAGAATGTTTGATTTGTCATTCTGCACTTTCAGTACATTTATATGGTAGGCATTTGAATTTTGCTGGAAGTTATTTTCATCCTCATAAGTCAGGAGGTCCAATTTGCTGTCTCCTTACCCCTGACAGCACATGTACAGTACATAATTTGCATCAGATTGACAGTTTGTATTATTGGATTATGTGGTTGCCGGGCTCACTGGGAGAAGTGGGCCACAGTCGCCCTTCTGGGACCTGAAGGCGCCTCATAAGCATAGTTCATGTTGTCCTGTTATTCCAGAACACTTCCTCATGTCGCCCATGGTTCACAGAAGATACTTGTATATCTGGTCCAACATGTAATTCCAATAAAAATTGCAAAGAATTTGCATATTTATTTAACTTTGTTTTTCAAACAATTTATATGATTCAAATGGATTAAGCCCCATTTTTTCATTTCCTGGATATGTCTAATTACCGGAAGTGAACAAGGGGGCAAGTACAGTAGAACGGTCTGTGATGAAAATCATAACAGTTTGGTAAACACTTTTCAATGGATTGAAACCTAATGTTCTTTATATCATATTATAGTTATTTTCTGTCATAAATATATCAACTGCAATTAAAATAATACAGATAATTAGCCCTTATTGACCTCAAGGTAATTTCTGTAAATGGGTATCCCATGAAGCAGTTTGGTTCAGCACAGTTTTGTGGAAGTGTGCTAAACAGAGGATTATTTTTGGGTTTAATGTAATTTTATTCTATCAATATTCTTTGGCCATTTTTGCCTAAATAAACATTGCATGTTCATACAACTGTTATGATGTACTATACAACAAATTCGTGCATGATGTGTTGACATCTATGCAAATATATTTAGTTGCAATAATTATATCATTAGAATTCAGATTTCTAAACTATAAATTCATTTTGAAACAGAATGAGAATGATGTTGTAAGCACATTTGTACATAATATAATTTTTTATTAGTTAAATGAAATTTTTGTATTTTGTCTTACTTATACAGAGAGTTGGGTAAAAAATTGAGAGAAGAACAAGATAGAGTGAGACAGCTTCAGATGGAAGGATTTGAAAAACAGAAAGCATTCTCTGAAGAAGGGAAAAAAACACATGAAGAGAAACTGGTATGTAGATAAACTATGCATATCATGAAACAAATAGATACATATTGATTTTAGTGTTCTTTTACCTTAAAAAAAGTACTGACCACCACAAGGGTCCATAAACGGTCATTTTTAAAGTTATGACCTAAATTTACACTAAAAAAATGTCTGACTAAGATTTGTTAAAATCATACTTCTAAGAGTAATATTTTACATAGTAAATAATATAAAAATCATTTTATTGGTTTTAATACCCCTAGATAGAAATATTTTTTTATTGAAAAGTCAACCCTAAGGCTATATCACTGTTATTGACCACTGAGTGATTATTACGTTACAAGGTCAACAGATGAGACAGATCTAGTTGTAGAACATACTTTTGCAACAACATTTAGAAGCAACAGAGATGAATATAATAGATTGTTTCTATGTTATATTGCTAGTTTGACTACTTACTAAAAAACAGTCAAAATTGTGCAATACACATGCACTTTGATTTGTAAATCTACACATTTACATAAATTTAGAGAAAGCCAATTTAAATTAAATTATATTGAAATGATGCAATGAAAGATGATTATTTCATTATTTTAATAAAAACTAAATCATTCAATTCTGATTAGAACTTGTGGCAATAAGGTAACAACTTCTGGTAAATGATAATGTCTAATGGATGTACATGTTTGTCAAAATAAAGTTGTTTTACATTATTTAGAAGTTTTGGCTGGAGAAAGCCTTTACATCAAGGGTCTGGAAACGGTCATATTTGCCGGACATGTCCGACATTTACATTAAAATGTCAGACTAAGGTTTAGTCAAATCGGACATCCCAAAAAGTGATATTTAACTTGGTCAATAATACAAATATCTTTTAGTTGGTTTCAATACCTTTAATTTCCGCTAGATATATATATGTTATAAAAAAATCAACCATAAGGCTATTTCCCCGTCACTGACACGTGTGTTTATTGAGTAATCATTCACTCCAGTCAAGTGTTAATTACGTAATATGGTTAACACAACAGGTGATAACCTAATTATGAGTACAGATCTGTTTCATCCATTGCGTAGAATATGTAATTGCAAAGGTATTTTGAAACAATAGGAACCAAGTGGTTGTATGTTATATTGCTTAGAAAATATGACTTATTGATGGAAAAACATGTGTGGTCAAAATACATCATGCATGCGCCAATGAACTTGACGTACATAAATCTTGGGAAAATCAATTCTAATTAAGTTCTATTGAAATGATGAAAACAAAAATAAATATTTAATTCAATAAATAATAACTTGTAAAAAATGTGGTCCATCGCAAATTTATCATAAATAGTTGCGTGCCTTCTTTTATTACAGAGTAGGCCTCTTCTGCTCTGATGGAATTGTCTTTGGAGTTTCGTTCCACACAATCAAAGTTTATATTTTTAAATGGGCTTTTACATGCATAGTTTTGGAGAATATTTCTGAACGACTCAAATGCAGCAGTAGAAAAGGAGATTATCAGGTTTTTCTCTTTAAGCTCGCACTCAATGTGTGGGCGATTTGTTGCCTTGATTTTTTATTGCATAGCTTTCTTAGGTCTCACATTATACCCAGTGATAGCCGTTGAGGGTTCAGGTCTAATTTTACCTCTTCTTGTTGTCACCCACACTTTCGACAGCAGTATATCTGGGTGCAATCCGTCTTTGTATAAGGTGAAGTTATATCTGGCTCTTAGTCTTATATGCTGGTTTTGAGAGTTTTTCTGGGTACCTCGGTTTAAATCCTGACAGAAATTTGGAGTAAAAGTATTCAATGATAAATTTATTTCCCTGATATTTGTATTTACAGAGTGTTCTTGTCTGATAAGTGTATCATCGGTGTGAATAAATTTGTTCGGGTCTTTGTGTCCTTTCTGTTTATTATATTCGAATCAAGGCCCTGGAAATTTTCCTGAGTCATGTCGGACATTTTACCGATCATTATATAAAAATATTGTGTTTGTTTAAGCTGGAATGTGTATGTGCTTTTCCTTAAAGTCCAGAATAAAGGTCTTTTAAATTTTTTTCAAGACCGTGGTAGATATTAGTTTTTGTTTTGTATGGGTTCCTATGATATATGCACCGTGCAAGAAAGGAAATATACGTAGGAAAACATTCTGCTTCCTAAAATTTCTTTATTATAAGATGATATGTTGTCTATTCAACAAAGTATTAGCAAACAACGTTTTTTATGAACATTCGTGAGACATTTTCATTAACAGGAAGTAGGAAGTTGTTTCAAAATTACAGCAAGTTCGGAACAGAATTGAATTTTATACGATATTCTCCGATGGACCACGTTTTTTACAACTTATTATTTATTGAATTAAATATTTATTTTTGTTTTCATCATTTCAATAGAATTTAATTTGAATTGATTTTCCCAAGATATATGTACGTCAGGTACATTGGCGCAAGCGTGATGTACAATTTTGACCACACATGTTTTTCCATCAGGTCATATTTTCTAAGCAATACATGTATAACGTACAACCACTTCGTTCCTATATTGTTTCAAAATACTGTTGCCATAACATAACTACCAAAATGGATGAAACCGATCTGTACTCATAATTAGGTTATCACCTGTTGTGTTAACCATTACGTAATTAACACTTGACTGGAGTGAATGATTACTCAATAAACACATGTGTCAGTGACAGGAAATAGCCTTAGGGTTGATTTTTTAATAAAATATTTATATCTAGCGGAAATTAAAGGAATTGAAACCAACTAAAAGATATTTATATTATTGTTTAAGTTAAATATCACTTTTTTGGATGTCCGATTTGACATTTTAATGTAAATGTCGGACATGTCCGGCAAATATGACCGTTTCCAGACCCTTGATTCGAATATACAGTAAACAGGTAATTCCAAGAAAGTTAATTTACACACGGTCTTGAAAAAAAATACCTTTATTCTGGACTTTAAGGACAAACACATCCCAGCTTAAGCAAACACAAATATTTTTTATATGATGACCGGTAAAATGTCCGACATGACTCAGGAAAATTTCCAGGGCCTTGCTTTACATATATTTTCTTTTTCACACGATGCATATACATGTATCTTACAAACTCAAAACAAGAACTCATATTTACTACCCAGGAATTCGGTAATTTCTTAATTTGTTTTAAATGCCTCCCAACTACCAAGTTTTGTATTTCTTGAGTAGCCTCCACAGTAAATTTGATACATTAGGGTGGGGTTTTTTTTCTTAGATCAACATTGTCTGTTGTTGTTCAAACTTGAAGCTAAATTTTTTATGTGAGGCACATTTTAAGTGTATAATGGATTTTCATCATAAAAATGCTTTGAAAAAGATGAGATATATGAACTAACATTTTTCATTTTGAAGTTTGGGTTTTACAAATGTATTGACAGACCTGTAGACTAGTTAAGATTTATTATAGGATTAAACACAATTTTCAACTGTTTTATCGATATATCAACAAGACCAACTCACTCACAAACAAATCAAAGTTCGATATTGATAAATCCATTGAAAACGGTGTTTAATCCTTATAATTCTTTAAAATTGCATTAAGAAATTATTTGCCTAAGGTAGGCTCAATTTCATATTTTTTGTGCATTTGGTAGCAGCATTGACTGAACCTATGAATATTTTGTTGATGTTTTGCGTACCATTATTCCCAATACCATCTTCTGATTTTAATAAAAACAACTAGTTTTAACTTCAATCTATAACGTTGTTATCTTTTTTGAATTTAACAAATCATAGATGACAATTCATCCAACTAATAATTTGTAAGTTGATCACTATCAATATTTAAAGCCGCCATCTTTGTGTACGTTGGTTATGCTTAAAATAGTTCTGTTAACTTCATTTATACATAAATATATTTAGTCAACTTCATTTATCAAAAAGTAAATTCAGTTAAAAACCTACAGGAAGTGATCTTCACCAATTGATAAACATATTTCTAAATACGCAAATCATATTAGAATTATTAATACATATTTTTTATTTATTGAGGTTAAATAAAGAAATTTATTATTATCCTAAAATAGAAATACTTGTCTCCACAGGAAGATATATTGTTGTAGTGGTTGTTTTGCTAAAAAAAATACAAAAAGTAAATGCTTCTAGTATTCAGTAAAATTTAATTTAAATTGAATGATACCAATTTAATTGAGTCTTTTTTTTTGCTTTAGAAAAGGCAAGAAGAACTAGAAAAGGAGAAAGAAACTGTAGAAGTCACAGTAAAAGTATTGGAAGGTTTGTATTTGGACTTTAACCTCACAACTGATATAACAACAAACAAAGATTCTCCCATAAACCTGTAGGAAAATAATATTTTGGAGCCTGTTATTTAACTCTGTTAATATTTGTAGTGGGTGTAAATTGCTTTGCAATTTTATAAATATTGTAATTTTTTTGAAGTTAAGAAACTAAATGGAGGATTTCTGATACACTTGATAGAAGTACAAATTTGTTATTCTTGGAAAACACAATTCAAATAAAAATTATACCAATGAATTGGGTACATTCACAACACAACTGTTTTGCAGCCGCAAAACTAGTAGCTGAAGAACCAGAGAAAGAAGCTAAAGATAAGCACCAGAAAGCATGGGAGGGTAAGTACATAAGCACCCAGAAAGCATGGGAGGGTAAGTACATAAGCACCCAGAAAGCATGGGAGGGTAAGTACATAAGCACCCAGAAAGCATGGGAGGGTAAGTACATAAGCACCAGAAAGCATGGGAGTGTAAGTGAATAAGCACCAAAAACAAGGGAGGGTAAGTACATAAGCACCCAGAAAGCATGGGCGGGTAAGTACATCAGCACCCAGAAAACATGGAAGGGTAACTAAATAAGCACCAGAAAGCTTGGGAGGGTAAGTACATAAGCACCAGAAAGCTTGGGAGGGTAAGTACATAAGCACTCAGAAAGCATGGAAGGGTAAGTAAATAAGCACATAGAAAGCATGGAAGGGTAAGTACATAAGCACCAGAAAGCATGGGAGTGTAAGTATATAAGCAGCAGAAAGCTGGTGTCGTAAGTACATGAGCACCCAGAAAGCATGGGAGGGTAAGTACATAAGCACCAGAAAGCATGGGAGTGTAAGTGCATATGCACCAAAAACAAGGGAGGGTAAGTACATAAGCACCAGAAAGCCTGGGATGGTAAGTACACAAGCACCCAGAAAGCATGGGAGGGTAAGTACACAAGCACTTTAAAGCATGGGAGGGTAAGTACAGGAGCACCAGAAAGCATGGGATGGTAAGTACAGGAGCACCAGAAAGCATGGGAGGGTAAGTACATCAGCACCAGAAAGCATGGGAGGGTAAGTACATAAGCACCCAGAAAGCATGGGAGGGTAAGTACATAAGCACCCAGAAAGATTGTTAGGGTAAGTACATAAGCACCAGAAAGCATGGGAGGGTAAGTAAATAAGCACTAGAAAGTTATCATAGTATGTAGATAACCATCAGACTGTTGCATATACTATGTAAACACCAGAAAGTGCAGGATGTAAACAAACATGACCATGGTTATTCTGGAACCATTAAAGAATTTATATATTTTTCCCTTGCTCATGTTGACAGCACTCAAGCACTTGTACATGACAAGATATTTGAAATATTTGTCAATGCATGGTGTCGTAAGTACATAGAGTGATGTACTTCTTTTCGTTTGATTTTAAGACTGACAATATCAAAAAGAATATCTAAATTTGCCGTGACATGCTCCTCTGGTTTATTCACATAATATTGTTAGTCTAAAAATTGAAAGTATTATTCTATATTTATCTGAAATTAAGTATGTAAAAATGCTTCGTTAAATATTAAATTTTAAACATTTTGTTTTGTTCCGCTTTTTTTATGCCCCCGCGACGACATGTCGGGGGGCATTAAGTTTTACTCATGTCCGTCCGTCCGTCCGTACGTACGTACGTACGTACGTCCGAACAAATTTCCGTCAAGCTTTTCTCAGAAACCGTACATGAGAACAATTTTAAATTTGGCAGAGTGGTTCAGTATCACAAGTTGTACGTCCTAAGCGAATTTCAGACCTGTCGGACAACTACTTCCTGTTTGGGACTTCATTTGTACGTAAATACGTCCGTCTGTATGTACAAATTTCCGTCAAGCTTTTCTCAGAAACCGTACATTAGAACAATTTGAAATTTGGCAGTGTGGTTCAGTATCACAAGTTGTACGTCCTAAGCGACTTTCAGACCTGTCGGACAACTACTTCCTGTTTGCGACTGGGCCGATATGAAAATGTGATAACATGAGTATGGAAATTTCCGTCAAGCTTTTCTCAGAAACCGTACATCAGAACAATTTGAAATTTGGCAGGGTGGTTCAGTATCACAAGTTGTACGTCCTAAGCGACTTTCAGACCTGTCGGACAACTACTTCCTGTTTGCGACTGGGCCGATATGAAAATATGTTAACATGAGTATGAAAATTTCCGTCAAGCTTTTCTCAGAAACCGTACATCAGAACAATTTTAAATTTGGCAGGGTGGTTCAGTATCACAAGTTGTACGTCCTAAGCGACTTTCAGACCTGTCGGACAACTACTTCCTGTTTGCGACTGGGCCGATATGAAAATGTGTTAACATGAGTATGAAAATTTCCGTCAAGCTTTTCTCAGAAACCGTACATCAGAACAATTTGAAATTTGGCAGGGTGGTTCAGTATCACAAGTTGTATGTCCTAAGCGACTTTCAGACCTGTCGGACAACTACTTCCTGTTTGCGACTGGGCTGATATGAAAATTTGTTAACATGAGTATGAAAATTTCCGTCAAGCTTTTCTCAGAAACTGTACATCAGCACAATTTGAAATTTGGCAGGGTGGTTCAGTATCACAAGTTGTACGTCCTAAGCGACTTTCAGACCTGTCGGACAACTACTTCCTGTTTGGGACTTCATTTAGCGGGGGCATCCGTGTCCCATGGACACACTCTTCAATTTTTTTATTTATACTTAAATTATACCCTAGCAACAAAGTAGAAGGGAAGTAAAGGAAACTGAAACAATTTACTAAAGGTTTTCAGGAGTTTTTTCCCCTACTAAAGTTGTCAAAAAGAAAATGTAATCATCCCATGGTATGTAGTCACTACCAAAAAAAAAAGAAAGAAAAAAATATAATATTGTAGTAAAACAAGATACATGTAATAATAACAAAATGTGAATAGTTAAAGGTGATAAACAAATATATTTTGTCAATCTGTTGTATTTCAGCATAATTTTCTATATATAATAAAGATAAATAACAAAACTCACACAGTTATATAAACTTTAATTAATGGTCACATATAAATCTTGTGTTATGGGGTAATGTTTTCTACTGTTTCTATGTTATGAATTAGAATGGCATGGTTACAGACTGGTCAGTTAAAGAACAATGTTTTGTATATCATAGCAAAGCTTTGATTGAGTGGTTTTGTATAGATTTTAGAGAATTACAGTTGATTTCCCTTTAGCAGTCAAGTTTATAAGTAATTTGTGGACATGGATTTTGATAATAGTAAGTTTATGTTGTAAGACAATGCAGTAGGTTTTAAGACAGATTTTAAAACTACATTGCGTATGGAAATTGATCTCACTTCCTGCTAGTGACTACTTCAATGTTTGTCTTCTCCAATAATGCACAACAGTTTCTTTTAAAAAATAATTCCATGAGTTAATTGAACTTTTCTCAGGAACATGATTAATAATTGGTTGAATTTATTTCAGAAATAAAGGCAGAAAAGAAAGCAAAAAGGGAAGCTGAAGCCGCCTCGGAAGCCTTTAAAGATTTGGACAGTAATGGTGATAGCTTGTAAGTCAGTGTAAAGACACATTGTATTTAATGTTGTCAGACTGGGCAGGTGTTTGGACAAGACATGTTTAAGTATTTACAGAATTTGGGAGTAGTATTTGGTGACATATTAGTATTAAGTGTTTTGTTAATGAAAACAAATGGCATCTCTCTGTTCATCTGTTCTTGTTCGTCATGTTCAACAAATTTTCAATACCTAGAAGAAAATTACTTACACTTGATATATTTGATCCCACCACCATAGTTTTGAATAAGGATGAAATGTCAGTCTGAAAGGTCAATGGCACAAAGTTATCCGAATGTATAAAGTTGTTTTGGTAGATAACTTCAACTGATGTATTAATTGCCTTTATTAAATTGGTAATTAATGCAGCGTCTCTAGTTTATTCTGTTTTCAGTGTGGATCTATTGGAGGTGATAGCACATAGTGAGTTTGACATAGATTCCAATGGGGTCGTATCTGAAGAAGAAGCTAAAGTAAGTCAGAATTTTTTAACACTTAAGATTTCATTAGGGTACCGCCTCTTTGTGGCGGATGCCCTCTAGTGATCAGTCTGTCCATGCGTCCGTCCGAACTAATCGTGTCTGTGCTGTAACTTTTTTATCTTTTAAGGTAGGCTTTTGATATTTGGAATGTGGGTAGATAATATCAAGAGATGTGTTGCATACCATGTTTTATCACCTTTGACCTTAAGGTCACATTATTGCTTTCTGAATGACAATTTCATGTCCGGGCTGTATCTTTTGAGGTAGGCTTTTGATATTTGGGATGTGGGTAGATAAAAGTACTATATGTCTATTTTCGTATCCCATTGTGTTGTAAATCATGCATTTATTGTCTTCTTAATGGAGTGAATAACTGTTTCAGTCAGCTCTCAGAATCAGCTATTTTTTAAATCTGCAACACGATTACCTTCATTTGCAGAGACTTAGCTATTAATCATCTCTTTTGCCATTGATTAATGATCTTTAAAATGGACAAATTTTTCCCATATTCATCCCTAAAAATTTACAAAATTACCAAGTTCTCAACTTATGCTATATGCAGTAAGTTTGTAAACCCTAGTCTATATATTAACCAGCTACTTTATTCATCTGTGCTTATTGAGCTGATATGTGTTCATACAATCTTTTCTTTTGCCAATATTGAGAATTGTGTACCCGAATAAGGAGAGTATCATATTCAGCTATATCTTGGAAACCATGTTAGCATAAGCCAGAATCTGGGATGCCCAGAAGAGACTGTTGATATAATGCAATTAACTGGGTCATGTCAGGTTATAGATTTGATAAGAAAGGATATAAAACAGGTTGTGACAAATAACATTGGCTTGTAAGGTTAATTTAGATGTTAAACAGAAAAGTACATACACAAGATTATCGTCATCATGGTCCATAATTAAAAATACCATAGACGTAAAACAAAATAAATTTTTTAAAGGAACATTTAGAAGACAAGGAAAAAGTTGATATGGATACATTTGTCAAGGATATTTGGCCTCATGTGAAGGATATTTACAAGAAACCTACTCCTTTGGAGCCCCCTTCAACAGAAACACCTCCAGAGGTCAAAGGTGAAGAGGCAAAAACAGATGAGGTAAGAATAGGCCTTTTTCTTTCTGAAAAATTTTTTTTTTTTTTTCTGAAAAAGTGTTTCTATTGTAATGAAAATAATCTGTTTCTATATACTAAGAAAGGAGCAAGATGAATAGTAAATTATGTAGAATTTTGTTGATATTATAGAAAGATCCATAATATAAGGCAGACATCATTACTGACTTAGGTATCAAGACAGATTTTTGTCTCGCCTGCGATGAAAGTCGCTGGAGGCGAGACATATGTATGGGAATCTGGCGGCGGCGGCGTAAACACTTGACATCTTGGTTCATATATTTGTAAGCCCAAGCCCTAGGTCCATCAAATTTGGTACAGAGGTAGCTTATGATAAGTACTTGCCTGTCAGTCACCTGTCACCTGACCTTGACCTCAATTTCCTGGTCCAGCCCCTACGTTAAAGTTTTTGGGTTACGGCAGTTCCTCTGTAACTACGCATGGTAGGATGACAATATTTGGTGTATAAGTTGCTGATGACTAGTACATGACCGTCTGGTAGGTGTCACCTTACCTTGACTCCAATTTTACAGTCCAGAGACTACGTTAAAGTTTTTGGGTTACGACAGTTCCTCTGTAACCACGCATGGTAGGATGACAATATTTGGTATATAGGTTGCTGGTGACTAGTACATGACTGTCTGGTAAGTGTCTCCTGACCTTGACCTCGATTTCACGGTCCAGTGACTACGTTAAAGTTTTTGGGTTACGGCAGTTTCGCTGTAACTATGCATGGTAGGATGACAATATTTGGTATATAGGTTGCTGATGAATAGTACATGACTGTCTGGTAGGCGTCACCTGACCTTGACCTCGATTTCACCGTCCAGCGACTGCGTTAAAGTTTTTGGGTTACGACAGTTCCTCTGTAACCACGCATGGTAGGATAATAATATTTGGTATATAGGTTGCTGATGACTAGTACATGACTGTCTGGTAGGTGTCACCTGACCTTGACCTCAATTTCACGGTCCAGTGACTACGTTAAAGTTTTTTGGGTTACGGCAGCTTCACTGTAACTATGCATGGTAGGATGACAATATTTGGTATATAGGTTGCTGATGAATAGTACATGACTGTCTGGTAGGCGTCACCTGACCTTGACCTCAATGTAACGGTCCAGCGACTACGTTAATGTTTTTGTATTAGGACAGTTCCTCTAACTATGCAGGTATGTTGACAATATTTGGTATGCAGGCCGCTGCTGATATTTAATGCTATTTACGTAATGCTTATGACGAAATTTATTTTCGTTACTGATGTGGAATGCAGGCGAGAAGTTTTTCTGTGTCCACACATGTTATTTTGAGATACTGCACTGCCAACTTTGTAATCAAAGCAGAATTTTCATTTTGAGATACTGGACGGATCTATTTTGTCTGTAGTTCTAAAGCCAAATGCATTGACCAAGTTTATTTTAATTATCAATCTGTTGTCTCTGTTGTATGTTTTCTAGCTTAATGCTTTTTTTCTTTCAATTTTGATTGTTGATATTCAGGAATCCAGCATTAAATTAAATACTGGAAAATCTGAAAATCTGGCAAAGATAATTAAGCGAAATCTTCATGTTTATTAATTGTAATTGTGTGTAATGATTACATGTGGTTTTCAAAATTGTATTTTTAGTGAAAAATTTTTAAGGATTTGATTTATTTAATTTTTCAATTTTATAACTGGTTATTAAATGATACAATGGAGAAAATAATCATAATTTTAAAAAAAAAGTTCATTAAATACAATTTTAGTTATTCAGTAAACAGAGGCATTTGTTTTTGTTAGAAATGTCACTGACAACAAAGTGTGTCCTTGTCAAATGGGCATGGCCCCATTCCAAACAAGCTTATACAAGAGAAACGGTGTTCCTCACTGTCAAATATTGAGACTCGGAGCAAATTAAAGCAAATTTTTTTGTATCATTCTCATCTAATTTAAGTACTTGTATATCCACTGACTTGTGTATTTAACATGCAGGAATTAACCCACCACATTGAAGATTAACATTTTATTTTACCAGAATCATACAATACACATGTATCTTCTCTTTTCTAAGTTATGTAGAGTGTGTTAGTATCTAAAGAACTGAATAATATACATTTCAGCTAAGATTATTTTTTGCCCCAAAGTTTTAATTCAAATTAACTGACTGCCTTTGAAATTCTTCTAATAGTTTATTAAATTCACTGTTGTCATCCAATGGTTGGAAAAATGCTGAAACATGCTGACCTACGTCAGTTTAACAATTTTCATGCAAATAATTATTTATATATATTATTTTGTGTATACTTACCCAAACCTTTCCTGTCCACTATGTTAACAAAAACCTTGTCTGTCCTTCCTTTCTGTTAGTTTAAAATTCCAAGGGAGTGGTTTTATATTTTAGAGAAAAACAGGATTTAGGTATTAACAGTGCATCGTCATCATCGTCTCATCGTGATCTCTACAAAAATATCAATTTTTATTTTTAAATTGGAAAAAAGTATACACAGTTGAAATAAATAAGTTAACATTGACAATTATATTGTTGCATTCTTTCACTTATTATTAAAACAAAATAATAATAAAAAATAATTGTCTGTTTTATTTTATTTACCATATCCTTTAAGTGATGGTAGTCTGCTACAGTTTTGAATGAGAATGATAGCACATTGCTCAATTTATATTGAATTTCTACAATAAAATTTTATTTCCAAAAAATCTTTGCATGTGCTTATTGTGTCATGCTTTCTATGTTATATTGAGTGAGAAAAATTATTCAAATATAACTTAAAACAGGCAGAGTCTCCTGTCCCCGGGAACCCACCATCCCTTCCTGCAGAGGAGGATGAGGATGGGGAGTATGATGATGATGAAGATGATGATGATGACGATGTTGACCATGAACAACACGACCATGTGAGTCCACTTTCAGTTTCAGTTTTGAACAACAAGCTTTTCATTGTTCTTACTAATTTTATTCCACAGCTGGTAACCATGGAAACAGATAAATAAATCTTTTTGCATGTTCTGATGTTATCATTCTTTGTTATTATGTTTTCAGCAATGACTTAATAGAATTATTTTGACAAATTTGTTCTGTGTAAATTTAAGAATTTGGAGAAATCTGGAACAAGGAAGTGTTTAATTGTTAAGAGGTTAACAAATTTAATTTCAAATTGATTTTTTACATGTTAAAACAATTTAAGTTGTTCTGTCTTTTGTAGCATATTGCAAAATTGATACAAATATATCTAAATCTTCAGATGAAAACTAATAAAAAGTACCATAAGTATTTTAACCATATTTGATTTAAAGACAAGTCTTTTTTCAAAAACACTAAAATTTAAAACATGTTTTTACAGTTCTTGCTAAATAATACCCATGTTAATTTATTTCATGCACTTAAGCAAGTCACCCCTACACCAACTAGAATTGCTGGTGAACCGGAACTAATTTTAGAACCAACAAGTCCAGAGGTATATTGGTGTCTGGTATAGACAGAATGCATGGTCCTGTGCTAGTTGTGTTGTCCTAAGCAAATATGTATTTGTTTTGGTTTTTCATTCAGTATATAAATGTTACAGAGATGGTTACAATTGAATGTAGCAAACTATTTTTGATTTTTATTTTCTTAGAATATTTATTTTCGTTCCAATCCTGGATCAATTACCACTTAAAATATTGTACAGAATAGTATAGTGTTATTGCATAAATATTGGGAAATAAATGTATTCATGGAAGAACCCTCTTCTTACATGTAATAATTTTTGGGTGATGTTAAGTGATTATTCATTATCTTTGCTACTTTGTAATATTTTACTAGGTCCAATATTACCATATTTTCACTTGGTCAATTTTTCGTTTCGTACAGTTTACAGTCAATTTTGTCTTTTGTTGGTCTATGAATTCTTTTACTTTATTTTTATCGAATTCACTTCTATTTGTTCAGTTGCAATCCGTTCTTCTAATTCTCCAATCGAGAGCAGATCATGTATGTCATTTTCAGCCATGTTTGTTTACCAAAATAAAAGCCAACATTTGTACTTTACCGGAAATTAAATAAAAGACCAAGAAACAGTGTAAAATATATAAAAATATTGCACTTTATTCCGATATGAAATCAAATGGGGGAAAATTATTACTATATAATAAAATATTATATTGCACAGGCTTGTGAGTGCAATATACATTTTGCATGGAACAATATTGTTTGTAATGTATAACAGAATGATCAGATTGCAAGTTTAACATGTAAATTATGGATGATATTAAAGTAACTTGGCATTGTGTACAATATAGAACAAAACGGCATGCTTACATGTAGTTTTGTTGTAGAGGAAAATATTCTTCTGCTCTGCAATAAAATGCATTTTCTTGTAACACATTTCAATGTCTGCCTTCTCACAAATCCTCCTAAAGAACAATTATCAATCAACCATACCCATTTACGGGTTATTGTTAAGCAAAAACTCGTAAATGGTTAAGAGTAATGGTCGGAAAATATCCATGGGATCACATTCTGGAAAACTTTTTATTTTACATTAATAAATAAAATTGTCAAGTTCTAGCATAACAATGGAACTCAGTTTATTATGATGTCATTATATTTATAATGATTTATTTTTGCTCAGGTTGCATGAAGTAGGGCAGTTGGGGGAAAAAAGGGTGCCCATCTTCCAACCAAGATCTCTGAAACCTCACAGAAAGATTGTACACACAATAAAGTTGTGCACCTGTTATTATGAACTTGTTCAAGGAATTTATTCCCATTGATTTGTTAACTTAGTTATCTTTCAGAAGAAGGAACTTTTGGGGGATTTTTTGTCTTCTTACAGTTGTTAACCCTGATCTCTAAAACTTTCAGAAACATTGCACACATATTGAAGTTCTGCACATGCTATCATGGAATTGTTCAAGAAATCTTTGCCAGTTTTTTCTAGACTTGGGAACTTTGTCAACTTTCTGCAAATTTTACTGTCAAAGGTACATATTTTGTGTAATTAACTCCGCCTACAGTTTTAAACCCAGATCTTTGAAACTATAAGAAAGATTGCACATGTATGCACCTGATCTCATAAAATTGTTTAATGAATGTTTTTACATTTTTCTATGGGAACTGAGTTATTTATAATTTTATAGATGATGGTATTGTTTTAGAGTATTTAATTCCTCCTACATTTTTTTACACAGACCTAAACTTTATTTAAAAAAATTCTTAACCATTCCCCTTTTATTAAGGCAGTTGCTTTGCAACCTGGCTATTTCAGATTTTTGTGATTTTATTTGGATGTATAAGTTATGTAGGATGTATGCATAACTACAGGTGAATACATCCCAAGTGGAAAGTTAATATTTCTTGGAAAGATTCTGAATGTAATCTTTTTGAGTATGATGTTGATCATTAAGAAATAGAATGTTGTTTATACATGTATGTGATTGCATAAACTGCATAACATAGTTATTTACATTTGTTTTTTTGCTGTTTGATACCTTGATAAAAATTAGTGAAATACAAAAATATTCACATTATTTATAGCAGTACACATGATAAATAAACTATATAGAATATATAGCATCTGAAGAATATAATTACATAAATTTACTACTTCATGTGATGTACATACTGTAAACCAATAGTGTGTGATATAAACTTTTCCAGTTTTTGCACTGAGGTTACAATTGCGAAAGATTATATTCACAAAAGATCTGGAGCAAGTGAATGATCAGGACTTCTTACATCAAGATCGAGTAAAATGTCAAATTTGTATACAAACCTTATTTTGCCATATTTGGTATATTAATTATGATTCCACAATGACCACTTCCACTTGATAAAATGGAGTTTCATTAGAATCTTATTATCCGAGATACATAAATTTCTGTATAGTTTTGTTTTTTTCTCATGTTTGGCACCTGAAAGGGCAAATTAAAAGTATTAATAAAAATGAAATTTTGTTAGTGTGAAAACAAAAGAACATACAATCACCTCGGTAATTAAGGATACTGTACACATATGACAGGGCCATACGGGTAAAATAGTTTATTACAACTTTCTTCAAAATTATTCTATTCAATTGTGCTTGTAATTACTAGTATTTGCTTCTTAAATAGCATTGAGTCTTCGTTTATATGAGCCACTTTCACAGCATCTTGGGGGCTGGGGGGGGGAGGGGGTTTCTCTGTGGCTGTGTGGTTAAGTAGTGTCTACTATTGATCACATGGTCCGTCAACACTGAGATTGCGGATTTTTGAGTCTCTCTGCAGGCATGGTTCAAATCCTCAAAATCCTACCGACTCGAATCTTAATTGACTACTAGGTCAACCAGTTTTCCTACTGAAAGTCTGGGGTTTTCTCCGGATACTCTGGCTTCCTCCCGCTATAAAAACTGGATATTGGCGTTAAAAAACAATTAAACAAACACAACCAAACAACATGTACTTTAGTTTTGGTTCACGTTATTCTGTAAGCAATATATATTGATGGATAGAAAAACCAAAGACAAAGAAATGCACCTCAAATTTGTTTTATACTATTTACAACAATTAAAGATCTGCAAAATTTATTTTCAATGAAGTTATTTTCGTGAAAATTTGTATCGGTGAATTAATACATTGAATAAAAAACATTAAAGTTTGCTAATGCAATATATATTGGTTAACAGTCATATATAGAAAAAAAAGATTTTAATCATGTGATCACCAGTATACCTAATCATGGGATAACTAGTGTAGCTTATCATGTGATTACCATTAAAACTAATCATGTGATAGCCAGTGTAGGTAATCATGTGATCACCATTATAACTAATCATGTGATAACCAGTGTAGGTAGTCATGTGATCGCCAGTAGACCTAATCATGTGATCACCAGTATAGATAATCAAGTAACAACTTGGGTTTGCATGTAGAAATAGTAGAGTAACCCTGAGTAAGGAACAGTGCTTCTTTCAAACTACATAAGTAGTATTGGGTTATTGTAGTATGAATTGATATTAGTTTACATTTATACTTTAAGTTGTATTTGTGTGGTATGTTTATTTGAAGATTTATGTTTATCCTTAAATTTGTTTTCTTGTTTTCGTCAGTTAAAACTATTATGGTAAATTATGCAAATGAGTGTCATTTCCACGACATGTAAATAGAGTTTTACTGTTATGCATGTCTAAAAAAAGCTAGCTACACATGAACGTTCCTTAGAAATTCAAATGTATATACATACACATTCATGTATTTAAAGTTTCTTGAGAGAAAAAACGTACAAAACTTCATTTAGACTTGGAATTTTGCATAACCTCTTTTAAATAATTTCTACACAATTTTCTTTTTTGTTTGAGAACAAAGTTTTTTTTAAAGCATAAGTAGAACTGCTTTGTTAAATCCTCTGAAGGTTTTCCATGAGATTAAATTGAGTTATCTACCTTTAACTGTAATTATTAAGACATCATGTTAATATACAGAAAGAAGAAGAGACCATGCCTGATTATGATGAGGAAACAAAGAAACTTATAGAAGGTACATATACATGTTTCTGAACAAAAACTTTCATTGAAGATATCAGTATATATTGTTGGTCTAGTGCATAGCTGAAACATAAAAATGGAATGTGTTTTGTGTTCTTTTTTCCGATAAAACTAAAATAATACTTATTTTGGCATTAAACATACAGTCATAACTTGTATATGTAGCCATCATTTCTACAATCCTAAGCTCATTCTTTTACAATGCTGATTGGTATATACCCACTCATAAATACAAACACGAGACAATCAAATACATATACATTAAATACAGAAATAAATACAAGAAAAAAAAAATGAAATAATACTAAAATAGAGAGACCTACTAAAATGGTATGAAAGTCAAACCATGAGGCAACTATGATCTTTATTTTTACATATAATTTAACAGAAAAAAGACTCTGTTAGGCTGATCAATGATAGGAAAAACTGTGAAGAATTAAATTAAGAAAACATTAAAAACAGCGAGTTAAATTTAACTGTGGGTTAAAGGTTTGTAATTTGAATATACATGAATATAAAAGTGATGTTGTATCATCTATTCAATTTAGCTAGACCTTAAACAACTAATGGATGACGTTTAGATCTAATTTCTTTGGGAAAAATCTGTTTAACAAACCTACTAATAACAACTTATGTAATACAGTGTATGTTGATAATTTCTTATAAATTGTCCCCAATGTTCACTGCCATCAGATGCATTTTACTCAGTTGTTGTAAAAGACCACTAATTTAAATTATTACTTAAAAAACTATTTGTTTGTTATTCATTGATTGGGGTTTTTTTTTTAATTTTTAGTTGCTGATGAAGCGAGAAAGAAATATGATGAATCCAATAGTAAATTGAAGGAAATAGAACAGGAAATATCGTAAGTTTTATCATCAGATAATAAATTAATAATTTCTTGTTTTTTGTAGTACATTAATTGCATTATCATTAATAATTTACAGAATGTTCAGTAATTCAATATCACAAGTGTTTACATTGCATTTTAACTGCTTTAAAATAGCTTTAATAATGGAGAATATATAATAAATCCCACAGAACTGTACTATTTCTGTTAACAGTATAAATCTCTTTCAGATCTATTAAATCCTATTTAGAAATAGATTTTGGACCAAACAAAGAGTTCGCAGTATTAAAAGACCAATGCTTTGAGTATTCTGATAGGGAATATACATACAAATATTGTCCCTTTTCAAAAGGATCACAGCGGCCTAAAAATGGAGGACATGAAACTAGCCTTGGGTAAATATTTTGTTGTCTATGTTGTATATAGTCCAATAAGTTTGTGTAATATGTTATTATACCTTTAACTTGTAGCATTAAACAGTTTTAAAATATCCTGTGTCATTCATAAGTTGTTCACCAAGTATTGGAAATGTTAAATAGTAAAGATGTATTCTCTCTCAAAAATAAAAATAAATTAAGAAAAAAGTTCTAATTAACAATTGTCAAGTAAAGGTAAATTATTTCTTTCTTTAAATCCAATTGTTGTTAAATCCTAATTTATTTTTTTGGAAAAATTACCATTAGTTTAAAGTATTGACAGCCATTCACATTCATGATATGTTATATTAATTGTTCTTGTAACGAAGTCCTGCATATTTTACAATTCAGTTTCAGAATCATAAATAGATAACATTTTAGTATTCTAACAATATCATCAAGCATTTAATACAGATCAGTTACTGAGACAGTTTTTTTTACATTTTTGGCCGGATTTCACAGAGTGAAAATCTAGGTTATAATATGGTGAATGTTGGGCGGGAATGGAAACAAATTTTGTAACAGTTTTCTCAGCACATACTAATCAAATTCTCTTGAAATTTGGTATGCAGCATCAGCATGGCCTCCCATAATGTGGGATACGATTTCAGGTCTCTGGCTCACCTACTTCCTGTTTAACAAAATCCAGCCATTTCTGTCTTTGAAGGCTTTTTATTTTTTTTGTTTTGACCTTTAGCTAGTTGGAGAATTAAATTGTATATTTATTTAAAGGAACTGGGGCCGATGGGATGGAACAGAAAATGATAAATATTCCATACAGCTATATGACAAGGGTCAGAATTGCTGGAATGGACCAGATAGGTCCGTTAAGGTAGGTTTGAAAATTAAAAGTACTTAGCAGAAATCTAATAGTCTCTGAAACAATATCTGTTAAATCCCTTCTGGGAATGGATTTTATTTTCTGTACAGTTCACTGCTGCCTGTCACTATTCATACCCGAATTTTCCCCACCAAAAGTGAGGGTTTCCACGGGTACTCTATCTAACTCTCCCAATAAAAACGGGATGCCATGATATAGCTAGAAACTACTCATATCTCCGTGGCAGAGCTTGACAAGGGTCTCTCCGTGGCAGAGTTTGTCAAGGGTCCCCCTCTATGGCAGAGCTTGTCTATGATCCCTGTGTGGCAGGGCTTGTCCAGGGTCCATTTACTCCAGCTTTAGGTGCCCTTAAAACTCTTCCTTGTGATACTGAAAGTGTAAATCCAAAATAATCCAATCCAGTTTTTCTGAATAGTTTGATCATTTTTATGTTTCATGGATCAACATTGGTTATAGTTAAATTGTAAGGAACAGTTTGTTTAAATGCCACTTGCAGCAATTTTTCAGCTATATCATGGTATCCAGTTTTCTTTTTTTTTGGGGGGGGGGGGGGGGAGGAAGCCGGAGTACCGCTTATTGCAATATGGAGCATACATTTTTTAAAACACTCTGTAACATTCTAACATAGTAGTGATATACTCAATTAAGCTTATTTTTGTAGTGTACACAGGCAAATTTTACTCGCATGAATTTAAGGCAAAACTCTTGTAAATTTGTATAATTTACATGCAAAAAAATTAATGTAAATCACATGAAATTGTAAATGTAATTTTCACAAGAAATTTTCTTCAGTTATTCATTGTTTTGTTTTTTGTTTGTGTTTTATTTTTAGGTTGTTTTTTGCCAAAATTTCATTCCCCCCCCCCCCCAAAAAAAAAGAAATTTTATGAATAAATTATGTGTATAAATGTTTATGTGAAGTCTATGCATCAGCTCATTTAAGTTGAATTCACATGAAGAATTTCACATACTTTGCCACTTTGTTTGAAATTCATGTGCACAAAAGTTGCCTGTGTAAATGAAGAGAAATTATAAGACCATTAGATTTTCAACTAATGAGAGTAGGCCATATTTTCTGGCGACAAGAAATCAGAACGGACAAACTTGTACAGCTCATTGAATAGCTATTGGTCATTGATCAACATGAGCATTACATGTTCCATTTTCTTTTAGGTCCATTTAAAATGTGGATTAGAACATAAACTAATTGGCTCTAGTGAACCAAGTAGGTGTGAATATGCATTTGATTTTGAAACACCCTGTAGATGTTCACAACCACCAGGTGGATCCAGTCAGCCCCATGATGAACTGTAGATCTAATGTCACGATGACCAGTAACAGAAAAATTAGACATAACAGCAGAAAATTGACATGTTGGAAACTAGTTACTGTCAGTACACCTCGTGCACTGCATTTTTTAAAATCTTTTTTGTTAGAATATAGAATAATCAACAAATTTTTGGGAGGTTTTAAAATCAAAGCAAAAGATTTTAGACAAATTTCAACTTGTTTATGTTTGATGCAAATATACTGTTTTCTTTGTTACTGATATTAGAATAAATCATATTTCAGAACAAAAACTTGGACCTTTAAATTTATCTTGAACATGTCTCTGTCAGACCAATTTCATATTTGAACAGCTGTTGGGACATTATGCCTTGATATTAAGATTTACAGAAGCTGGGTTTGTGGACAGCAGAGAAAATCAAATTGACATCTAATGTGTTTTTGTTGTAGGTTTTGCAATAAACATGTATGTTTTACTTTTGCATTTGGCATTTTATACTTAAATGAGAATGGTACTCTCAATAGTTGTCATTTTTGACAATCAGGAAATTTTCTTTTAATTCTTAGCAGTAAATTCAATTTCTCGCCTTTTCCCATTAATTTTCCTCCTACTATCTTTGATTCAAGATACTTTTAATCTTACCAGTTTCCAGTTCCTTTAGTATCCTTATTTCAGATATGTGTGCTGTATCACTTATTTTTTGTTGTATTACATATATTTATTTTATGAAGAAACACCAAATAAGGTTTTGAAAGAGTAACTATTTTAAACTTTGTATATCATTGATAATAAAATGTTTTTGTTTTCTTTATAAATTTGTGCAAAATAGTGCTCATTCATTAAAAAATTTCATTTGTATTGTTGTCATCTTAAGATCTTTCTACTACACAATAAAATTCTTTAAAAAAAAATAGTTTCAGATTTTTTATGTTGTTGAATAACATTGAAACTTAGTTATTGTCTGTTGTTATAAGGCTGACATATGACTAGTTAGACATTTGCTGATATAAGGGTGACACAGGACTAGTTAGAACCTATTTATAGGCGGTATATGTAACTTTATTGTACTTGAATGGTTTTTAACTCCTAGTGGAGGTAGTTGGTTGGTTGAATGTTGTTTATTGTCACTTTACCCAATGTATCAGCTATTTCATAGCATCCAGTTTTTATTGGGAGGAAGCTGGAGTACCTAGTGAAAATTCCCAACCTTTGGTAGGAAAACTGGCAATTCTTAATAATTAACATTAGAATCGAGCACAGCCTGTCCACAGTGAGACTCCAATCTGCAACCTCAGTGTTGACAGGAACATGACAAATTACTATAACCACTCAGCCACTGAGACCCAATGGATATGGCTGGACAAACAGCTTGACCATCTACATGTGTGTAGACTGCAAAATCATTATTTGAGACCATATAAGCTTTGATTGACATCAGAAATTGTTCAAATACATATGTTCATGTTACCTAAAAAATTAACTACAAACTATATCAGTCTTTTGGAATAAATAGAATTTTTAATTAAAAAATTTCAAATGTCTACTTTCATTATTTATTAAATACCTTTCTATAAAAAAAATTATATAATAAAATTAAATAGTGAAAATGGGTGCAACAATGAAAACTTCGTTCACCTGACAAACATAGGCATGTTAAAATTTAGCATAACAAATTTGGGAAAAAGTCTGTGTCTGTAAAGTGTCCAATTTATGGGAGCCATTGTTATTTTCTATACAGATTAATGTGTATGCATGAGTGGAGCACGTGGATTATATAAACAATAAATTTTGGGTACAAATAAGAATCAGTTTCCAGGCAAAATACAGCTTATACTCTGAGTTCTCTTGTATTGGAGCACGTATACAAACTAACTGGAGATATTAAACAACATATTTTTTAGCTGAGTTGCAACGAAGTTGAACTCTGCTATTGTTATGATGATGGCGAGTGGGCGTTAACAATTGGTTTCCGGACCATAACTCAGAAAGTTTTTAACAGATTTTAATGAAACTTTAGGATATTGTTACATACCATAATAGGAGGAACCCTATTGATTTTGGGGTAAATCCGTTCAAGTTCAAGGTCACAGCGACAGAAAAACGTTAGAAAATTTCTTGAATTAGTGGTTTCCGGACCATAACTCAAAAAGTTGAAACTTGGGGATATTGTTACATACCATAAGTGGAGGAACCCTATTGATTTTGGGGTAAATCCGTTCTTGAATTAGTGGTTTCCGGACCATAACTCAAACAGTTCGCAACTAATTTTATTGAAACTTTGGGATATTGTTACATACCATAAGTGGAGGAACTCTATTGATTTTGGGGTAAATCCGTTCAAGGTCAAGGTAACAGCGACAGAAAAACGTTAGAAAATTTCTTGAACTAGTCGTTTCCGGACCATAACTCAAAAAGTTCTCGACCGATTTTAATGAAACTGGTATATTGTTACATACCATAAGAGGAGGAACCTTATTTTTTTGGAAAGGGGGGGGTAAATCCGTTCAAGGTCAAGGTCACAGTGACAGAAGAACGTTAGAACATTTTTTGAAGGGATTACTACTTATGAACGGTTGAATTTGCAAACATGTTCATGCAAGATTGGATCTGCTATGAAGATTATAAGAGATGATGAACGTTCAAATTTATATGGTCTGCAATAACCAATTATGTTAAATCTTAAAATGAAGACGAGGAAAGTTTTGGTTAAAATACGGCAACTCGGCTTTTGCACCCCTGTGCATATTGATTTTTTTCAAATAATCAAACGGTTCAGTTTTTGACCATATTAAGGTTAACTCTGGGTCACTTTTAATAAAAGAAAAGCTTTTGTAACAATCTCTTAAACAGTTTATAGCGAGCATCGCAGATGCGAGCTATACGGTTACATGCGTGTGTAAAAAAAGTCACGTGATCCATATGAACAAATCCATTTCAGATGGTAGCTGAGCTATCCGATGAAAATATTGTAGACGAACGAAAAAATATATAAAATAAAAGTAGACAAAAATAGTTTTGACATCGATAAAATTAAAGTGTTTATTTTTAAAATTACTACAAAAATGCCAGACAAATTTTTTTCAATGCTGAAACGCTGTATTTGAAATTGAGTTTTATGACGTCACCAACACATTAAAAAGACGTCACGTCATCAATGTTATGTAGAGGCACTGTAAGGGGGCTCTGAAGTAACGACATGAACAATGTGCGATGCTCGCATTTAGGCTGCGCCTACATTCATATTAATTAGTGTAATTCCATAAAACATATAATGATGGACCTATATCAACCATGGTTGTAACTTAGTGCCAATCGAAAATCCAAGATGGCTACCATCACGATAGTTTGCTAACGTCGAAGCAAATAAGGGAAAATACACCAATATTGTCTTTAGACCGAATTTACTGCCGTTATAATCCGAAGTTAGTTTTTTTTATTTGTCGGATTATCGCCCAAAAAAGCGATGGTACGATTATTCGTTCTATATCGTCTTGAGAACAAGATGACATTTTAAGCTGATAATAAAAATGAATAATTTTGTGTCGGCTACCAAATTTTATAGTATTCGTATCAATCTGATCTCCAAAAGGACTACCAAAGCGGTAGACACTATCGGTTAACATAGTGACCCTATTAGACCCACAAAGTTGGACACAGATTCAGTTTATAGTACGTGCATGAATGATCATGCTTCAAAGTGTGTATTATGTTGTTAATTTGTAGTCGATTGGAATTCAAGACGTTGATCAGAGCGGTACATGGTAACATGGGACCCTTTTGTTTTGAAACCATTGTATATGTAAATGCACACTGAAAATCTTATTGCTGGAATTGTTGCTCGTTCAATTTCGTTGCATTAATTACGACCTACAAGTTTAGAAATCTAAAAATTTGAATTCATTGCAATTTCTGTAATGATACAATATTTGAAATGTCGTTTGGAGCTGGGACTAGTATAACTAGTTGATTTATAGGTTCCTGGTTGGAGGTTGAATACATTTTCGCAAGTGCATTTTAAATTCTAACTTTTAAGTACTTCACGACACAATTTTATACAGCCATTATTAGATAAGTTGATCGGTGACATAACAGAAACAGTTACTTGTCGAACGGGTAAACCTGACATATTTTAGTTTAATATAAATTTTAATTAATTAATTTTTTTAAACATTTTAATTCATACAATTAATTTTAATTCCCTTAATCAAGGACCGTATATCATATTCGGTCCTTTATTTAACACAATAATGACGTTTTCCGTACAACATTAACGAATCTTTTACGATATAGCGCATACAAATGTGTGGTCTCCGTGTCAACTCGTTGTTTTGTTTGTGAAGTGTTCTTCTTCTAAGTATCATTGAGTCATTAAATCTATTTCGTAAGAAAATTATCAATAAAAATATCACTTTCCATTTGTAAAACGATAGACGTCAATTAAACAAATATTGGAAATGATTCATTAGTATTTTACGTAGGAGAAGGTGAAAATTCATTTCTTCGTGGGAGACAGACAGTCGAACAAGATATCATCAAACAGTAGTTTCGAGGCAAATATTTGAATGTTGTTTTTTCACATGCTATCTTTTCTTTTCTATCTTTGTATAATTTCGTCTGTTTGTGGGATTTGTTATGCTATACTAGTTATAGAGATATAATTCGATAGGTATTGCTCTGGTAGAACACAAATGACAAAAAAAAATTACTTACTTTTAAACTATGATATAACATCAAAATCCTGAAGCTGTTTTCAATGGAATTAACCAAAATGAACAAATTTTTCATTTTCAAAGTTTATATAACTGTTTACAATTAAACTAATAAATCATCTTTAAGACTTATTTGTTTGTTTTTGGTTGATGTCCATGTTTTTTGGGTTCTTATGTACATGTTTTGGGGTTTAATGAACATGTTTGTGTGTAACGAGAATAGCTGTCATTAAGCAATTAAATCTGAAACTGCTAATTGTTTAATTGTAAATTACTAATTACTGTTTAAATTTAATACTTTGAGTGGAGTTCAATGATATCAGTGAAGAGATATCAGTTATATAATGTCTTATGTGTACAGTTAGTGTGTAAACATATTTTAATCAGCTTGTTTTCCTATCGCAGATCGGGGGTTTTCTAAGGGTACTCCGGCTGCCTCCCCCAATAAAAACTGGACGCCACGATATAGCTGAAAAATTGCTGAAAGTGGCGTTAAACCACCATTCAAACAAACAAATATTTTAATCAGTATTAACGATAGTTCCAATAAAGTAATACGTTATAGACACAAACTGCAATTTGAAAACAAGTGACGCAGCATTTATTTTCAAATCCCACTACAATCATGTCATTGAGTATATAGTATAGAGGATTCGACACGGTCTGCTTCCTGGGTTGTAAAAGTTTGGATAAGGAGTAAATTTAGTGAGACAATTGGTAAGCAGTGAGATGGAGTTGCAGTTTTTATTGTTAGATGAACGATAATTCCGTTTGACTCAATTTTTACCATACAACGGCTCAGAGAAGACGAATTAAAGTGTGATATATATTCTAAAGATGTTGCATATCGTCTAAAAATTACGACTACGTTGCTATTTGAATCTGATTAAATCTATTGTATGAAAAGCGTCAAAGTTTCATCGCGATGTAATGTTTGGCCTAAATGTTAACCGAATTTCATGTTTTTCACTATAATCCTATTTATGTGTAAGCTCTAGATGGCTCGTAAACTAGTTCTCATTTACGAGAAGTAGCTAGTTATTCATTTTTTCCTTGTTTAACGTTGACACTTGTTTACCTGCCAATTTGGTATTTAGGGAAATTGGATTCAACAGCTTTATCTTACAGTTCACACCATTAACTATATCGTTAAGAAATGTAAGGGAAAGCAATGGGCTTAGGATAGATCATTGAGTGACGCCTACATATATATCGACAAGAAAAAATTGAACACAATTTATTACCAAAAACTACTTATCCCACAAGAAGTCGCAAACTACTACCATAGTCTGTCGCTTAATAAGCAAGCCCCTTTGCCACACGCTGTCAAAGGCCTTGCTTTTATCGAAAAGTTCCAATATTTTTATATATGTATATAGTAGTTGATTTCGTGCCGGGTCGTTTGACATAAAACATTATGCTCCGACATCTTTCTTATGCGTTGCTGCTGACCGAAAGAAGAGAAATGGGACGATAATTGCACAGGAGGCCTTTATCTGCTTTATGTAACACGCAGTGGCGTTGGCCAGTTTCCGTTGACATTTTTTAATATAAAAACTGATATTAAGATTGCCAATGACGGTTAAGCAATTATATCGATTTGCTATTTTATGTGTTGTCATTTGTGGTGTTTAAATTATCGAAACATAGTGTGGACACATTGCAAAATCTCTGATTTAATAGCTAGCGTTGTCATTGATTAGAAAAGTATTGTTTGGTTTTGTTTAGACTAGACATCAAACTATCAAAATGAGACCTTCCTGTATCACGCATTAATAATGAGAATAGCATTACAGGAATAACTTTGTATCTACATATCCACCATATAAGAAATATATTGATAAAGATCGCATCATAAACTTTTAATAGCTTCTAGTTTGACGGCCTTGAGGCACGTCTGAGAAAGGTCCTATTCTGACACTAAGCTCCTATCGTGTCGTCACCTTAGTATCACTAGCAACAGTATTATGAGTCAGTATTGGAATGTTTTCTGCAGAGATACTATGGAGTAATTGTCAGAACTCTTGTTATCACCAAGAAAAAAAAGAAAATCAATACCACTATTTACACAAGTTGCACTGAGTGCAGGAGTACACAAGTATAGTTTCTTTGTTCTTAAATTGTGCAATTCACATACATGTATTACAATGAAATGAGAAGGTATTTATAAATAGTTGTGCCTGGGTAGGGAAAATGTACGGTTGATCTTGTAATTAATCAAAATCTGAGGTAACTCTACTGGTTACAGTAAAATAGAACTTTTTGGATCGATAAAAGTTTACTTTGGAGATAACTGGATACTTTAGTACTGTTACATTTTTGGTTATTTAAAAGAAAAACTTCCGTTGCATATTTTCGTCTAACCAGCTACCTTGAAATAACCAAATTACGAGTACAGTTAAAATTGTCTTCTTGGATTGGGAAACTTAGTATACTAAGTATTAAAGAAACGCAACATCGGACAATTTTTTTTGCGGACAAATAACCTTTAAATATTAAAATAAATATACACAACTTCATAATTACACCTTAATTAAAGGTTTCTACGTGAAAGCATTTAAGTTCATCCACCCGTGATCGACTGCGATCGAAATCTGGAACACACTATGAATTACGCATTTCTAAAAACAGGGTCGACTTTCACGTGCAAATCATGGGTATTTTTTTAAACTCAGTTAAACCCCGCTATTTCTTTCTTGACTGCATTAGTAAAATAAAATTCTGATGAGGTGACGCTATGCCAAGGTTAGATGCTGCTACCCAGAATATCTCTATCGGTCGAATCGAGGCCGGGGAATCGGAATGCTGTTGCCAGAACGTACAATGTTCATCGTAGCACAATTTCACGCCTTTGGAGACGCTAACAGCAGCTTGGTGCTACGATAGACCGACTACGTTCAGTGCGTCCGCGTGTTACAACTCGGGCGCAGGATCGTTACATTAGATTATTTTGCTGCAACAAAAACAGCTGTAAACGTCCCTGGGTTGCGCCGTATATCACCACAGACAGTACGCAATCGGTTACGCTCTCATGGATTGCGGGCAAAAATACATTACATCGAAGCAACACTGAGACGCCAACACCGCCGAAAAAGGGTTAGATTGTGTACTACCGTTCGTGTATAGAATTTACAGAACTGGAGACGAGTGTGGTTCGGCGACGAGTCACGTTTTCAGCTTGAAAAGCGAGATGGTCGCATACGACTGTACAGGCGCCGAAATGAACGTTTTGCGCAAAACTGTGTTTTAGAAAGAGACAATTTTGGCGGAGGCAGTGTTATGATGTGTGGTTGCTATCTCTTACGCCAGGAACACATAGCTGATACATATCCAAGGCAATCTTAACGCTGTTAGTTATAGAGACGAAATTATACGGCCGCATTTATTGTCCGTAATTGACATTCAAAGGGAAATTTTTCAACACGACAATGCCCGACCACAAACAGCACGTGTAACAGTAGATTTTTTAGAGCAACAGAATGTCATTGTGACCCGTCGGCTACTATCTCCGGATGTTAACGCAATTGAACATTTGTGGGATGAGCTGGATCGGCGCGTGTGCCAACGACAACCACTTCCGCAAAATCTGTCAAAATTAAAGCAGGCACTTCAATTTGAGTGGCAAAAGATGCCGCGTGTTCGTACTCAACGTTTAATTGAATCCATGCCAAGAAGTGTAAGGGCTGTGGTGGGCACAACAGATACTGACATTTATGAGTGATTTATTGACAATATGCGACAAAATGTTATATTCCATGGTAAAAGAACTCATGAGCAAGAAGTGTGCCAATTTTTACATTTCTGTATCAATTATTTATATAATAAATTGTAAAAATTATATATGAAATAAAATTCCCATTTTTTTATGTTGTGTTTCTTTTTTGAGCGAGTATAGATATATTATCATGGATTGATTGATTGATTGATTGATTGATTGATTGATTGCGTGCTTGCTTTACGTCCAGCGAGCAGTATTTCAACTATATTCAGGACGGGAACAAGTTAACAAACATTACATCAATTGAAAAAGCGGTGGGATGTGACACAGGAAACAAAATTTTGACTGCCACTGGAAGAGTACGGAGTATTGGGTAGGTTCGGAGAATTTAGCATTTATTAGCGGCTACAATGAGCCAACTCTTTTTCGAAGTCTACAAAAGGGATCTTTATCGTGCAAGGAGTATGGCACTCTCCAAAGACGTTACCCACTATGGTCCGCGACCAGGCTTTCTGTATTTTGACCTGACACCCCCAATAAAGAGGGTTTCCACTATCCGCCACCCGGGGACGCGCTGTGCTGCTCTGTTGGTCGAGCACTGGAACCCGTCCCAGTATGGTCTCAGTATTATTATGGAAAAAAAGTATATATTTCAACGCCATTTACTTTAGTTCAAAGATGTTGCGTGATACACATTTATAAGTATTAGTACATAACGATGATGTTTAGCACTATTACATTAACAGAAGAACCTATAAATCACTAGTCCCAGCATTAACAGAAGTTGTTAAATCGCAACAGTTTTAAAATTGCATCAAAATATGGAAATATTTGTCCTCTGCATGATTCCGCTACAAAGTGGTCAAACGGAATCTAATATTTACCTGGTTTTTCTCTAAAAATAGATAAAAAAGTACAATTGTGTGGTAGAATCCTCTCTTTTTCTGATCAAGGAAGATAGTGATTTTATTCATGTAATTAATGACTTTGATTGGGTATCATCTTCTTTAGATTGGGTATCTTCTCCTTTGGATTTAGTATCCTCTTCTTTTGATTGAGTATCTTCTCCTTTTGATTGGCTATCTTATCCTCTGAATTGGGTTTCCTTTCCTTTGGATTGGGTATCCTCTCCTTTGGATTGTGTTTCCGTTTTTGAATTGGGTAATGCATTTTCACAGATTTACTGTATCTTGTGATTATTAGTTCAATTTACAGTGTTGTACACACAATAATATACATATAGATTAAGAACAATGCAGTAAACTCTCTTCCATTTATAGAGGTTTTTTATAATTTTACTAGACACAGACAACAGCTATTTATTCATAATTTTATTGTTGGTACTAACATTGTACAAACTTCTGCAAAGTCTGTTAAAACTAAATATCTTGCAAAAGACTTTTACTTGATTAATTAGCTTTTTATATTACGTCATTCAAAGGATGGAAACATTAAACTGACTAACAGCTTTAAAAAGATACACCGCAAGCAAATTGAGTGAAAATAACATAATGCAGATACAAAGGTGTATATACCACCACATTTCGAACTGCTCCTATTTCATTTTTCCGTTGGCCGTATTATTCTTGATAGTAACAAATCTTTTACCATATGTTTGCCCTTAATCAAAACAAATTGCTTTCAACAAAAAATGTCACTGTTTCACCATCCTACATGTAGCTTTAAGGTTTCAGATTTTTGATTTGATATTTCTGTATGTTTCGATCACTATATTGCTGCCAGATTTTCAGATAATGAATTCCATAGTTTGAATGTTTATTCACTAATTAAACACTGTTTCCTCTCGATGTGTCTGCACGGTTGTGGACCACACGCACCAATTTGTTGTGTTTACACTTAGTAATGTGCTTATTTTGTTTCACTTTCGATGATCAAATTCATAATAAAATAATATAATTATATGAAGTCTTGTTAACACGAAACATAAAGATAATCTTTATCGTTGTACAAGGCATTTCCAAGCTTTTGGAGGTGCCGCATAATTTGTTAATATATTATGAGATGTTTCGAATTCTTTTCATGTCAATTAACTTAGAATTTAAAAGAATTTATTATCATAAAAATAGGGCATTTAATGTGACATTAAATGATACCCAGTCATGTTGCATATTTTTTAAATATTTATGCACACATTTTACTTCATTACAAACAGCCTAAAGGAACATCTGAGCATGATAACAGTCCAACTCAGAAGACAATTTTTACATTGACCTTACACCTATAAAAATAATTTCAAATTTACCCAACTCAAAAAACTATTGGATTATGCTGAAAATTCAACGTGATCTTCATTTTATAGTACTTAAAATCTGTGCAAAGTTTTAACAAAATCTGCTTTTCAACTAATCTTTTGAAACAAAAAATTGGAATCCACCAACTGTTGACCAAACAAAATTTAAATTGACCTAAGTTGAAAACTACAAATTGAATTGTGATGAAAATTAAACATGATCCTTATATTATAGTACTTAACAGCTGTCCATATGGATGGAATCTTATAATACCACCCCACTTTGCGTGGCGGGTATAAAGACACCATTTTGTATAATTTATCAATGTACATACATGTTCAAATTAATAATATCAAAACTTACGCAAACAAACAAAACAAAACTAAAGTTATTCAACTGCTTCCTTTGCATGATTAATAGCGTACTGAACTTGTGTCCGAGAGATCCTGAGTTCAGTGATTAATTGTAGTTTTTCTGCTTTGTCCCCTTAGCAAAAACAACAAAGCAAAAAAAAAAACATCACCGCCTCAAAAAACCCTTAAAATAATGTTTGTTTACTTGATCTTGTCCTGAAGATAGATGAAATACTGCTCACTTGACGTCAACAAACCAACAAACCAATCAATCAATCAATCAACTAATCAATCAAACGGAAGGATTTATTCAGACTCGACTTAATGTGACCACATGTGGTTCAGAGTAATAACAATTACCATCCCGACAAGATGTTTCTACAACTACCACCCCGCCCGACAGATGATCTTGTACAAAAAAAAAAGAAATATCATATAGTTCGACCACGGTAATGTCTAAGTTTCCAAAATTTATGACAGGCACTTCTAGCTTGAAACTTTTACTACACTCGTTCAATATTCAAACCAATAGTATTCAATTAGATACTTTATTTAGAGCTCGAACTCATTTTAATATGAGTGTCCTTGAACGCGTGAGCTCATGTTTGATATAGTTTCTTCAATAAATACTTCTGTTTCTATTGATTGTTTGATGATTAACGCAACTTTTAGCAAATTTTTCAGCTTTGGGGGATGAAGCCCAAGTACCCGGAGAAAATACCCGACCTTCGGTAGGAAAACTGGCAATCCTTCTTAATTAAGGTTAGAGTCGAGCGCACCTTGTCACGCAGATGAACTACCATAATTACTCGGCCACCGATGTCCTCTGTTCCTGTCCTCTGTTCCTATTGAAAAAAACCGTGCCTAGTGTGTTTGAAACAATGGGCTTAAAATTTAATCTGTGAAACTTTTATTATGTTATGAAGCAGTTTAACATTTATATTACCAGACACATTTTTTTTTTTGCAGGCAGGGTGTACTCGACTCCAATCTTAATTGACAAGGATTGCCAGTTTTCCTACCGCAGGTAGGGGGTTTTCTCCGGGTACTCCGGCTTCCTACCCCAATAAAAACTGGACGCCATGATATAGCTGAAAAATTGCTGAAAGTGGCGATAAACACCATCAAACAAACAAACAAACAAACATTTTTTTTTAAATCCTAGATTTTTGTTTCATTCAGAGAACACACTTCAGAGCAATACTTATCTTACACAAATTCTGCACTTGTTACGTCTATTATACCGACTGAAAATGGCCTTTCTGATGCATTAATATTAGTCAAAAATAGGCTTTTTAGTCCATTATCTGCGTTCGAAGTGGTTACTGTAATCTTATTTTAACCGAAATTGATTGATAACGTAAATATCTAGAAAAAAGCTACATGTTCTTTTTAACTTTTAAAGTAGTTAACTCGAATTACTCATCTGAAATTGTGCAGAACAACATTAAAGAGAAATAAAAAATAAAACACATCAAATTCAGAACGAGATAAAAAGATTAAATGAAATAAGAAGTAGTTTAATTGACTTTTGACAATATTCATAGGTAAATAGTATATGAATACCTTCTGCTTTTCCAGGTATCGCAGGTAACATAAAGCTTTGCCACTTGGGAGGTATACAGCAAAGATACTTTGTGTCAAAAGTGCGTAATCATTAATGGCATACCCAGACTTTTCACACGATGGTCTAGATCAACAATTTTCTCTGGCATTTAGAAAATAGTTCTCGGGAATAGGAATTAGCTTTCTACGCGAGAATCGGTCATCATTTTATGACGTTTAAGTAGCTTCGTGCCGAAGGGTTTAGTCGAACAAATAGAAACATACGAAACTATCAACACAAGATTACACGCAATTAAGGAATTTTAGACGTTAAGAGATACAATGTGACAGTTTAAATTCCTTAATATGATTACAAGGACTTTGTTATGACATGAAGTCCACTCGAAACAAGCCTGTTTGCCATAAAAAGTGCAATGTTTGAATGATTCTTACAAAGTGTAGGTTAACGCTTATCTCTGTCGTCTGCTGGGGATTACCGTTAACGCTGATGAAGTGCCTTTGACAGATGTCATAGGTCGGGACACGTGACCACAATCCACTCCGGATGATGACGATGGGTTCTCAAGTCGTAGATTAAAGGCTATTATTACGGCGAGATCGGCGCCGATACATTAGAATATGTTGTTCATTCCAGTCATTCCGAAGTATCTATTGAAAACCACAGATAAAATATCGAATGAAAAGTCACTCTGAAGAGGTTAACACAGATCTGGAAAATATAAAATGTTTAAATGTACACAAGTACAGATTGTCTTGCATATTTGTTTGAGTTCCCGTGGTTTTTATGCAAGAACTTTCTACGTCAAATATATAGCTAGTATTCAACCTTGACCCAGTACCTTTGGCTTCCGGTTTTTTTGAATAGCTATGTAATGTTTTCCTTACAATTTGTAATCGCAAAATTGGTTCTGTTTGTACTGCCGTGAAAGTATACACTCTTCGCTGAATTGCCCGACCCTATCCATCCTCCCATTTGCCAGTGGCAATCTAAAAACCGTTACCCCTATTTTTCCTTGTGTCCCATCCCATTTTCATTCATCATCATATCACCCATTTCATGTTCATCGCCTGAATATAGCTGAAATAATGCTGCTCGGGCGTTAAACACCATTAATCAATCAATCAATCAATCAATCTTCTTCAGAATCGAATGGATTACAATATTTTTACACAAGAAATACATGTCGTTAAATCAACATTTTTAACTATCAACAGTTTAAAAATACTATAATCCACGAAAAGCTGATGGAGAATCTATTTCTCCCATTTTTTTTTAAAATTATTGTTCACGTCGAATCCCGTTTTTATACGTTTTATATTTTTAATGATTTTTTTAAGTCCAGTAACACATTCAATATTTTTTTTACATCATATACGCGTACCATTGAAATCAAAATGCTCGTTTTGGCACGAGTGATCAAATTTTCAACACTCACGATGCGCGAATGATTATCCTGTTTATTACATTTACTCAACGAATATTTAATATGCCTTCGAAAACTTAGGGAAACTTTGTTTTAAATGTTCTGGCTAGGAAATGTTTGCTAACGACGTCGTTATGGACATACATGTACATTTTTACGTCACTTTCAAGGAACATGTAATATGGATAGTCAAAAGACAGGAAAACCCTGTTAAGACAATACAAAGAAGATCATTCAATAAAAAAATCAAAATTGAATAAAAAATATACATTTACAAAAATGGAGTAGACATGAGAACAACTTTTTTCACATTGCCATTTTGACCCCTTTATTACAAGTGTTAATAGACAGCGGTAAAAATATTTGAATGCTTGTTTTATTATTGAAAAAAGAGTCTGCATAAAAATTGTACAAAATAGGAAAAGTTCACACATTTCGCTGCTAATCAAATAACGGTAAAAATACAGAATTAAATTCGATGGAAATTTTAAAAATGTCAATACTATTTAAAAAAACTTGCACCTTTTTTAACCAACAAGGTAAGAACCAATACACCCATTTTCTATTTCAAACTGTAATTTATTCCAGGAACTATAATGATCAAATATGAAAACAATCAGTCATTAAGTTCAAATGTAGACCAGAAAACTCAACTGCCTATACAGGCATACCACGACTACAACACCGACAGACCCGTACCGGAATACGTGTTAAAACGTGTCTACATGAATGCTAGACAGGGGTATATCTTTAGAATGGCACCTTTTTAATCAGAAGACAACATACTAGAATATCCCTATTGTTTCTTTTGGATCTCACAGGCATGATTATGTTAATGACTATTTTTTATTTTAACACTTTAAAGCTTAATGTTCCACAGTTAATTAAGTCAAGTGCACAGAACCCATGATTTAAAGACTTTGGATAGTACTTGTTAGACTATGTAGTAATCGTGTGTGTTAGTATATTTCTGAAGGAGCTCTAAGTCTATTTTGAGTATAAATATTAACCACTTCAAAGTGAAATTAGTTTAGAAAAACCATGACAGTAAACAACGCAACATAAATACTAAATCAACAACCAACATTTCAAAAACATAATATCTATTTGTATGTCAAAAACCACCACAAAAGGTAGAACAAATTATAATCTTTTCTCTATACACTCATGAAAGATTAACCGGGTGATTTTCACTAAATCATATCAAAATAATATCGGGTGTCGTGTTTGCCTTAGTATCCATATACGTTTCAATCAACACGTTCCCAGTCTGCCTGGCTGTCTCTCGGCTCTTACCTCGCTATCAGTTTATTTAGTTTAAATTAATATGCAAAATATGATTGAACATTGTTTCAAATTACAGGTTCCTGACGAAATTTAAGGGGTATTATTTGATGGGTTAATATCACATTTTAAAGAAAAATATAACAGCGGAAAATATCAAAGAGACTTATCGACTCCGGAACAGTAAATATGTTTAAGAACTGCCGTGCTGGGACTTCAAACATCCAGCTTATTAGCAGATTATATAAATATTGTAATAACTTGTATATCTATATTAAAACGAATTTGTCATGAATTGTATTAGGGAAAATAAATACAGTAGCAACATTAGTATATAAAATAAAAATATCGATATTGTATTCTAAAATGAAATAATTATATATTTCTAAATATATATTTGTATTACAGCTCGAACTTGAGTAGAGTTTTGTATAGTCATATATTAACACTAAATTTAAAGGCTTTCAACATTTGTTGCAATAAAAGAAAAGAAAAAAAAACGATTCGTTTATGATTTTTCCGATTTTTCCCCGTTGCATTGTAGAAGCGAAGCATTCCCTGGATAAGTATGAAAAAATGGTATGACTAAAAACATTAACAGTGGTAGTTAAAACAATTTTAAAATATCTAAGTTTTCCTATATTCGTTGTATATTTTTATTTTTTTTAATTCTTTGCCAGTTCCCTGTGATGCCCGCATTTGTTTTTGTTGCTAGTATACAGCCGTTGACGGATAGAATTGACAGTTAATTTTTACAATTAGATAGACTGCAATAACAATTTTAAGATTCAACAACAGTATCGCTAAATGAATTTTTAAAATACTCTGTTAACTGAACGAAGTTATATTAATAATGCTTACATTATAACTGACATAAGAAATTGCTCAAATTGTTGATAAGATAACTATTTAAAATGTAAGTTTCTCCCACGCCATTAGAAAATTGCCGAGTTCCTAGATACATGTATATATATTTCTATTCTCATTAACCTTGGTATAGTGGTATAGAGAAAATATGTACAAGATATGCATAGTTGACTACGAGTTTTATTTGTTTTCGTTGCAGCCACTCTAGTTTTACAATCACACTGGTACCTCCGTTCTATTGCAGCCACTCTAGTATTACAATCACACTGGTATCTTCGTTCTTTTGAAGCCACTCTAGTAATACAATCATACTGGTACTTCCGTTCTATTGAAGCCACTCTAGTATTACAATCACACTGGTATCTTCGTTCTTTTGAAGCCACTCTAGTATTACAATCACATCGGTGCTTCCGTTCTATTGCAGCCACTTTAGTATTACAATCACACTGGTACCTCCGTTCTATTGCAGCCAGTCTAGTAATACAATCACACTGGTACTTCCGTTTTATTGCAGCCACTCTAGTAATACAATCACACTGGTACCTCCGTTCTATTCCAGCCACTCTAGTATTACAATCACACTGGTACCTCCGTTCTATTGCAGCCACTCTAGTATTACAATCACACTGGTACCTCCGTTCTATTGCAGCCACTCTAGTATTACAATCACACTGGTACCTCCGTTCTATTGCAGCCACTATAGTATTACAATCACACTGGTACCTTTAGTTGTATTGCAGCCACTCTAGTATTACAATCACACTGGTACCTTTAGTTCTATTGCAGCCACTTTAGTATTACAATCACACTGGTACCTCCGTTCTATTGCAGCCACTATAGTATTACAATCACACTGGTACCTTTAGTTGTATTGCAGCCACTCTAGTATTACAATCACACTGGTACCTTTAGTTCTATTGCAGCCACTCTAGTATTACAATCACACTGGTACCTCCGTTCTATTGCAGCCACTATAGTATTACAATCACACGGGTTTCTTTAGTTCTATTGCAGATACTCTAGTATTACAATCACACTGGTACCTTTAGTTGTATTGCAGCCACTCTAGTATTACAATTACACTGGTACCTCCGTTCTATTTCAGCCACTCTAGTATTACAATCACACTGGTACCTTTAGTTGTATTGCAGCCACTCTAGTATTACAATCACACTGGTACCTTTAGTTCTATTGCAGCCACTTTAGTATTACAATCACACTGGTACCTCCGTTCTATTGCAGCCACTATAGTATTACAATCACACTGGTACCTTTAGTTCTATTGCAGACACTCTAGTATTACAATCACACTGCTACCTCCGTTCTATTGCAGCCACTATAGTATTACAATCACACAGGTACCTCCTTTCTATTGCAGCCACTCTAGTATTACAATCACACTGGTACCTTTTGTTCTATTGCAGACACTCTAGTATTACAATCACACTGCTACCTCGTTCTATTGCAGCCACTATAGTATTACAATCACACAGGTACCTCCTTTCTATTGCAGCCACTCTAGTATTACAATCACACTGGTACCTTTAGTTCTATTGCAGACACTCTAGTATTACAATCACACTGCTACCTCCGTTCTATTGCAGCCACTATAGTATTACAATCACACAGGTACCTCCGTTCTATTGCAGCCACTATAGTATTACAATCACACAGGTACCTCCGTTCTATTGCAGCCACTCTAGTATTACAATCACACTGGTACCTTTAGTTGTATTGCAGCCACTCTAGTATTACAATCACACTGGTACCTTTAGTTCTATTGCAGCCGGGGCCTCGGTGGCCGAGTGGTCAAGGTAGTTCGTCTACTATTGATCACGTGGTCTGTCAACACTGAGATTGCGGGTTCGATTCTCACTGCAGGCAGGGTGTACTCGACTCCAATCTTAATTGACAAGGATTGCCAGTTTTCCTACCGCAGGTCGGGGGTTTTCTCCGGGTACTCCGGCTTCCTCCCCCAATAAAAACTGGACGCCACGATATAGCTGAAAAATTGCTGAAAGTGGCGTTAAACACCATCAAACAAACAAACAAACATCTATTGCAGCCACTTTAGTATTACAATCACACTGGTACCTCCGTTCTATTGCAGCCACTATAGTATTACAATCACACTGGTACCTTTAGTTCTATTGCAGACACTCTAGTAATACAATTACACTGGTACCTTAAGTTCTATTGCAGCCACTTTAGTATTACAATCACACTGGTACCTCCGTTCTATTTCATCCACTCTAGTAATACAATCACACTGGTACCTTTAGTTCTATTGCAGCCACTATAGTATTACAATCACACTGGTACCTCCGTTCTATTGCAGACACTCTAGTATTACAATCACACTGGTACCTTTAGTTCTATTGCAGCCACTATAGTATTACAATCACACTGGTACCTTTAGTTCTATTGCAGCCACTATAGTATTACAATCACACTGGTACCTTTAGTTCTATTGCAACCACTCTATTATTTAGTTTAAACATATTTTATTTGTGATAAACAGCAAAAAGGATAAGACACAAGTAATACATACTTATGAAGTCTTCTCCAATTTACAATTTGTAACAATAATAGTAAGACATGTGCATGGTATCTAACATAATAAAGTAATACCAAATAAGAAAAATTGATACATATATTACAAAAGCTTTCACTGTGAATGTATGTATGTATGTATGCACATGCACGTGTGTGTGTCTTTTGTTGAATATCATATCATATCAGGAGGAATCTATTTGTAACCCAGTTCAGGTTCTCTAATAGAGCACTTCTAGCATTCGTGTACAAAGGACATTCAAAGAAAAAATGGTAGCTGGTTTCTTGAGGATATCCACACCGACAAGATGCATTTTGAATTATATTAACTTTAAAAAGGTCATTATTTAGAAAAGATGCACAGCATCTCAATTGCGTCAATACTATATCAAGTTTTCTAGAACCAATTGAAAAATGTACTTTTAAAGCCAGAAGCGCTATTTATGTTCCGGACTGCCACGTCCAGACAGTTCCACTGGTCGATAGACGATGGTAAAAACGATTCCTTGGCAAGGGACAATTAAATCGTCACCATTTCTTAAGCAATATGTCGTTAGAGACTGAATGGGCGGGGGGACCAACGACCACAGGTACTCTGGGGCTTTTTTATAGTACATAGAATGAAACATCTGTAATTTTCTTCGTTTCCGCCTGACTTCTAACTTTTCCCACCCAATTTCCCTATAAATAAGTTCAGATTTCGCAAATACTGGTAATCCTGTTATTATTCTAGCCGCCTCAAGCTGGAGAGATTCAAGCTTGTTGGCATTGACACCACCACAGTTGTCCCACAGTTCACACGCATATTCAAATATGGGGCGAATATATACCAAATATAATTTTTCAAGATTTCCTCTACTTAGCTTATATTTAAGCTTACGTAGGATGCTGAGATGTTTAGTGGCACTAGTTACTATGTTTTCTATATGCACATTCCACTTAGCATCATCACTAAAGGTTACACCAAGATGTTTGTGCGTGTGAGTTGTGGAAATATTCTCCCCACCTAGCTGAAACATGATATCAGGCGTATCGATATTAGCAAACAATAAAATTTCCGTTTTATTTGCATTGAAATACTCTAGTATTACAATCACACTGGTACGTCTGTTCTATTTCAGCCACTCTAGTAATACAATCACACTGGTACTTTTTATAGTTCTATTGCAGCCACTCTAGTATTACAATCACATTGGTACTTTTTATAGTTCTATTGCAGCCACTCTAGTAATACAATCACACTGGTACGTCTGTTCTATTTCAGCCACTCTAGTAATACAATCACACTGGTACTTTTTATAGTTCTATTGCAGCCACTCTAGTATTACAATCACATTGGTACTTTTTATAGTTCTATTGCAGCCACTCTAGTAATACAATCACACTGGTACGTCTGTTCTATTTCAGCCACTCTAGTAATACAATCACACTGGTACTTTTTATAGTTCTATTGCAGCCACTCTAGTATTACAATCAAATGCGTTTACAAAGTACGTTTTAGCGTTGTTCTAACCCAACTGGCACAGTTAGGTGTTTACTGGTAAAGAGTGGACGATTGTCATTACAATTTGAATTAGAGTGAACATTACGCAAAGACTATTCCCTCAAGTCAGCTATTATTAAATGCCGGTGGGTTTTTGAACAACTTTAAAGACCCTTTAAAAAACAATTACACGCAGAAAGATATGGCCATTTCTATATCTTCATATGTATACGTTTCTTTGTGTAAGCAATGTTTATTATTGAAAACAAGTTAGAATATAGCTCACAAATTACATGAATGTGAATAATTAAAAAATAATTATGAAATTCATATTTGTTTTCATATAAGAGGCGCGTACAAATATCAATATATATTGTTGTGTATACTTGAGAAACAATAAATAATTTTAACATAACGTAGTAAGCACTTATGTTAGCTATTAATTTGTTTCGAGCAGTCGCTCTTTAGGATGGGATTATCTGATCGCAGTTTGTCTAGAATGTGATTAACTATGTGTAAACCAACTAATACGTGGTGCTTCATTGCCAAAAGTGCTCATAAAGAAAACAGCGAGAAATGTAACCAATTTCGTGTCTTTTACCCATTTACGCTGATATAAACGCTTGTTCTGGTCTAGTAGTTCATTGTATCACACGTTACCTAAGCTTCAATCGAAGAGGGTCTGCTTTTCAACATTTTCTTCCGTATGAGATTGTGCTGGAATTTGTTGTAGGCAATCCTATAGGTAGCTACACGCCTTATTTGGTACCCGAGTTAAAGTACGAATCTATATTTTGGGAAAGAAATTACAATGTACTTCTGTGTTTGTTTAATCTGGTTTTTGTTCTTTAAAATCAAGCATTGGAACATTTTCAGTTATCAAAAAATAATTAATTGCATTTATTTAATACAATTGCCTTAACTTATAAAGTTCTTTTCATTTTTACGTTTCAACAACTTTTCGTTCAAAATACCAGCAACTTATATTGTGGTAGCCCCGTTAAACAAAGAAATGCAAGCACGACATCGACCCCGTCTTTGATAAATACGCAAATGTCGAAACAATTAAAGACACCTGAAATTAATGTCGACACCTGAAAATTTTAAATGCACATGGCAGAAACAGGTACGATCTTTTATCTTCGTGAGACAACATTAGTCCATTTACGTGGTTGATAAGTTGTTTATTGTTGCACACTTAAATGATAAACCGGTACCGCATATAATTGTAAATATTTTAAATAATGCTAATTATATCCTCTAAAACTCACGGCTGTTCAGCACAAAAACAATTGATTTTGTATATGTTTTAAATGTAAAAGGTTTCATACTGTGAAAGAACATCATCATAGAGTACATCTGATCGTTCTGTGTCATTTTCAAAGCATATGATTTCGGTTCGAAGTTTACAAACGATGGAAATGTTTTGAAACATAAAAAATCACTTAGACCGATTAAGTCACCAGACCCAAACAGATTCTTGCACGTTGCTTATTGTATTCACGGTGGTAGGCGATATTTGTTTAAAAAACATCAATCAAAAATGTCAAAATGAAACTTCATCTAGAAACAGAATGACTGGAATTATTAAGTATGTTTCATACAAAATATCGCTGATTAGGAAAGGCGCGGACAATTTTTAACCGATCTCGTTCGCAAATTCAATTTCGAACAATTTACAATATTAAGTATTCACAATTCTTATATTTTTGCCACCAACTTCGGTTTATGTGTAAACTACATGTTTAATATATGCACATTATAATCTTTAATTTTTTTAAGCTCTCCTATTGCTTTTCTGAACAAGACTGTAGTATTAAAAAAATAAATTAAAATAGTTACTGTGGTTTTAGTTTTTTATGACAAATGTTGTACGACGTATTTTAGGAACGACCAGCTAAAATAAAAAATCTAGGACGTTTATAGAAAGGTAGAATATCTCCCGTAAATATAATTTTGTTTCATCACAAATATGTTCCGATCGATCACAACAAAGAAGTGCAGATGTGTGTAGAAGTAATGAGAAATGTACATGCCTACCCAGTTCAATATACTAAAGTGCAAATAATTCAATATGTACAGTAACATAAATCATGTGTTTAATAAAATATAGGAATAAGAGATCACATTTTACCTTATCTAGTACACAGTGGGAAATTTTATCCGATTTAATTTAATTATCTTGAAGAATTTTGCAAAAATCTTAACGGGAATTCTTTAATACTGCGCGCTGGATTTAGAGGTTGTCGGTAAAACCTTCTTTCAAGATAAAAACCCTTTTTGTAGATTTCGAACTACTTTTTGTATATTACTTTTTGTAACTACTACAAAAGGCTAAATTGGCCCTCCTTACCCAATACTCTATATTTTTTCCAGTAGTAGTCATATTGCGGTTTGTTTGCCCATCCGTTTCCTGTTGACGTTTGTAGACTTGTTCTTGTCTTGAATATAGCGTAAATATTGTTTGCTGGACTAAGCGATCAATCAAAAAACCTTACTTTGTTTTGAATTTATTGAGATTTTCCATAACTATTATTATCTAGGTTTACTTATTGAAAAACAAAACGGTTGATGTAACAATGCAAAAAAATGAAAGTATAGGGTTTAAAAATTCTGAAGTAATGGAAAGAGGTCGGTTACAATTTTTGCAAAAGTATTTTAACACTTAATTTGTTTTTTATTCAGAAAATATATATTACTAAAAGTAATGAAAATATATATTGTGGTATATATTTAAATTTAGAATGCTACTTAACCATCATATGATGTACGTTAGCCCGACACACGGAAAGTATCTTAATTGCAAAACGGGAAAAGTTAAAGGGTTTTTCTTGATACATGTAGTAAATTTTCTGGAGTACTAAACTAAATGTTCTCTATTCATGTATTCAGGAGTACTACACTATTATAACAGTCTTTTCGATCTGATGAACCCAGATCACTTTGTTTTCCTTTAACTTGTCAAAATTAAATATTGAAAAGGTGTAAGAATATGTAAATAAAGAAGGTTATAGATCCTATCTGTTGAAATGTCAGTCATCATATGTGTTTAATCCGCGTCTTGTATCACCGTCCTGTTGTATATATCAATGTAAATACTCAGGCTCATAATAAGACATGTGGATCAAATCAATCTTTACGATAGGTCTTCAAGAATTGAAACATGTCAAGAGATATCCACAGTCTATAAATATTGTGTTCAATTATTACCAAACAAATTCTGTAGTATGGCCACACAGGCTGCATCTGAATTTCTCACGAAGGTGTGCTGTAACTTGTGGAGTTTTTTGTTTGATCGTAAAGTCGCGAAATAACTCGTTTTCGTTTACTTTCGTAAAACCAATTTTCCTACCGAAGGTTTTCTCCGGGTAATCCGGCTTCCTCCCTCCCACAAATACTGGACGCCATGATATAGCTTAAAAACTGTTGAAAGTGGCGTTAAAACAACATTCAAACCTTCATTGAAATAATAGCTTTTACCATTTATGTGTATTAATTTAATAATAATAATCTTATTTATGTTAGACGCAAAATAAGCAGAGTTGTTAAGAGTGTCCGTTTTATTTGACTTAATGTATACAGGCGTCATAAATGAACATTAAAGTTATTTCATGTTATTTATAGTACGATTTTTTAATGAAAGACAACACTATTTGTATGAACTATATTATATGTCTCAGTGTAAAGTAATATATTTGAGAAATATTAGACAACTGTTTGACTGAATATGCCACCAACGTTTAACCATTCTTAAGTATCAATTTATAGATTTCAACAATAAAACTTACAATTAAGTAGGATACGCCATTTTAATTAGCGGTGCAACTACTCTTATGTATTATATCAAACTCTGTTATGTGTTGTTTAAGATCGGCAAATATTTGCCGATTCTGTTTAAAATGTTTTTCTGAATGTTTGACAACGTTCTGGCGCCAAGCTTGCTCATTTATTTTCTCGAAACACCAATACATAACAAAAGATACTTAAATTATATACACAGAAAATTAGCACTAAATCAATTAATTGATCTGTAAGGCAAACTGAAGATATGAAAACTGTAACAACTGGATACAGATATCATTGCTTAATTGCTCAAATATATAAAAAAGTAAATATTTCAATTTTAGTTTTTCTATTGTATCCATACTTCTTATGTGAAAAGAAAAACGTCGTTGTAGGGGAAGTTGTATGATTAATAATCTCAATTGTCGGGATAAAAACGGGTCATTAAAAATACAGTAAAAAGCTTTAATTCTGGAGCTTAGATGATTTTTAATTTTTGAATGCATTTCAGTGGAATGTTAATGTTTTTCTGGACCACTGCAAAAAAGAATTAACTTAAAATAAAAAAATGTTTAAAAAAAACTTGATCAAATAAATAAATAATAAATTGATCCTGATTAAGAATCTATTAAAGTTGAAGTAATTACACGTAAGGACTAAAATTTAAATTACATACCCTTTAATCAGGGACTTTTGTTACGTCACAATTTATTTATGATTAATTGTTGATGTCGTTTTTTAATAATTTCTCATGTTCTTAGTGATGATGTTTCCCATAAATGTTAGATTCAATTGAACTTTGTAAAATGTATAATTTTAATCGAATTAGTGACTTATTCCATAATAGTTCCAACAAAATTTAATCTATTTCACTTTCATTTAATTTTATTTATCTCCTGTATAATTTTATTGTAAATGTTACACCCGGCGACCGCTCCATCAGTCTGTAATTTGATAAAATAATTTTATTTAATTAATCAAATATGAAATTTTACATAAATATGATATTCCAAATTATACATAAATGACATCTCAGTTTAAAAGAACTCCACCTCCCTGAAATAAAATATCTTGTTCTTTTCTGAATTCTGTGTCTTTTTTTCAAATGGCCTTTGAGATAAACCTAACTCAGGTGTTCAAATTAAAATTAAAATTATATTTTTGACGTAAAATGACACAATATTAAAACTATAATCATCTTCATTTGATTTCATAAAATCAAATTAAACCTCCTATTATAAATATTAAAAAGTAAAAAATAAATTTCATTTCATCTTGCGAACCCTATTGAAAATTTATTGATACAAGAAAGATTGCACATTTTAACAATGAAAAACTGTTGTAAGTTTTTTGTTGTATTGGTATTTTAATTGTAATGTATTAAATCTCCTATGAAAACCGTATTGTGTCAGCCCCTCCCAGTAAAACTAGTGAATGTTATAGATGTGAGAATTAAAAAATGTTCTGTCGCTCAAAATTTCTTATTAAAATATAATTAGCATCACAAGTTTATTTGTACTTTTGATACCTGGTATATTAGCTATGATAAAGACACTACAACGATGAATCTAGAATGTTTCCCCTGGACGCCCCAAACGTGTGGACCGAAATCTGACACAAAAAGCGCCAACAAATTCGTTATATTTCATTAATACTACCCGGGACAAAAAAGCCCCGTCCCTGATCGGCATTCGCAATAGTATGCACATTTGTTGACCGCATAATATGTGGTGCACATCTTCCCACGTGAGAGATGAACATTAAAGCTGTAAACTAAATCAACAGCTTCGCTTTGGTCTTCATTGTTTACGGTGACCGATCGATCTGAAACATGCGATCTAATTTTTGTATATTTGCTTAACTGTTAAAATGATTAAACGACACAATACATATATTCTAAACAGTCTAATGCAAGTGGCTATAAAGTAGCCGATGCATTATTAAGGTCACTATAACTGGCGTCTACCAGTATAGCCTGTTTAAAAACAATAATCATTAGGTGCCTCAGTGGCCGAATTGTAACTGTAGTTAGTTATCTGCTATCGATTACTGACGTGTCAATACTTAGGTCCGAGTCTGACTTCGGGCAGGGTGTGCTCGACTACAACCTAAAGATTGCCCGTATTCCTGCCGAAGACGGAGGTACTCGACTTCCTCTTATTCAAACACATAAACCAAATAAGTTACCAAATTTTACCAAATTTCAATTTTATTGAACTGATATAATGTACTTAAGTGTACGCACGTGCATCCGTTATTAAAATAAGCTGATAGCGTCTAGTGATCGATATTACAAAATATTCAGCTCAAGGATAAGTTAACATTTATTTATTTCAATTCGAAGTTATGGATATAAAGTCTTTATTTTTACTTTGACCTGAACATAAGGTACAATGACAAACAGTTCAGCTATTCTACTGCCAGTTTAAGGATCATCCGCGTGGCACTATCTTATCACACAGCATCGTATATTGGATTTTATTTTGGACGTGTATTTGTACACTACCTACACCAACATACAAACCTATTATACCCCATCAAATATTTGACTACATATATATATATATATATATATATACAAACGTCTAAGTATTGTGACAACCATATAATATATCTATCCAGCGGATTTCTGAAACATCAGAAATACAGGGTTAATATCAAATATTTATATATACGTCTACAAATTAAGCCCAACACTGTTTGAATTAGATTTTTAACACTGTCAAATTTGACAGTGTTAAAAATCTAATTCAAACAGTGTTGGGCTTAATTTGTAGACGTATATATATATATATATATATATATATATATATATATATTATCATTAAGCTTTATTAACAGTTAATGACACATACAAAATGGACATAATAGGAAAAGAAACAATTCTACATGTCCCTTGACTTAAGTAAAATTTACTGTTTTGAAAGAAAACCCTAGATTATGGATATGTCGAAGATTTGTGTTTAATGAGAATAAATTATAGCTGATATTTTAAGTCATTGAAAGTTTTATATTCCTTTAGTAGTTCTGTCTACGCTGCTGGTTTTTGTGAAAGTAGAAGAAGCGGGTTTCATTTTTTATTTTTCCAGAAGGACATGAATTTCACAGTCGGATTTAAAAGTATTTTTCTATATCGTCCGGAGCCAATTTCTAGAGAATGATCGCTTATTATGAATTTTTAGGTCTAAAGTCTCTGTATAAGAAATAATTTATTTCTATCACCTAACCGTTGAATTAATAAAAAGTCTGTTATAATATCTATATAAAAATCACATTCTATTACCCTTCTAAATGATTTCGCCTACCTAATGGATTTGCAGGATGTTAAGTCTGAAAAAAACTCCAGGACATAAATATACCAAGAGTACACCATCTGTTTCATCCTAATATGAGCACAAAGGAAATGCTTCCTTACGAATGGAGTTTATGTTTATCTATATTCATTCTAGCAATGAACAGTTAAGAAAGACTGTACCTTTCTATGGTTTTCTTATAGAAATGTACTTAATCCTAGAAGCGTAGCTAAGTTTTGGTGAGTTCTCCTGGTTCAATGTACATTCTTAAAATATGATTTATCTATGAAAGCGAAGCCTTTAAAGTTTTATTATTATTTTTGCGCGAAGTTTAGCCATGTAATATAGCTCATTCATATTTCAGCAATGCAAGTCAAAACAGGTCTTGGGGAACAAACTATAATGATACTGGTACATTACATATAGCTGCAAATCTTTTACTTTTTAATTGTTTTTTAGCTCTTAGCTAATAGATATTGGTGATATATCTGTTCCCCTGATATTGGCAAATAATGTTCTCTATGTAAACTGAAGGTTTGTCTATTTGTCAAATATTTCAGCCTAAATTAATGTATCGTGACACGTTTAATCATATCAAAATTTATCGCATTAAAATTGGTATTAAATTGCTGTTTATAAAGAAAAAGTGATACGTTATATTTTTAGTCTTTTTTTTGAAGTAATCCAGAAATGGAAAAAATTAAAATATATACAGAATTAATTGTATCGCTAACCACATTTTTTACCTTGCAAATTTTAAACTTTCCACAAATGTATCTAGTCAATAGTACAATAATTCAAACAAACTGAATCTTTATTACAATTCTTTATTATTTATTACCATACATTTCTAGAGATCCTGAATTTTTGGGGGAAAACCTAATAGCCGGAACCTTTCTGAGCAAAAAAAAATAATAAAACATAATTAGGTTTTAGCCAAATAATATTTATTTTTTAGCGCAGAAAAGATATAGTCTTGCAGCTATTTAAACCATATTTAAAATATTCAAAATGTTTTTCAAAGTTGTATTGCAAATTATATTCAAATGAAACTGCCAACCATGTATATTTCAACACATAAGAGTTTTAATTGTCTTCTTAATCTGACTAATGTATCTCTTGAAGTCCAAGTAATTAATTAATTGAACTAGTGTTCGAATTCAAAAGTTTATTTGCATACCAAGATGCTTTGTAAAGTTCGTTCGTCCTGTGTGTTTGCTTGAAAGGACGAAAATTAACGAGTAATGTGAAATCTTTTACAGTTCATCTTGTCAAAGGTTTATAATGTAAACAAATATAGAACTATAAAGAGTTGAAATGATTAGAATATTATGACAAGTGTATTCAGTATGGTACTTTAATTGATAACAGGGAGGTTCGTCAAAATATCTTAACCAATACCAAAACACCTCTCCTGAATCACAAGTATTTACTTTTCTGTCCGTCTTATTTCTAAAATAAATATTTAACACAAATCTAATGATATTACGGTAACTTGGGCGGAGCATTTGTCGGTATAACACCTAGGTATTGAACTTAAAAGTTCACAAATGTGTTAAACTGTTAATCAACGTAGATAATGAATCCGATAACAGCTCTGTACCCTGTAACTGAAAAAGGTACCAGAAAGCCAAAATGTGCCCGTTGCCGTAACCACGGAATGGTGTCTTGGCTTAAAGGACACAAACGGCATTGTAAATATAAGGAATGTGCCTGTGCCAAGTGTAACCTGATTGCCGAGCGACAGCGAGTCATGGCTGCACAAGTGGCTTTAAAGAGACAACAAGCGGCTGAAGATGCCATTGCTCTAGGCTTACGAGCGTGCACGAGCGAGCACGGTATCCCGGTTATGACACAGGGACCACTGTGGGGATCAGCTTCTATTACCCCTCCAGAAAAACCAAAAGGAGACAAAGAAACTGTTGAAAAAGGTATGAAACTAAATTATTCAATATGACAATACTTGTTAGTTTATATGTATATATTTTTATAACATTTCATTGCATACCCAACAAAAATTTATCACGAATAAAATATACAGAAAAAAAGTTACTACGTAAGAACATATAGATGTTTAAATTTGAACTTTTAAGTTATATTTCTTTATTTATTTGTACTTTATTTTAACTATTTTAACTTGTGTAAATAAAGGAATATAAATTTATTATATAATAAATGAAAGTTTTTTTTAATTCAGAATATCTTTCAAAGTATTAACTCTATAAAAATCAAAATAGACAAATTATTTAATATCTGCTTATCTTTTCTTTAGGTCAAGAATCTAGTAATGACCAGCGATTGGATTCTACAACACCAGATTCCGTTGACAGTGACCATGCCAAATACGTCCAGGACGATAACACAAAATATGCACCAACCACGTTTTTACCGGGAAGACTAAATAATCTTGAAATATTGGAGCGGATTTTCCCATTTCAAAGGAAATCTGTTCTAGAACTTGTATTACAAGGATGTAATGGCGATTTGGTTAAAGCCATTGAACAATTTCTTTCAACACAAGAAAATTTAACAGCTCAGCAAACATGTTCAAACATTCGAAAGGACTTTCGACATCATCCGTACCTAGGATCTCATAATTTTCAAAATACTCTCAGGAACTACGAAGTGAACAAACTATCACCATTAGGATCAATGAGGTCTGCTTTCAGTCCTTTTTCCTCTCCATCAGCAATGACGCTCAGTGGATTGCATTCAGCTTTCACACAGAACATGTCACCGTCGAATTCTTACGCTCCATCCTTTTATTCTCCCCATTTAAGATCTATGGATTTGTTCCCTTCCCAGACACAGTACTCTTATTCCCGTTACAATCCGCTTGGATCTAGTCAACTTCCGGCATTTTTCACTTCTCCATTTTGTGTACAGACATACAAACCAGGATATGGAAACATTAATTTAAATACAGAAAAAATGGATAAAAATGACAAATCTCCAACATCTGACACATCGGACACTTGGGAAGACAGCGGAAAAGAAAAAGATTCGGAAAAATAATATACAGCTACGTTAATGTTCGAACAATGCATTGTACGATTTTAAGTAAATGTTAACTGTAATTGTGCGCAAAGAAAAAGACCGCAGATGAAGGCTACACTTTTCAATAAACTATTCGTTTTAAAGTTGTTATTTTAATTAGAAAACTTGTGTTTTTTTATTTATAAAATTTAGTGTCATGTATATTATGTAAGATTAAATTTTGTAAACAAAATTACAATTTTTATTTCGTTTTGATTATTCAAGTTGAATTTTGCAATAAGTATTCATTTTGCCTTACTTGTCCGCGTTCAAACATATACGTGTATATATATTACTATTTGAAAGATTTTTTTTATAAATGAACGCGAGTAAAAAATAGTACTATATACATCTATATATCTTGTAAGTAATATACATATATTGTCTATGAATTATTACTATTAACATACACATTTGTTTTTAATTGCAATGTACAACGCGCACTTCGTTTTCTACTTACAGCACAATTTGAGGTCTTTCTTAGTGGTTTTAAAATTCAAAAAGAAAGCTAAATTTAAACAGCATTTGAAACAAAAACTGCATTTGAATATTCTACACCTATCGCATTTGTTATAGTATAATTTTAACTATGAAATATTACGTTCAAGTCACATCATAGAAAGAAATATATCAAACAGAAATTTATCGTAATTTACCAATATTCTGTTTCTTTTCAAAAAGCTTTTCGTGTTAAAATATACATAGTAATGTAGATATAGTCTACACCCTAGTTGGATTTAAATGTTTCAAAATATTTTAATAAATTCGCCATCCTTTGTGTACACTTCTTGTAACATTTGACTGATACTAAAAGATACCTTGAAATTTCAAAGCGGATAAATATTTACAATTAATGACGGATTAGTTTTAACAAAGGCCAAAGTTTTGATGTAAACAGTGTATCTGGAAAGCAAACTCATTAATTACTTGTGGCTATGTTATGTACATAAGCGGCATAAATTAAACCCAAATGTAATACTATAATGGGCAAACAGTTATAATCTTATAAGAAACTTTACGTCCCTTTCTCCAACACTTCACGCTACGACTATTAGTCGAGTCATCCTAGATGGCGTACTGGTAAATATAGTACTTATAATACTACTTGTTATAAGCAGTATGTGTACGGTGGTCATGATTCGATGGAACCTGTTCCATCTGGGCGTTGTAATTAACCCGCGGTCTATACTAGTCTGAGCGGCTTGATCTTGTGGACAGTATGAGCTCTGTGCCATGTATATTATGTTTATGAGTATAATTTGGTTAAGGTTTAATTTCCGGTGACGCAAGCAAGTTTAAAAATATTTCTTTCAGTGGGTATCAAAAGAAGGGGGTGAGGTAAGTCAATGAACCTGAAATTATGTTGGCAAGAAAATTTAGTTGCAGAGCTGCCCTTCGTCCGGAATGACAACGCGCTAACTGATTTGGAGACATTGGCGCACTCCAAATCCGTTACCAGGAAGACTGTGGCAAGCTTCCTACCAGATACCATGGATTTAGCATCTCCATTGTAGGTCAAAGGTTTTGTATTTGTAGCCGAAGTCCTTGAAAGAGTGACCGTAGGCCGAAAAAAACCATATCTAGCATATTTACTACGGGGATATTTACTGAAATGATGACGTCTTAATATATGGCTTGGCATCAACATGATCAAACAGTTTGATATTTTCTTTAAAAAAAAAATCTGAATATATGTTAATAGTCTCTTATTACTAGATTGGTGCAGCCTTAATGCTAGATTTTATTTATGTAGATTGTATCTATTGTTTACATAAAACAACTATTACATTGCATTTTTATCACGCTGTTAACAATTTGTTAAATATTTAGATATCCCTGTAAATTCCCTTTAAATAGTAGCCATTTCCACGTCTTGCCTACTTAGTGTGCACGAATAACTATCGATACATGGTTCATAAAGAAAATAAACAATATAGTATCAGATTTGAGTATGTGCAGGATATTTTAGTTGAGATCCCAAACAGGTCATGACAGAGACATTTTAAAACTGAAATTAAAAATCGAAAATACATACAATCAGCAAAAAAATGGAAAATACATACAATCAACAAAATAAAAATAAAAACTAATGAGTCGTCACAAGAATTTAGTGGACAATTACACACAACAAATTAATTGAGTCGACCCAAGTTTTATCGCATCAACAAAAACAAGGACGAAGGCATATGACAGTATTGATATATTTGGTAGTTGCAATAAAATAATGCGAACACCGAAATGAACACGCTACAATTGCTTAATTTTTTTCTGTTTACTTCAAGAAATTTAACAATGCTAAAATTGGTTTACCATTTGCAAGAATATTAAAATTACATCCTTTTTACTGGTAATTAGGAGTACAGTTTTTTACGGCATACAACACGTATTTTTGTTTTAATGTGTAGTAAGCAAACTTTTTTATGCAATACAATTTCAGACATAACAATAATATAATGATAATAATCAAAAATAATAAATGTAAAATAGTTATTTGAATAGTATATTCCCTATTTTCTGAGTTACTTCCCATTTGCAAGAGTTGTCTTTCATAACAGCAGGTATCTAGTATAGAACAGATAGAGAAAAATCACGTTTTTAATTTTTTTGTAATAATGTCTGTCGACTGACTCTTCCAGTACAACTAAAAAAACTGCAGAATTAGTTTGCATGTCGTAATAAATTTTACCGAATGCTTTGCTATATGTGAATAAAAAAATATTGAAGAAAAACTATTTTTTTTTACCCACAGTAGGTACTATAAAGTACCTGCTCTAAAGAACAGATAACTCTGCAAATGGGAGATAAATCTTGTTTACCGCAATCGTATATGGCGATACCAAAAGCTTCCACAAAACATTATCCGTGAATTAAATACTGTTATACCATCAGCAAAAAAAAGTAGGCATGACAAAGGACGGAAAGGTCGCACGAAGTGTTAATAGATTTTTCTTTTGCTATATCCTTCATCTTGTTGATTGTCAAGTTCTTAAAATGTCAAAAATGAGCCAAACAGAATAATTCCGTTCACCTGACTAATTTAAGTAGGCCTATCGATAACAAATAAAAACATAACAGTGTATTCGTTAACGATATAGTTTATTCAGAATCAACCGGCACTGTTACTTAATATATTAATACTTATAACCTCAGAAATTACAGCATGTAACTTGTTCGCCATCTGTGATTTTGTTGTTACTCACTATAGTACTATAGGTTCTCGTGTAAACCGGAATACCAATCTTAACCGGATGTTGTTCAAGAAGAACCAGAACTGAGGCATAAAGTCAGAACTCGTACACTCGGTATCATAAAGGAAAAGAAGATTCTATTGCCTAACATGGTTACAACTTACACCTTACTATAGAGATCTTGCGACACCAACAATACACTTAGGTCGGCCTCCTACTTAAAACCACTTCTGGACACAGACTAGGGAAAATTAAAAACTAGACTCTACGACACACGTGATGACTTCAACTTTCCGATTGTCAACCTCTCGTTCATTTATGGCCACTTTACGCAGTTCCAGCGTATGGTGTATGCATTTAAGAACTTATAAGTTATTCTAGATCCTGCGATCGGTATTCCGATTTCTAGGCCGCTTACTGCTGATGACTACTAAACTACCTATGGTCATCACCATGATTTACTTGATCTTACTCGAACGGAGCACCTGACTGCACCCACGTTTTTATTGGGTTCTTGTTACTTAATTTCTGTTTTTGTGTTTTGTTTGCGTTGTATAGGTTGTCTCTGTATCCGGATTTGTAATTGTCCCTTGACATTCGACTCTTGTTGTACGGTCGGTTTCCTTGCATGCTATTTTTCTTAGCTACCCTCTTTTCTTTAAAGATGTTTTGTTGTTTACCTGGCATACATTATTGTTTTGTTTAATTAATATGTAAATAGGTGTGACCTTTCAGGCGAGCGATATCCCTTCAAACGTGATCCGTAGTCTTAGTATATAGACTATCTCTATTTTAAAGGCCCCGTGCGGGATCCAGTGGCTAAAAGAATAGACCGCAGTCGCGCTAGCTTGTCGTAAAAGGCGACTTAATAGCGCCCAGTACCCTGACCAGCGTGTCAGGTCGGTTTGCCTAAAGACCGACTGGGATGTGTGCCCCAGGTGGTTGAATGGGGTACCCCTGGCAAGCTGGGGTTGTCAGGCCATAATACGGAAAACCTGACCGCAAACCATATTAGTACACCGTGTTGGGAAAAATGCCACGTTCCTCGCACGTTAAAGAACGCTGCTGTAGTATTCGCTATGAGTAGGGATTTCGATCCCGCTACAGGAGGCTAAATTGCCCGACCCTATCCATCCTCCCATTTGCTAGTGGCAATCTAAAATCCGTTACCCCTATTTTTCCCATCCCATTTTCATTCATCATCATTTCATGTTCATCGCCTGAATATAGCTGAAATATTGCTGCTCGGGCGTTAAACACCATTAATCAATCAATCAATCTATTTTAAAGTTTTCAACAGTTTAATACGTTTTTACTTTACTTTGATGCACGATTGTTAAATAAGTCATCTGCAAGTTTTATTTAATGTGCAACCCCCTTTTTGCGGCCACGAGATAAAAAAATATCAAATTATTAACTTGACAAGTTATGTGTTTAAATTTTGCATAATAAAACAACTGCAACTATCCATGGTGCCTCAATGACAAAGTGTTTAAGATAGTTTACTATTGATCACATGGTCTGTCAACCATGATGTGGGTTAAGGTCTCACTGCTGGCAGGGTGCACTTGACTGCAATTTTTATCTTATATGACATTGATTACTAGTTTTCCTACCAAATGTCCACTTTTCTCCTGGTGCCGATAAACATTCAAACAAACCAACCATCCTTGTAATTGTTAACAATTATATACTATAGATATAGATCATTTTATTTCACCAAGGGAGAAGCAAGCAAGAGACTCCTGTCGTGTCTGGAACACCGAGTTTGTAGAGTAGACTTTCAATGTAGGCAGTGCTCAACTGCTATTTAAGTTGACAAGGATTGAAAGTTTTCATACTAAAGGTCAGGTACTCCAGCATCCTCCTCCAATAAAAACTGTACGCCATGAGATAGTTGAAAAATTGCAGAAAGTGGCGTTAAACAACATTCAAACAAAGGAACATACATTTTGTGGTCCAAAGATAAGTGAGAGACAGTGATTTCATGCTTGTCATTACAAGGCTGATATTGTTGTTGAAATATATATAGCGATGATTTTAGATAAGATTTTATTAAATTAACCATAACCAGCTGTCATATATACATGTAAAGATATGTGCCTACTAAATAAATCATAAACATTTTTTCCATATTTCCAAGTTTACAGTGTAACTTCAATGACGATATCTACAGAGTAGACCAGTCTGTGTAGATCAAGAATCACAAAAATCATGCTTTAAAATATAATCCTTACTTTAAAAAAACAGCAGGAGCTAAATTTCTTGTTGAAAAACTTATTTTTCACTCATGGACTTGCAATCAAAAGAAAGACAAAAGTTTTGAAATATAGTAATTACACTTTACATTTGTGAGGCATTTTGAGCAGAAAAATAAAAATAATAATTAAATTCAGTGGTTAAAATTAGCACTGTACAGATATATATCCTAGTGATCTGGTAACTTTTTGAAAGTTTTAAGAAAAATTGTCTTGTAAATTTTCTTGTTGGTTAATCTTTTTAAGCATAACATAGCAACAACAGCTGGTTAATGATCACTTATTAACTGTGAGCCTGGTTAAACTATCTCTGTACATGGCTCTTGGTTTAGAACAGTAAAAACTAGATATCGGTGTCAGAGATGGATTGGAATCCATCTCTGTTTAGCTGACCTTGAGGTCAAGGTGAAAGGTCATCAAGCATTTGTATGCGACACACTGTCTTGATATTATCTACATGTATCAACAAATATCAAAAGTCTACAACAAAAGATAAAAAGGTTATAGTTCGGACACGATTAGTTTCAGACAGACGGACGGACAGACTGATTTCTATAGGGCATTGGCCTTTTAAAAAGTAGAAACCTAAAAATAAAGCTTTGTCACTGGCTTCTATATTTCATTGATTTTTGTCTTTCAGTGCTTACTTATTCAGTTGCCTTGATTACAGTTGTGTAGTGTATTTTTTTTTATACATTTGGCAAAATTTTAGAATGGCAATGTTTAATTTGATAGCAATTTTATGAAGTTGTTAAAAATACTGCTACATAATAATTTTGTTTAAAAAATGTGCATCACACAATTTAGATACTCTTTGAATAACTTTGGTGGCCCTTATACGGACCAATTTGACACATTGTTCATTTGTCTCGTCTATGTTGCTGCCGTCAAACTGTGGCCAATTGTCCAGTCCAACAATCAGTATCAGTATTTGTATTCCCAACTTTATATATGTATATATATTTAGATAATTTACAACTAGCCAATATATATTTTTCAATGAAAAAAGCTACCTATTCATATTTTTTGAAGAGGTAAAAGAGTGACCCCCCCCCATGGCTGTTTCAATTCAACTCGTTAATTTCCCATTACCCAGATACGAGCAGCGAGAGCGACAGAAAATTATTATGCCTGCAGCAGAGGCCGAACAACGTCACATCTGTTTAAAATCAGTTGGAAACATGTATCCTATAAGAAATTAACACTTACCAATCAACAAGATTTGGTTTTTTTATGAACCAGGATCAGCAGACGAATTTACACGGCAGACGATCACTAGTCATGGCAGCAAATATATCAGTTCACGTCAAGTATCGCCGGTCAGAAGTAGACGAAACTATCGTTGCACGTTTGTTTTAATTCACGTCAAATATCGTTGCACGTTTTTTGCATAAAATCAAAAATTAAAATACTTTGGTTAATAAAACAAATGTTTTGTAAATATAACATTTAAAAAAATACATTTCGTCCGTATGTTCTTCTCGTGTCGATTATTGCATTTATTTTGACGTAGTTGCGATAACTTACGAGAAGTCGAGTCAAAATGGAGGAAAAATATCCTCTAAACAGAAAAAAATACATTATTAAAGGAAGAACATTTGAAGTTGTGTTAAGTTATTTTCGTTAACGAAAATTAAATTCTAGATACATAGAAGCAGTTTTGTTGCACATTTTTCTCCTACAACGCAGATTGTTGCGATGTTGCGTAGATATTAGAGATTAACTTGAAAACTTCCGGTTGCAAGAATTTTTTACAACTCTATAGTCTCATTTAGTCATAGGATACTTCTACCGTTCGCTCGCTATTATTCTTCGTAACTCGTTACGTTTTAACAGAAATTAATAACACTATAATAACGGATCGCACAAATTTTACAGAGTGCATGTCACATGCCGAATTCAGTTATTTATTATTTTACAATGCAATCATTTTATCGTGTCACAAAACTTGATAGGCAGATGTTTTAGAAATAACTAAAATAGTACACATATCAAATGAATTAACTCAAGTCTTTATTTATAATTATTAGACAGATATAACATGAAAATCTTGATTCGTTATCTTTGAGTGGAAGTGCAATACTCAATATTGGGAGATATAATGATAAATGGTTTCCTGTTACATGGTATCGAAAAAAGGAACTACATTCGCTACGCAAACAAAGGGTAAAATACAAAATGTCAACAATTCGAAGGTTTCTATTTGCACACGTAATAGAAAAACGAATTGTTTAAAACAATTTTGATGTCTTTTTAATTATTACTGTTTCTAATATTTGCATAACCGTGTGGCGGGTTCCTCAGTTCACACGCATTATCTGTCAATTTGTACCTTTATTAATTCTTATTCTATTGATAAGATAACGATTCAATTACTACGCAACTTTGTAAAACAGATACTCCTTTTACAGATTTTAAAACATACTGCTATTCACTGCATATTTAAATATATTTTTAAGAGTAAACGATTTATTGTGGATACAATGATGTACAACCGGGCAAATTTTAAAAAAAAGTTCGTTAATAACGTATCAATCCGTGGAGTACTACTTTATGTAACACTGTCCAATATATCAAGTTAAGTTCTGGTCTGAATTCAGTAAATGGATTCATATAACATTTCTAACTTCAATTTCACTTAACTTTTTCAATTTCAGAACATTTTTAGTGCTTCATCAAGAAATAATATAATTTGTGTTCTCTATTGGTCCTGCAATAAAACACATCGCTATAGTCGTCAGAAAAAAATATGTTTGGAGGAGTTAAGCACAGAGAACGAAATGTATGTAAAACGAACTGGGACATCACACAGCCATATAGTCACAACAGTTGTTAATGGTTCTTAACAAACGTTGCCTGTAAATATCCGTATTATTTTTTACTGTTTTTACTGTTATTAAGTTTTTGTAACTATTAAAAATAAAAAAAACTGAGTTAAACATGTTAAAAAAATATTTGTTTGTTGCCCTTCTCGAAAATAAAATTATGACAAAACGAAGTATGATCAGCGACAATGCGTGAAAACCCGATACATTTTAGCCACTTAAAAAACCTACCTATATTTACCATTTTCAGTAGTGTGGAGACGTTTGGCTGACTGTGGCAGTCATCTATGTACACAGACAGTCAGTGCCGTCAAGATCGTTACATGACACTATTATAACGCTCTATTTATCTAAACACTTCATTTTTTTCAAGACTACTTATTCTCACCAAAGCAAACTAAACTATCAATAGAAAGATCAGTGAAGAGCATGACTTGGATAAATTATTCATTCGGATAACATAAACTGTTTGCTCCGGGATTTATATATGGGATGTATCGTTTTGTTTGCCTTTTTACTGTCAAAACTTGATCACACAAGTTGTTAATATCGGTGTTTGGTACTTCTCAGAATAGTACATTTAGTACAGGTTACATATCTTGAACCTGTAAATTAATGGTGCACTGTGATATTTTTGAGTCATTCTGTCTTAAAATGTAAAAAATAAACAAAAAAAAACCAAACAAATAACAGACTGCCTCTTCTGCTTGCCTTGAATAGCTGCTCTAGTGCCATTCTTTAATATTCTTCTTTGATTTCACAACCCACCCCCCCCACCCCGACCCGCCAAAAAAAAAACTATTATCTTAATCAAGCATTTGTATCATGTTTTGAATAGGCTTCATGTGACTTCAATGGCACGCGAATACCACATTCAAAAACAAAACGCAGTGGTTTAAACATGTAACGAAGGTGTTAATGCACAGAGTCATCATTTTCAATTGTATTGATCATGTTCGGGAACCAGTTCAATATAGAACATTATAAATGATCTGTTGAAATGTTTACGTTCAAAAACTCGTGGCACTATTTTTGTCCCATCAAATGACATGTTGCTACAAAACTGCAGACGCCCACTGGTCGTTATACATGCAAATTAAGTAGTTAGACGCTACAAAGTTGTGGAAAGAAAGATAACTCAATATTCCCAACGTCTGCATTTTTCGACTAACAACCAATCGTGAGATGGTTTTTGTTTTGTTTTTTTTTTTGTTTGAATCTTGTTTAACGCCACTTTCAGCAATTTTCAGCTATATCATGGCGTCCAGTTGTTATTGGGGAGAAAGCCGGAGAATACCCCCAACATGCGATAGGAAAACTAGCAATCCTATGTCAATTAGGATGGAGTCGAGCGCACACTGCCCGCAATGATACAAACCCGCAACCTCAGTATTGACAGACCACGTGATCAATAGTAGACAAACTACTTTAATCACTCGGCCAACCGAGACCCCAATTGTGAGAGGGAGGTAATTAAGGAATTAGCTGAAGTTGAAAAGCACATCTGACTGTATTATATATGGTATAAATGTTTAATTTCCATTAAATAATATGGAGTAGGCATTGCCAAAATGCGAGCACAGACGATATAGTCTTTTATTATCAATATATAATGTGCATTGCATAATTGACGTTACTTCCGAACACCCTAAATGTTCCTCTAAATTTGATTACATGACACGTAATTGCCGTAGAGCTCACCGCTCTTCGCGGGCAGCTTCGCAGCCCGCTGCGAGCTGTGCTCGCTATTATAATTATAGCGAGCACAGCTCTACGGCAATTACGTGTCATGTGATCAAAATGAGATCACGTGATCAAAATCTGCTTAATGCTGATATTGAATTTTTTTTCGTCCCGAAGTTGATATCGTCAAAAAACTGGAACAAAGTGAATTATAAAGAAGCACTAAATTTAATTTTAAAGAAAGGCTTAAAAATAAATTTGACAACGATAAAAAGTAATGTTATATTTAAAAATGACAACAAAAATTTCATACTATTTTTTGCAATCTCTAAATCGATCTTTAAAAACTTGACCATCAAATTACATTTCATGTGACGTCACCATTACACAGAAAGACGTCACGTGACCACTGGAATTTAGAGGGACATTTAGGGTGTTCGGAAGTCAATTATGAAATGCACATTATATATTGATAATAAAAGACTATATTGTCTGTGCTCGCATTTTGGCAATGCCTACTCCATATTATTTTAATATAACGTCCTTCATATGCTTTGAAAATACATTATTTGAAAATACGTTTGTATGAACGCGGTCAATTCACTCTCAAACAAATAAAGATTGAATGATAAGTTTGTGAGTGAGTCGAACTCGTTCATACATTCACGTGCATACATTGGTGAAATACCGAAAATGCTTTTAAATATTAATTATCTTTTCCCGTTCAGACTCCCTTCACATAAAATTCCTTTGTATGACTCGTAGAAATATTCAAAAAGAACTGGAGGAAACGTGGTCGGTTTCAGAAGAAATAACTGGCATTGAAAACAAATATTTGTTACAAATTGCTGAAAACATTACTACTGAAAACAAAACAAAAAAGAACAATGAACAATATTTTCGTGAATTCCGCATATTAACGTTACTCATTGTAGCGCGGTGTCACTTTTCAAATGCAACGCAAACTCTTATAGTCTTTGTTACTTTAATAGAAACAGGAAAACATAAGTTGTCATTGGTCGATGGATTTTTCAGTGAAAATGGAAGGAGCAGTGCTGAAACGTGGAGTATGTGGCAAAGCATCTTGCTCATCTCGTTGATTTGTTTTGATTGAAGAAAGAGAAGAAAGTTTTACGGCTATTGTGTGTATTTGAAATGCTTAATTTTATTAAAATACAAAATTACAAGCATTGTTTTATCATGCCTAACCACTGGCATTATGTCCACACTCGAATTTTGACGATTTCCCTTCATTCAACAAATATAAACAACGAATCCGAAGCGAAATGTACTGTTTAAATATCTTGTTTGTATTTCTCTAAACAAATGATTCCTTAATAATAATAATACAGAGCTGCTTCAACCAAATAACTTTCCGTTTCAGAAATACACCGCTAAGATATTTACATCGTCAAAAAATTCGTCTGTACTGACTAACTTTTGTCCAAGGCGTACACGACACATGGCGGCCATATTTGTTTAGGTTTAGCAACAAAAAAGGTAGTTTCCAAACAGTCGATCATAAAAGTATGAACGGATCTGGGAACTCCTGGCTAAGACCTTTTTGACCAATTAAAAGTAACTACGTAAAAATTTATATAAGAATTAATAATTTAATTTGCTTTGCAAACTGAAACGTGATTGGCCAATTCAAATGGATACCCGATATTATACGATATAACTTGCATTCGTCACGTGACCTATTCATATGCCGTTAAGATTCAAACAGTGCCATGACGTTATTGCTACTTTCACCTTTAAAATTGTCAAGATTTACAGTTTAAATTAAATATAAAGAAATATTTCAAATTTCGGAACAGATTATATGCCATAACATGGTTTGGTTCTGTTTACACCATTCATTAATCGTTTTGCGGTTTATTTAGGCGTTAACATACCCAAACCATGTTATATTTGCGTATATCCTATTCAGAAATTTGAAGTATTTCTTTATTGGGTTTCTAATAAGCACAGAGCCCTTCATGACGTCACAAAAGCAATTTTGATGAATGGTGTACACAAACCATATTATATCGTACATGTATAACCTGTTCAGAAATTTGAAATATTCCTTATAAATTCATTTAACTATAAATTTTAACGTTAAAAACTGCAACGACGTCATAGAATTATTTGAATTTTAACGGCGTAAGAATAGTGCGCCGTGACCAACTCAAGTTATGGTATAATACGGGTTTCTACCATTTGAATTGGCCAATCAGATTTCAGCTTACAAAGCAAATTATGTTATACTGCAATAATGCAGTTTTGTTAAGATTTTAATAATAATATAAATTTTGCATAAAGACGTGCGTATATTCAATAAAATAACTCTGTTTATCCATTATTCTTGATCTACATGGTGTTTATCTTCTTAAGTTTCAAAACTAATATGGCCATTAAACAGCATCCTCTTATAGTCTGGGCTCCTGACTAAATATTCTCAATACCGTAAGCGGACTTCCGGTTCGAATATACAGTCAGGTCACCAGCAATGAATCCGGTCAAAATTTTGACCGGTTTGAAACATTCGGAATGTCTCAAAATTTACGTCAGAATTAACTGTAACTGACGTAATTCCGATGCAATGCATTATGACGTAACGTCCGGTGTTCGGTAATCAAATTCAAATAAAAATACAGTTTATCAAAAAAATCTTTTATAGATTTATGAGACATAAATCTATAAAAGATTTGTTTGTGGAAATAACCTTACGGGGAATAATCAGTTTAACTCAAAAGCCGGAAAACAAGAAGCAGGTAGCTTTTCTATTTAAATTGTATTCTGACAGAAATTTTCGACGGAACAAAACACGCGAAAAGTAAGCTAAAACATGGCGTTTTAAACAACCAATCAAACTGGGTAGTAAACTGGTGGTGACCTGGGGTTATATTTGAAAGTGAAGCTTGCGTAAATGAAAAATATTGCACCAGGGGACCAGGTTACATCCTCTTAAAACAATCTGATTAAAATCAGCTTTTATGTTCGTTCCATATATTGCCTCTTAGAGTCGCTTTGAAATTTTAAAACATTTGTATTAAGATCGAAATAGATTATTGCAACTGGATAAGAACATGGTCAAAGTCCAATGGCAATAATCTATTTCTTCAATAGATAATAACTGGTTACTGTTTAGGTATATTGGCCAAAAAAAAAAAATAATAAATTTTATCCAGTATTGCGTAATTATTGGTTGTTGGGTATTTTGTCATTACCCTTTTTTATATTGTAATAGAATTAAAAATATCAGGTTTGTTTTCAATCGACCCTAACTCGTTTATATCCAATAATCTAATTAGCAATTGAAAACAATCCTTAAGTATAATTGTATATTATACATATTTATGTATATTCGAACTTGGTTATAACATTGTATTTCGTTTGTTACAATTTGTACTCCATTAAATTTATGGAACTTTGAGCAGACATTTGTTTTCAAAATATATAAGAACTATATAATTTTCGAGACATTTTGGGTGCTCGTCCGGGATATTTGGAAGTAGAAATTGCTAACGTAGGAAATTATCGTCCAAGATCCATTATTTTCACATTCTTTTCTGATTATGGATTCTTTGAAACAAATTCCCGTTGGGGTAAATCGTCTAAATTATGCTTTCCGTGTAGGTAAACGTCATGATGGCGTACCGGGCATCTAAACATTAAAACATGGAATGTACTCCTAACCTATTAATGTTAGTTCGGGAGGTTTTGATTCCCATAGACGTGATCTCTGGTCCAACACATAAAAATCGAAGAGACAGTTAGGTCCAATGTAATATGTGGATTGAGTAAAATGTGCTCTGCAACGTGTGTTTCAGTACGCACATGATACATGTAACACAGAAATGTATCAAATTAAATTTTCGGAAATTTGAAGTCGACCAACTTGTATGGTGCGGTAGCATCCAATTGCAAAATTAAAACTGGGACTTGGTTGGACTACTCCATATCGAGTCAGTTGTCTGATATGACATGTCAGATCACCTTGTGTGGGACGAGGGAAATCAAGACGGTTTACGTTAACTACGTAAAACCAGTAGAAGGCAACGGATTTACGAATGAACTTGCAAATGTCGACCAACAACCTCGATCACTTTATGAGGAGGACAAGTCCGACACAGACTTTTAGAATACTGATCGGAATACAGAACAACAACAATACGAAAATTTAAATTCATTACAAGTAAGTCTGCCTAGAACCTAAATATTCCGTAATAGAATAATTAATAAACCCCAGAATTCCATTTTCATCTTAAAATAATGTTATTATAATATTAGCAAATCCAATATACTTATTGGCATGCAATGTAGTACAAACGATAAACTGACATGTAAGTAGTGATAGCCGCTGTTACAAGCGATTTGTGACGTCTTTATCTCTAGAGTGCCTTGTTTTCTGTATTCTGTACGTTTGAACATTAAATAATACCACTGGCAAAAGCTTTCGGTATTGCGCAGTATGTAGATGCTTTCTGACAATGTAGGTTGTCAGGGCTTAAGATGGTTTAACTTCAAGTTTGAGGCATGGTCTGTATGCCGTCACTGTCCTGTACTAGCGGTGATTTTCTGTTCGCTACGTTTATTTTCTCTTGCATCTTATTCTTATTTTGTAGAATATGGATCGGCACAGCTTATTAGATTTTGATATAGACTTATGTGAACCAGACGCAATGGGAACCAGTGAACTGAGGTCGCAATAGCTAAGAACTATATATATATATATATATATATATATATAGAGAGAGAGAGAGAGAGAGAGAGAGAGAGAGAGAGAGAGAGAGAGAGAGAGAGAGAGAGAGAGAGAGAGAGAGAGAGAGAGAGAGAGAGAGAGAGAGAGAGAGAGAGAGAGGACGACGACTGGTATGAACGACTGCCCAACAGCATTTTTCCCCACAAAAGAAAAACATATCTAAAACTCTCTCAAAAACTCTTGCAACAATAGAAACTGTAATGTCGTTTGTAGAGGGAGAAATCGCATGAAGATGGACATAAATGATGTCCACATAGAGATAGATAGTAAACGTATAGAGGAGTTGGTCTCAAAGTGCCACAAAACAGTTAGTAAAATTAAAGGGTTTGTTGACCTGGAGTTTTGGAATTCCGTGCCTGTACCGTCAAGACATCTTCATCCAGCTCTTCTAAAATCAGTACCTTCACAGCCTTTTATCACCACGTTGCGACTTCTGCAACAATAAGTACAGCATTCGCAATCGCCACCTGTATCGTAAGGAAGACCACCAGATTTCAAGTTGTTTTCTGATCCTTCTTCCAATTTGTCTTCTGCATCTAATCAAAAGATTACCTTAGGAGATTACAGATTCCGCAAAAGTTGGAAACCTGACATTAGACAGATACGGTATACCGGTACCCAATCTTCTACTGGTGATACCTGAAGTACCCAAGCAATTCCCAGCTTCTGTGTTACCACTGTGGTAACAGGGAAGAGCTAGAAGCTTACATCCGGTGGTTGTGCTTCTGTATGGACATAATTGGGCACCAAAGGGATATTAACAAACACAAACTTCGGAGCTTCGGAGGGAGGGAATTAAATTAGTGCAGGAGATGAATCTCAGACGACAGCTGGAGGCAAAGAGAGATTCGACAACTGAAGAGATAAATCGACGGGTTGAAGTCTTTTTAACTTGACTGAACAATAACTTTGAACTGTTTTTGTTTAGTTTTTTTTATGTTTCCTTCCGTACTTAAATCCTTGTGTGACATTATTGTACATGTAATAATACGTGCTTTACACTATAATATATATCATACAATATAATTTATCGATTAATATTCGTGTATATGTATATTAAATGTACAAAATACGGTGGTTATTCTTGTGACTAATGTGTAGAAAAATACACATAAGGTCTTAAGGGGAGGGGACAGTGATGGTTGTTATATTTATTTCGTTAATTCATGAACCTTGTTATATGAGTATATTGCAGTTAAAATGTGTTGGTTGATCAGCTTAAATGTGTTGGTTGGTCAATTCTTCGAAATTGTTGGTCAAAAGTAAATCTTCAATTATGATAAAGGTCAAACTAAGTCTTATAATTGATATGCTCACGATTACAAGTACAAGAAGACTTCAACAGAATATAATTCTTATCCGGGCTTCACATGGGATACGGGTTTATATTTATTTTCTTCGGCTAATGGAATATAAAACACAAACAGGGAATATGAACCCGTATCAACTGTGAAGATCCCGAATAACATATGGTCACCCAATCGCATTTCGCTTACACTCTAATTTCGGCGATTTTCCTTCAGTCAGCAATGTAAACAATGAACTCAATGCTTAATCACTGTTAAAATATCTTGCATTTATTGCTCTAAGCAAATGACTCCTCAGTAATAAAATCCTGGGCGTAAAAGCAACACATTTTTATCGCCCGAATTCGAGTGTATTACCATAATATATCGTGTGTTACAATTTGTAAGAGAGTATTTCACATTAAGCGAAACGAAGTCTCTGTGTCCAGTTTGTGCAAGCATGTTGTACAACGTGGCTTAATTATAAAAGTAATGATCATCGTTTTTAGTAATATGTTGTTGAACTGAACTTAACCACGAATTAAGAAAATGTTATAACAATTTAAAATGTCTAAATCATAGATTTGATAGAGAACATCGGTTTTGTAAGGTGATGTTGCATATCTTTTGTAGCAGCTAAATGTCATAACTTGTTTGAATATAAAATCTTTGAAAAAAAAACCTGAAGTAGAGCCCCCCCCCCCCCCCCCCATGAAATTTTGTTAACAACATAAGTAAAATGCTCATGTCGAAATCGAACAATTTTGTCTTCTGATAGATATGCGCTAAAATATATATTAAGCATTTAAATCGATATATAAATATAATGTTATCCATTCATACTTGAAATTTGGTTTAATAGTTAATATTTACCTACTCCTGTTAGTGGTCTTTTGAAAAAACAAAATTCAGGTGTTGATAATAGTTACTCAATAACTCTTTATAGGAAGCAAATGAAATATAGAAACTAAAATTTAAAAATTGCAAACTCGAAAAAAATGAGCGTTTTTAATGCATTCGGTGTTAATAAATATATATTTAAAAAAATTAATCCACATATGTACAGAACACGCGTTTCAATTAAAATCAATCTGATTCCTGAGTTGTGCATTTGATTTTTTACTCCAGATGCTTTTTAACGCAAAAGAATTATTTTGTCAACTCGAGTATGACGTTGAGCAAAGTGAGCGCGACTTCAACCTTAACTGTCAAAGAGGATCCTCAACAAGTACACCGGCGTCACCCCCTCCCCCCCCCAAAAAAAATGGACGCCACTGTATATATCTGAAAAATAGCTAAAAGTGGTTTAAAACCATATTGTAACAGATGTTATTAACCTTTCACTGATTACACATGACTATATTTTTAAGGTTGTGTCAGCTCTCGTGGTGACATTCTCAGATCAGTTAACCAAGATCGTGATGTATATACCACTATAAGCACTCGATACCATCAATGACTAGTAGATATATAATTATGCCGCCAAGTATACTCAGATCCTGTCTTATCTCAGTTCATTTTAGGTAATCCTTCTACCATCTGACCATATCAATTCATCTTTTCTAGGTAAGACTAATTTTGATAAATTGTGTTTCGCTGATATAGAATTTAAAAAACCCCAAACAACTACCCGTATTAAGCACAAATACCGCACTGCATTTACATATTACACACAATATCGGTTATAAAAACATGTAATTTCGTATTTTATGTTATATTTTCTTAACTCATTTCTGTTATATATTACATATTTATTACAATAAATATGAGTTTTCTGTTAGCCATGGCTTTGGAATTTTCTACTATAGCTTGATTATGCATGCGAATCTTTGGTGACAGGATTGTACTGTGGCACAAACTACTGTGGACAGGTTATTCTCCAGTCCATGGTTTTTACGTCCTGAATATAGCTGAACTATTGTTTGCTGGACGTAAAACAACAATCAATCAATCAATTCCTTTTGAACAACAGGTCATAGTCACGATATTGTTGGTAGCAGATTGTCAAACATTCGGTCCGGGGCCTCGGTGGCCGAGTGGTTAAGGTAGTTCGTCTACTGATGATCACGTGGTCTGTCAACACTGAGGTTGCGGGTTGGAGTCTCACTGGGGGCAGGGTGTACTCGACTCCAATCTTAATTGACAAGGATTGCCAGTTTTCCTACCGAAGGTCGGGGGTTCTCTCCGGGTACTCCGGCTTCCTCCCCCCCAAAAAACTGGACGCCATTAGATAGCTGAAAAATTGCTGAAAGTGGCGTTAACATCATTAAACAAACAAACAAACAAACAAACAAACATTTAGTCTTTATCTTATTCTGCAATAGTTTTGTTTTTCAATGTCCAATACTCGACTAAGAATTAACCCTTTGCGAGACAAATATGTTTATAAGCAATTATTCGTTTATCGAATGGTCAGTGAAATTAACAGATTCTTTATTTTAATGTTTTAAAATATACTCACTCAAAAAAGAAACGCAACATACAACAAAATAGGAATTTTACTTCATATATTATTTTAACAGTTTATCATATAAATAATAGATACAGAAATGTAAAAATTGGCCCACTTCTTGTTCGTGAGTTCTTTTACCATGGAATATAGCATTTTGTCGCATATTGTAAATAAATCACGCAAAAATGTCAGTATCTGTTGTACCCACCATTTGCTTGTAACACGGCCCTTACTCTTCTTGGCATGCATTCAATTAAACGTTGAGTACGAACAGGCGGTGTCCTTTGCCACTCATACTGAAGTGCCTGCTCTAATTGTTGCAGATTTTGCGGCGGTGGTTGTCGTTGGCGCACGCGCCGATCTAGTTCATTCCACAGATGTTCAATTGGGTTAAGACCCGGAGATCGTAATGGCCAACGGATCCCACTGACATTCTGTTGCTCTAAAACATCTACTGTTACACGTGCTGAATGTGGTCGGGCATTGTCGTGTTGAAAAATTTCTCTTTGAATGTCAATTACGGGCAATAAATGCGGCCGTATAATTTCGTCTTTATACATAACAGCGTTCAGATGCCTTGGATAAGTATCAGCTGTGTGTTCCTGGCGTAAGAGATAGCGACCCACATCATAACACTGCCTCCGCCAAAATTGTCTCTTTCTACAACACAGTTTTGCGCAAAACGTTCATTTCGGCGCCTGTACTCTCGTAAGCGACCATCTCGCTTTTCAAGCTGAAAACGTGACTCTTCGCTGAACCACACTCTTCTCCAGTACTGTAAAGTCCACACGATCGGTAGTACACGATCTAACCCTTGCTCGTCGGTTTGAGCGTCTCAGTGTTGCTCCGACGTAAGGCCTTTTTGACCGCAATCCATGAGAGCGTAACCGATTGCGTACTGTCTGTGGTGATATACGGCGCAACCTAGGGACTTTTACAGCTGTTTCTGCAACAATAGTCCTGTTCCGTAGATGGAGTAATCTAATGTAACGATCATGCGCCCGGATTTTAACATGCGGACGCCCTGAACGTAGTCGGTCTGTCGTAGTACCAAGCTGCTGGTAGCGTCTCCAATGGCGTGAAATTGTGCAACGATGAACATTGTACGTTCTGGCAACAGCATTCTGTGATTCCTGGCATCGATTCGACCGATAGCGATATTCCGGGTAGCAGCATCTAACATTGTCATAGCGTCAACTCACCGGAATTTTATTTTTTCTAATGCAGCCAAGAAAAGAATTAGCTTTATACCGATTGTCTGAGTTATAAAATACCCATGATTCGCACGTGAAAGTCGACCCTGTTTTTAGCAATGCGTTATTCATAGTGTGTTCCAGATTTCGACCACAGTCGTTCACGGGTGGTGAACTGAAATGCTTTCACCTGGAAATCTTAAATTAAGGTGTAATTATGATGTTGTGTATATATATTTGAATATTTATAGGTTATTTGTATAAAATGATTTGAAATAATTTATCCGATGTTGCGTTTCTTTTTTGAATTAGTATATTAATTCTGTGTTTTGAAGTTCATTTACCTGATTTTATATAAAAATATTCCTGCCGCAGATCGGAGGTTTTCTACAGCTACCCCGGCCTCCTCTCCCATTAAAAACTGGACGCCATTAACAGCTGAAAAATTGCTGAAAGCGGTGATAAAAACCATTAAAACAAACAAAACTTTATAAAAGCAAATGTTTATTTTAATTTATTTTATGAGAGAGCCTCGGTGGCCGAGTGGTTGAGGTGACATGTATTACTGATCACGTGTCTGTCAACACGATTATCACTGCGTGCAGGGTGTGCTCGACTACAATATTAGTTGAGAGGATTGTTACTTTTCTTTCAGAGTTTTTTTTCTACGGCCTTTCCACCCTTCCCACATTTAAACACAATTCATATAAAAGAAATCCTTCGGTTTATTTAATCCGTTGTCTGTAGTGTACTTTAATGTGTCATTTGTAAGGTGTCAACATATTGTTATTTTTATTAACTTTTTATATGATTTTTAAATTTCAATTATCGTCGTCTAATATGATCATAAAGTTGCATCATTGACTAATGCAAAGATGGGAAAGGGTATACGTTATATTCATATAAGGATTCTTTATGAAGCTCGTTTTTAATTTTGGGCGGTAATACATATACATGTAATTGTTTAATTTAATTTAATATTGTGTGTCGTAGGCATGTCTCACGGTTACAGATATATAGCGGTGTTTCTTTTTGTTATCTACACAGAAGGAAATATAAGTAAGTAGTTCTACATTAAGAAAATTATTGACTCCGTCGCAGAAGAGCTTGATATTTCGAATTTTATGTGCAGAAAGCGATGCACTGTAAATACACGGATGTTAAACTGACCAAAAAGGAGCCTACACTCGAGAGGTTTTGGAGGCTTGGAGTCGGAAATACATTTTAAAATAGTGTCGTCACTCATCCATATACAATCTCTATGTCATTATTTAGCAGGTATCAATATTATCTACATCACGACTAATTCTTTAATTCATGCACTATGACTGTTTGGTGGGAATCGCTTTCATCTTGCTTCCATACTAGTATTTTTAACAGTAAAACAAGTCGTACTATAATATGCGTCATTTGTACGGACAGAAAGTGATTCATTTGTTACATGTATATGATGCTAAATATAGACACAAAAAATGGCATAATCAGACTGTATCAACCAGAGGGATTGCGGCGGCATGTGTTTTTGTCTCGCCTGCGACGAAAGTCGCTGGAGGCGAGACATATGTATGGGAATCCGGCGGCGGCGGCGGCGGCGGCGGCGTAAACACTTGACATTTTGCTTCATATCTTTGTAAGCCCAAGCCCTAGGTCCATCAAATTTGGTCCAGAGGTAGCTTATGATGAGTACTTGCCAGTCAGTCACCTGTCACCTGACCTTGACCTCAATTTCACGGTCCAGCGACTACGTTAAAGTTTTTGGGTTACGACAGTTCCTCTGTAACTACGCATGGTAGGATGACAATATTTGGTGTATAGGTTGCTGATGACTAGTACATGACTGTCTGGTAGGTGTCACCTGACCTTGACCTCAATTTCACGGTCCAGCGACTACGTTAAAGTTTTTGGGTTACGACAGTTCCTCTGTAACCACGCATGGTAGGATGACAATATTTGGTGTATAGGCTGCTGATGACTAGTACATGACTGTCTGGTAGGTGTCACCTGACCTTGACCTCAATTTCACGGTCCAGCGACTACGTTTAAGTTTTTGGGTTACGACAGTTCCTCTGTAACTACGCAATATAGGATGACAATATTTGGTGTATAGGTTGCTGATGACTAGAACATGACTGTCTGGTAGGTGTCACCTGACCTTGACCTCAATTTCACGGTCCAGCGACTACGTTAAAGTTTTTGGGTTACGACAGTTCCTCTGTAACTACGCATGGTAGGATGACAATATTTGGTGTATAGGTTGCTGATGACTAGTACATGACTGTCTGGTAGGTGTCACCTGACCTTGACCTCAATTTCACTGTCCAGCGACTACGTTAAGGTTTTTGGGTTACGACAGTTCCTCTGTAACCACGCATGGTAGGATGACAATATTTGGTTTATAGGTTGCTGATGACTAGTACATGACTGTCTGGTAGGTGTCACCTGACCTTGACCTCAATTTCACGGTCCAGCGACTACGTTAAAGTTTTTGGGTTACGACAGTTCCTCTGTAACTACGCATGGTAGGATGACAATATTTGGTGTATAGGTTGCTGATGACTAGTACATGACTGTCTGGTAGGTGTCACCTGACCTTGACCTCAATTTCACGGTCCAGCGACTACATTAAAGTTTTTGGGTTACGACAGTTCCTCTGTAACTACACATGGTAGGATGACAATATTTGGTATATAGGTTGCTGATGAATAGTACATGACTGTCTGGTAGGTGCCATTTGACCTTGACCTCAATTTCACGGTCCAGTGACTACGTTAAAGTTTTTAGGTTACTGCTGTTCCCCTGTAACCAAGCATGGTAGGATGACAATATTTGGTATATAGTATAGTTTGCTGATGAATAGTAAATGATTGTCTGGTAGGTGTCACCTGACCTTGACCTCAATTTAACAGTTCAGCGACTACGTTAAAGTTTTTGTATTAGGACAGTTCCTCTGTAACTATGCACAGTATGGTGACAATAATTGGTATACAGGCCGCTGCTCATAATTAATGCTATTTACGTAATGCTTATGACGAAATTTATTTTCGTTACTGATGCGGAATTCAGGCGAGACGTTTTTCTGTGTTCACACTTGTTTGTTTGTTTGATGGTGTTAACGCCTTTCAGCAATTTTTCAGTTATATCATGGCGTCCAGTTTTTATTGGGGGAGAAAACCCAGACCTGCGGTAGGAAAACTGGCAATCCTTGTCAATTAAGATTGGGGTCGAGTACACCCTGCCTGCAGTGAGAATCGAACCCGCAATCTCAGTATTGACAGACCACGTGATCAATAGTAGACGGACTACCTTGACCACGGTCACCGAGGCCCCGTGCGGCGGCATGTGAAACTGTAATATACACTACAATATTATGTTTGATATTTGTTTAAAAAAAAGTAAATTAGACGTTCCGAAAATGGCTGTGATACCGAGTAGGCGATGCGTAGTAGAGGGTAAGAGACGGGGAATGTAGGAGGATATAGTCCGAATATATGATAAACACGTATATACAGGATAGTTCAAGACACGTATCATTTCTCGTATAGATAAATCTTGTACACGAGAATATTTTGTAAATAAAGAATCGTTATCAAACATTATAACTATAACATGTCAATTTTCCACTTCAGTAACTAAACGTCAGCTTTGTAGTGGACACGGACAATTAAATCTACTGACTCTTAAATGTGAATGCTTTAGCGGGTTTATTGGTCCCTATTGCCAGTTTGGTAAGATTATAAGTATTAAGCTTATGTTCCACAATATTGGAATACTACAATACTCATCCTCTCAAGTCAGGGGTTCTGAGTCCGCGTTCGCTCGATGGTGGAGCGAACACAGACTCGGAAGCCCTGACTTGGGGTGATGTACAATACTGTGCTGATTAAAATACATTGATGTCCTCCGGACCAAATTTTTGTGGAAATATATTTTCTCTACAAGATAATATAGGCAGAGGCTAAATCGAGTATATCCTTTTATATATCCAGTGTAAGCAGTATTTTAGATATATTTCGGAAGAGATTAAGTAAGCAAAAAGATCATTAAATGAAATTGCCTAGAAAAACAACAGGTTTACCGACAAGATCATATAAAATTGTCTACGGACCACAACACCTCATTTGTAATTCTTTAACGTGCAGAATACAAAGTTCTCTCCAAGCGCGCGACCTCGGAATGAACGACGCGTGCAAACTTGGTGTATATATGTATTTGTAAATCCCACAAATCAGTGAACTCCACTGTAATTAGGTTGTACCCCGCATGCCAAAGAAGCTGAATCCTATTTTATATCAAGCACACGTTTCTGTTGGGTTCGGTTGTCTGATCCACTGTATAAATACATGTATAGCTGTTTATATTGTTTATAATTTGCGTCGAAAATTTTATTGAGGATGTCCAACAAGAGAGTATTTTTAATCATTCCAGTAATAAAACATCTATATACAGTAACAACAGCTACGTTAAACGTGTAAGTTTCTGGACCATATATCATAACTTGTTTTAATAGGAAAATAAAGATGTTATGTTTCCAGAAGGCAACAGTGTGCAAAACTTGATCCAACAATGAAGGTTTTATTTAAAGAATCTTTGATATGTGTAATTTAAAATAATAAAAAGCAAAATGAAGGTTAAGGATTTCTTTTGTTCCGAATTAAAAACGTTTTACACTTTATTCGAATATGATACGTATCGTACGCAGAAGTAAAAAAAAATAGACAACCCGGATTCCTTCAAAATTATATTTTCTTGATAGCCATATGATGTTTTACAAAGAAATTTGTGTCCAATGTTCTTTATAGTCAAATTAAATTAACATTATTTTATACATTTCAGAAGTAAATTGTAAGTATTGTTAAATAACAGCAAAATTTACCCACATGTAACATTTTGTTGAGTAGACAGGACTTGGTCTATGCAGGACATTTTGTTGGGAAAGCTTAAATATTTTTCGGTTTTAGAGCCACTGTGGAGTCTTGACCGGACGAAACGGGCCTCTGGCGTAGTAAATTTTAATACCTTGGTATCTTTCATGACATTTTATTCATTTCGCTAAACATTTTTATAACTTCTTCATATTATAGAGGCCCCTCATTATACGCTGGTCTACCAAACTACCAAAACTACTGGATGGAAATTTTGAACAGCAATAAATGTCAAAAATAATACAATATGGAAAAATGGTGGATAGGTTTACACCCTAAAGAATTTATTATAGGGGCAGAAGATTTAGCCTTTTGTATCGACTTCAACAAAAGTATCAAGGCATTCTCAAAACAGATCTCCTACTATGTTCCGCGTCCACGCTTTCCGCTAACCTATCCGCCATATGGAAACGCGCTGGGAAGCTCTGCGGGTAAAGCACTGGAAACCCTTCAAGTAGTTTTTAGATTTGATTAATACCTTATTTATATGGAAGATATAAGCCATGAAAGTTAAACAATCTCTTACTTTTTATTATCAGTTTGCATGCCAAATCGATGCCAGAACAACGGAAGTTGCCTCGTAACGCCGCACGGATTTCAGTGTCTATGTCGGCGTCCTTACATAGGCATCATGTGTGAAAGTAAGACATTCAAATATGTCTCAAAATGTAAAAAAAGAACCAAAAGAAAATACTCAAACAGAAAATTCATTATTGTTTTTAAATATAACAATGTTGTTCGATAGGATTTTGCAGAAAAATACCAAAAACAAAAAATTACATTTGTTTAATATTTAGAAAAAAGGTAATGAAACTGACCGAACAAGATGAACCGAAAGTCAATGGACAATTACGGGTTCATATACTCACTCATAAAAGAAACGCAACATACAAAAAAGGGAATTTTATATCATATTTTATTTTAACAATATATATTAACAATTATCATATTAATAATTAATACATACACAGAAATGTAAAAATTGGCCCACTTCTTGTTCATGAGTTCTTTTACCATGGAATATAACATTTTGTCGCATATTGTCAATAAATCACGCAAAAATGTCAGTATCTGTTGTACCCACCACTTGCTTGTAACACGGCCCTTACTCTTCTTGGCATGGATTCAATTAAACGCTGAGTACGAACACACGGTATCCTATGCCACTCATACTGAAGTGCCTGCTCTAATTGTTGCAGATTTTGCGGCGGTGGTTGTCGATGGCGCACTCGCCGATCCAGTTCATCCCACAGATGTTCAGTTGGGTTAAGATTTGGAGATCGTGATGGCCAATGATTCATATTGACATTCTGTTGCTCTAAAAAAAATCTCCTGTTACACGTGCTGTATGTGGTCGGGCATTGTCGTGTTGAAAAATTTCTCTTTGAATGTCAATTACGGGCAATAAATGCGGCCTTATAATTTCGTCTTTATACATAACAGCGTTAAGATTGCCTTGGATATGTATCAGCTGTGTGTTCCTGGCGTAACAGATAGCGGCCCACATAATAACACTGCCTCCGCCAAAATTGTCTCTCTCTACAACACAGTTTTGCGCAAAACGTTCATTTCGGTGCATGCGCACTCGTATGCGACCATCTCGCTTTTCAAGCTAAATACGTTACTCATCGCTGAACCACACTCTTCTCCAGTTCTGTTAATTCCATTCACGAACGGTAGTACACGGTCTAACCCTTGCCCTGCGGTTTTGGAGTTCAGTGTTGCTCTGACGTAAGGTCTTTTTTGCCCGCAATCCATGAGAGCGTAACCGATTGCGTACTGTCTGTGGTGATATACGGCGCAACACGCCGACGCCATGAACGTAGTCGGTCTGTCGTAGTACCAAGCTGCTGGTAGAGTCTCCAAAAGAGTGAAATCGTGCTACGATAAACATTGTACGTTCTTCTGGCAACAGCATTCTGTGATTCCCCGGCCTGGATTCGACCGATAGCGATATTCCGGGGAGCAGCATCTAACCTTGGCATAGCGTCACCTCATCAGAATTTTATTTTACTAATGCAGTCAAGAAAAGAAATAGCGGGGTTTTATACCGATTGTCCAAGTAAAAAAAAATACCCATGATTTGCACGTGAAAGTCGACCCTGTTTTTAGCAATGCGTAATTCATAGTGTGTTCCAGATTACGACCACAGCCGTTCACGGGTGGATGAACTTAAATACTTTCACCCGAAATCCGCCAATTAAGGTTTAATTATGATGTTGTGTATATATATTTGAATATTTATAGGTTATTTGTCTCCAAAAAAATGATTTGAAAAAAAAACCTATTCGATGTTGCGTTTCTTTTTGAGTGAGTATATAAACATATACAACACAAAAACATATACAAAAACTCAAAAGCATAAAGGGAGCTAACTCGAACCGAGAACTTTCAACACTCTGCATGCAATATTTAACAAATAGTCCCAAGCAAAAATACTAGTGGTCTCCTACACAATTAGGCAAAGAGAACCTATCGTGTCATGGAGGAAGCTGAAGCATAGCTTGACAATGTCCTGTAATAAAATCTCTGAAATTCTCATTAATGACCTTGTACGCTATAATAAACTATGTTAATCTTAATAAGGGGAAGATGTAATATTTAAAGGGTTTGTAGAAGAGCGATGTATATATAAATTCATATGTATATTGTAATATTTTTTTTAAATTCATTTTCAGTTACAGATGGTAAGATCACATAATATATTAAAAGAATATGTCAAGATGTGGTTATTCTGTTAAAGTAATCAGAGTATAATGTAAAATATAGCGCCATATTGCGACAGACTTTTGTTCATTACTCCATAACATGTAAATTGAAGCCGAACGTTGCAGGAAGTAAGATGATCTCAGATGTCAAATACAAGTTATATTAGAATGGAAACAAATAACCAATACCAACAGTAATAAGAATATAACAGGAAACAAAACCGAAATAAATAGGAAGTATTAACTTTTATTCAATTATGCACAGACAAACATAACATAAATTTCAGTGGTAAATCTTAGTTGTTTTTGTTAAAGGTTTTACATTTATTTCAATTGTTTAAGATTTTGTGTGTCGCCCATCTGGGGAAGGGCAGGGTAGCAGCCATGAATTCCTGACCCTCGACAAAAAAAGGAGTAACAATTGTAAAAAATAAGGTCAATGGAATGCACAACTGCAACATAATCTAATATATGAAAGAACATACTCTACGGCAAACACAGAAAATTCACAAAAACCTCACTGTTAATATGAAATCTATATCGAACAATAATTATTACCATTTAATGGTTTATATGTTGGGTTATTTTTTTTAAAGAATGATTTTTTACAGTTATAAATCCGATATACATCAATCAATCAATTTTTATTGGCCCAGCAATGTTAACAGATCTTTGTGGGAGTTCATTGTAACTTAAATCCTTCGTAATTTATGTATTATTTAGATTGAGTAAGTCCGTGTAACGGATGTTAATAATCATTACATGTGTAGGTAAATCCTCACAACATCATAATAACTGCTTTTTGATAGATTCAGGTAAGATTTTTAGGTATCATTTTACTCAATGGCAAGATTGTTAGGTAACATTTTACTATATGGTAAGATTTTCAGGTAACATTTTACTCTACGGTAAGATTTTCAAATAGCATTTTACTCTATGGTAAGATTTTCAGGTAACATTTTACTCTAGGGTAAGATTTTCAGGTAACCTTTTACTCTACGGCAAGATTTTCAGGTAACTTTTTACTCTATGGTGAGATTTTTAAGTAACATTTTACTCTAGGGTAAGATTTTCAGGTAACATTTTACTCTAGGGTAAGATTTTCAGGTAACATTTTACTCTAGGGTAAGATATTTAGGTAACATTTTGCTCTATGGTAAGATTTTCAGAAAACATTTTACTCTATGGTAAGATTTTCAGGTAATATTTTACTCTAGGGTAAGATTTTCATGTAACATTTTACTCTGTAGTAAAATTTTTATGTAACATTTTATTCTATGGTAAGATTTTCAGGTAATATTTTTCTCTAGGGTAAGATTTTCAGGTAACATTTTACTATATGGTAGGATTTTGAGGAAATATTTTACTCTAGGGTAAGATTTTCAAGTAACATTTTACTCTATGGTAAGATTTTCAGATAACATTTTACTCTATAGTAAGATTGTCAGGTAACATTTTACTCTAGGGTAAGATATTTAGGTAACATTTTGCTCTATGGTAAGATTTTCAGGTAACATTTTACGCTAGGGTAAGATATTTAGGCAACATTTTGCTCTAGGGTAAGATTTTCAGATAACATTTTACTCTGTAGTAAGATGGTTAGGTAACATTTTATTCTATGGTAAGATTTTCAGGTAATATTTTACTCTAGGGTAAGATTTTCATGTAACATTTTACTCTGTAGTAAAATTTTTATGTAACATTTTACTCTATGGTAAGATTTTCAGGTAATATTTTTCTCTATGGTAAGATTTTCAGGTAACATTTTACTATATGGTAGGATTTTGAGGAAATATTTTACTCTAGGGTAAGATTTTCAAGTAACATTTTACTCTATGGTAAGATTTTCAGGTAACATTTTACTCTGTAGTAAGATTGTCAGGTAACATTTTACTCTATGGTAAGATTTTCAGGTAATATTTTACTCAAGGGTTAGATTTTCAGGTAACATTTTACTCTGTAGTCAGATTTTTAGGTAACATTTTACTCTATGGTAAGATTTTCAGGTAATATTTTTCTCTAGGGTAAGATTTTCAGGTAACATTTTACTATGTAGTAAGATTTTCAGGTAATATTTTACTCTAGGGTAAGATTTTCAAGTAACATTTTACTCTATGGTAAGATTTTCAGGTAACATTTTTACTCTAGGGTAAGATTTTCAGGTAACATTTTACTCTGTAGTAAGATTTTTATGTAACATTTTACTCTATAGTAAGATTTTTAGGTAACATTTCACTCTATGGTAAGATTTTCGGGTAATATTTTACTCTAGGGTAAGATTTTCAGGTAATATTTTACTCTATGGTAAGATTTTCAGGTAACTTTTCACTCTATAGTGAGATTTTCAGGTAATATTTTACTCTATCGTAAGATTTTAAGGTAACATTTTACTCTAGGGTAAGATTTTCAGGTAACATTTTACTCTAGGGTAAGATTTTCAGGTAACTTTTCACTCTATAGTGAGGTTTTCAGGTAATATTTTACTCTATCGTAAGATTTTAAGGTAACATTTTACTATGTGGTAAGATTTTCATATAGCATTTTACTCTATGGTAAGATTTTCAGGTAACATTTTACTCTAGGGCAAGATTTTCAGGTAACATTTTACTCTAGGGTAAGATTTTCAGGTAACATTTTACTCTAGGGTAAGATATTTAGGTAACATGTTTCTCTACTGTAAGATTATCAGGTAACATTTTACTCTGTACTAAGATTTTTAGGTAACATTTTCTATGGTAAGATTTTCAGGTAATATTTTTCTCTATAGTAAGATTTTCAGGTAACATTTTACTATATGGTAGGATTTTTAGGAAGTATTTTACTCTATGGTAAGATTTTCAAGTAACATTCTACTCTATGGTAAGATTTTCAGAAAACATTTTACTCTATAGTAAGATATTTAGGTAATATTTTACTCAAGGGTAAGATTTTCAGGTAACATTTTACTCTGTAGTAAGATTTTTAGGTAACATTTTGGTTTTTTTGTTTGTTTGAATGGTGTTTTAACGCCACTTTCAGCAATTTTTCAGATATTTCATGGCGTCCAGTTTTTATTGGGGGAGGAAGCCGGAGTACCCGGAGAGAACCCCGACCTGCGAGGTAACATTTTACTCTATGGTTAGATTTTCAGGTAATATTTTTCTCTAGGGTAAGATTTTCAGGTAACATTTTACTATATAGCAAGATTTTCAGGTAATATTTTACTCTAGGGTAAGATTTTCATGTAAAATTTTACTCTATGGTAAGATTTTCAGGTAACATTTTTACTCAAGGGAAAGATTTTCAGGTAACATTTTACTCTGTAGTAAGATTTTCAGGTAACATTTTACTCTATGGTAAGATTTTTAGGTCACATTTTACTCTATGGTAAGATTTTCGGGTAATATTTTACTCTAGGGAAAGATTTTCAGGTAATATTTTACTCTAGGGTAAGATTTTTAGGTAACATTTTACTCTAGGGTAAGATTTTCAGGTAACATTTTACTTTAGGGTAAGATTTTCAGGTAACTTTTTACTCTATAGTGAGATTTTCAGGTAACATTTTACTCTATCGTAAGATTTTAAGGTAACATTTTACTATGTGGTAAGATTTTCATATAGCATTTTACTCTATGGTAAGATTTTCAGGTAACATTTTACTCTAGGGCAATATTTTCAGGTAACATTTTACTCTAGGTTAAGATTTTCAGGTAACATTTTACTCTAGGGTAAGATATTTATGTAACATGTTGCTCATTTGTAAGATTATCAGGTAACATTTTACTCTATAGTAAGATTGTTAGGTAACATTTTACTCTATGGTAAGATTTTCATGTAACATTTTACTCTATGGTAAGATTTTCAGGTAACATTTTTACTCTAGGGAAAGATTTTCAGGTAACATTTTACTCTGTAGTAAGATTTTCAGGTAACATTTTACTCTATGGTAAGATTTTCAGGTAATATTTTACTCAAGGGTTAGATTTTCAGGTAACATTTTACACTGTAGTAAGATTTTCAAGTAATATTTTACTCTAGGGTAAGATTTTCAAGTAACATTTTACTCTATGGTAAGATTTTCAGGTAACATTTTTACTCTAGGGTAAGATTTTCAGGTAATATTTTACTCTAGGGTAAGATTTTCAGGTAACATTTTACTCTAGGGTAAGATTTTCAGGTAACTTTTTACTCTATAGTGAGATTTTCAGGTAACATTTTACTCTATCGTAAGATTTTAAGGTAACATTTTACTATGTGGTAAGATTTTCATATAGCATTTTACTCTATGGTAAGATTTTCAGGTAACATTTTACTCTAGGGCAATATTTTCAGGTAACATCAAATATTGGTTGGTTAGCGCTAGTTGGCAGCTCCCACGACGTGAGTCTTTATTGTGTTTATTATATGTCTTTTACTTCACCAATTTTCTTCAAAATTGTTCTGGATGTTCCAAAACCTACACTTGATCAAATACTGAAATTAAACAGAACTTTGTGCAGAAAAGTGGCATAAAAACTAACATTGAAAAACTGCATTAATGTTATTGTGTTCAGTCAGCCATGAACCTATCGACAACAAGAAGGCTATTTTTAGATATAGTTAAAAACAGTTCATCGCATACTCTCAATAAATACAGTACGGCTTGCGAGAAACCTTTCTTTCGCACCAGACGGGGTACAAAGGCAGGAAGGAACTTCTTTCGGCACATTAGAACTAGAGTTACATTAAATAGAGAATTTTCAAAGTCTAACTCATATGTAAACAATTCCAATTTAGTTTCAATCATCACGCAAGACGAAATACATGTAAACAATTCCAATTTAGTTTCAATCATCACGCAAGACGAAATACATGTTTTAAGTGAAAAACATGAAAACGCTATACAAGTCATATCAAATCTACGCCTAATCGAAAGTCAGCATCTCGTTCCACGGACACCTTATTTGACAAACATCATCACAACACCACTAAACGGTTTTAAAGAGTCAAATTTAAGTCTTGTTTCATTGAATGCAAGGTCAGTAAAGAACAAAACTACATCAATATGTGACTATCTTCTATCTAGTCGGGCTGACTTGTTAGCGATCACCGAAACCTGGCTCGGAACTTCAGTTGACAAAGGAGTTATTAAGGAACTTACTCCCGATGGGTATGCGATTATTCACATCCCGCGTACAGAGCAACGAGGTGGCGGAGTAGCATTAATATACAACACCAACATTAACATCAATTTGTTAGAACCTGGCAAAAGATACATTCATTTTGAGGTTCTACAATTAAGTGTTCGTACCAATAAAGATAATTTCTGTCTATGTATTGTTTATCGTCCACCGCCGTCACGTACAAACAATCTTAAAAATTCATCCTTTTTCGAAGAATGGTATGATTTTCTCGACCAGCTTGTGATTATTCCTGGTGAAATTGTCTTAACCGGAGATTTGAACTTTCATCTCGATAATAAAAATGACATAAATGCTCGTCGATTCATCGAATCTCTAGAAGATCGCGGGTTAATTCAGCACATTCAGGGGGCAACCCATATCAAGGGACACACACTTGACGTTGTCATTACTAGAGAGACCTCGTCAATCCTGCATGGCACACCTTTAATATTCGATCCAAGCCTTTGCGATAAACATGGAAACTTTTCTGGTGATCATTTTGCTCTCCATTCTAAACTTCGAATATCGAGACCAGTGAATCAAAGGAAAACTGTTTCCTTTCGCAAGTTCCGTGAGATTTCGATGGATTCTTTAACACAAGACATTCAAGCCCTATCATGTATACAAAATACAGAGCTACCAGTTCAGCAGTTGGCTGATGCATACGAAACCGAACTCAGAGCGACCATCGATAAACATGCCCCGCTGATCGTCAAAGAGATTAGAGTGCGACCTAACACGGAATGGTATAACGATGACCTTCGTAAGGCTAAAGCTGAACGACGAAAATCTGAGCGACGAATGAGAAAAACAGGACTGACAATAGACCGTGAGATATTTAAATCAAAATGCAAAGAAACAAATAGACTTCTCTTACACAGCAAACAGGGCTACTACTCTAATAAAATCTCAGAGATAGGTAACGACCAGAAACAATTATATAGACTTGCGAACAATTTAATGGGAAATGTTCAACAGGTTATTCTCCCGTCACACCAAAGTGAAAAGGAACTGGCAGACAAATTTGGGCAGTTCTTCCTAGGAAAAATTCAAACCATACGCGATGAACTCAGTGCCAAGACAACCAAGGAGTTCTCCGACATTGAATTCTTGAGAGCCGACATAGAGTTCAAAGGTGAAAAATTGACATCCTTTTTACCTACCACACCCCAAGAAGTTCAAAAGATCATAAAAGCTGCTCCGTGCAAATCCTGCGAGCTTGATCCAATAACAACACAGCTTCTTAAAGACTGTCTAGATACAATGCTGCCCACTATTACAAGCATTGTGAATAGATCTCTAGATGAGGCTACAGTACCATCCACATTCAAGAGGGCAATAGTTCGTCCACTACTTAAAAAAGAAAACTTAGATAAAGAGGTCATGAAGAACTACCGGCCTGTTTCAAACTTATCGTTCATCTCGAAAGTAGTTGAAAAAGTCGTCGCATCAAGAATTGAGTGTCATTTAAAATCGAATTCCTTATATGATGATGTTCAATCAGCATATCGTGAATACCACTCTACTGAAACAGCACTTTTGCGTGTTCACCATGATATAACATCTGCTCTAGACAAAAACTGCTGTACTGTTCTTCTGATGTTAGATTTATCAGCGGCATTTGATGTCATAGACCATAATATTCTTATGAAACGTCTTAAATTTTCTTTTGGAATATCAGGAACGGCTCTTTCTTGGCTACAATCCTATTTGACGAACAGGACACAGTGTGTTTCCATTGGTTCAGCTCTTTCCGATGATATGAGTCTGAAATATGGCGTACCTCAAGGTTCCGTCCTGGGCCCCAAACTTTATTGTATGTTCTCAAAACCGGTGGGAGAAATCTGCAAGCGTCACAATATGTCGCATCATTGTTACGCTGATGACACCCAAGTCTATTTAGTAATTAAGCCGCTAGACGACTGGTCAGAGTACACCACTAGGTTAGAACACTGTCTTTCCGATATAAGCTCTTGGATGATTTCTAACCTCCTCAAACTCAACCAAGACAAAACAGAACTGATCGTCTTTGCACCGAAAAATAAACTTAATAGTCTGTCAGATATTCAGCTTTCGTTCGATGGAACTATTATTACTGAAGTACCAACTGTGAAAAATCTTGGGACATTCTTCGATCGCATCTTAAGCATGGAAAACCAAGCTAGTGCAATCAGTAGATCTTGCTTCTTCCAAATCCGAAATATAGGACGTATTAGACCTTACATTACAGAAGAGGCCTGTAAAACGTTGGTCTGTTCTCTGATTACTTCACGACTTGACTACGGCAATGCGTTATTATATGGAGTTAATGCTAGTGTAATTGCAAGACTACAACGAGTTCAGAACTCAGCCGCTAGACTGATTAGTAGGCAGAAGAAGCACGATCATATAACTCCTACATTAATTTCGCTACACTGGCTTCCGATTCAATACCGCTGCCAGTATAAAATACTTCTATATGTGTTTAAAGCCCTCCATGGTAAAGCGCCAGTGTATCTTCAAGAACTTATTTCCATTTATAGGCCGACAAGAACTTTACGATCGGAGAGTAGTAACCTCCTTCGAGTGCCGAACGACATACGAACTAAGACATACGGCGAAAGACGTTTCGACAAATCAGCGGCCACTCTCTGGAACAATTTACCACCAAATATTAGATGCGCCAGTTCACTGACTATATTTAAGAAAGACCTTAAAACCTATTTTTTTAGACAGGCATTTTACTAGTTCACATGTAGCAATTTTGGTATTAAGGAAAATTATGAAATCAGTATATCCTGATTGAATCCGTACAGACTTTAATCTACATATGTATCTTAATCATGTTAATGTTACCTTAACATCGTGGTTATATGTCTGATTCCAATTTCAATTTAACATTTTACCGGGTTCCTAATTTATTAATTTTATCCTTTTTACAACTTTAAAGTTAAAAGTTCTAATCCCCGATCTAAAATCGTTTTATTTCTTTCTTTGTTTCTGACTAGTTGGATATATTTTAATTTAACTTAATGTGATAGTTTGATGTTTGCATGCTTTTATACTTTTATATCATGTTTTTATATGCTTATTTTTATTATTGATGTATTTTTTGTCGTTTAAATGTACTGTAAAGCGCTTAGAGTAATTGTATTATATAATGCGCTATACAAATGTTTATAATAATAATAATAATAATAATAATACTCTAGGTTAAGATTTTCAGGTAACATTTTACTCTAGGGTAAGATATTTAGGTAACATGTTTCTCTATTGTAAGATTATCAGGTAACATTTTACTCTATTGTAAGATTGTGAGGTAACATTTTACTCTATGGTTAGATTTTCAGGTAACATTTACTCTATGGTAAGATTTCAGGTAATATTTTACTCTGTATTAAGATTTGTAGGTAACATTTTACTCTATGGTAAGATTTTCAGGTAACATTTTAGGTTGTAGTAGTTATCAATGTGACCATGGTACCTGTGAAAATACCTTGACTCACGGAGCTCTATGCCACTGTGACAGCGGTTATGGTGGTGAACATTGCACAATAGGTAACCAAACTCTCTCTTCTAATTTTAATGTGATTCAATGTATATATAAATAGTTTTACTACGTTATGTCGAAAAAATACTTAATAGTAGAATACAAGCAACGTATCGTAAATGCATGATTAAACAAACGATAAATCCGGTTAAACAAAAAAAAACTCACCGGAAGAAGTAAAAATCATTTACATAGTACTTGCTTTGCCACCCAGTCGTTTGAATTCATTTCAATTCCGAAAAAGATTTGACGTTATATCATTTTACAAAATACAGTGCTTCGATCGTGTCAAAACATGAACAACCATTTAAATTACCTTTATTTTTACTATTAAAAATCTGAATAGATGATTACTGAATGACTATATTATCTTCTAGCTTTAAATCGTAAGTATTGTTTAACAAAAAATTATAGTTATTGCATAAGTGCTCTCTATAATACAATACCGACAATAAAATAAAATCACGTTTGTTTTCTTGATGCTTATAACCAATGAGCACTCGTCTTTTCAATTCTTAATATATTTTCAACCCTGGTTTTACCTTATGTCCGCTAGCCTGAATGCGACATGTAATAGTAATAATGGTTTCAGTCAAACATTAACACACATAAGGACTGACTAGTTACAAAAGACATAAATAGTCTATTCTGTTTCTGATGTTTCCGAGTTCCATTCATTCTTATTAGTATGCGATTGATCTTCCACAAGTACATTTCTAGTTGAGTAATTATGAAATGAATGAACGATACTTAAGCTGTTTGAATGACAAATGACAAATCTCCACAATCTGGTATAACTACAAACCGTCTTTAATGCAGAACTGGTCAACACGCCCTTGCAAACAGATGAATCGTTGACTATATCTATGATTTTATCGGTAATTGCTAATTTCAATGCTTAAAAAACAACTAGGGGCCTCGGTGGCCAGGTGGTAACGGTAGTTAGTCAGTCTGCCATTGTTTGTTTGTTTTTTTGGAATGGTTTTTAAGACACTTTAGGCAATTTTCGAAAAATTCCGTATAACAGTTGTTTTTTTATTGTTTGGTTGTTTATATGTTTAAAGCATCTTCCTGCAAATTTTCAGCTATATCTTAGCGTCCAGTTTTTATTGGGGAAGGAAGCCATAGTATACGGAGTAGCTACACATTTTCGATAAATGTATATAAACGGTAACGTAAATGTACGACACTTTTATATATATATATACGTCTACAAATTAAGCCCAACACTGTTTGAATTAGATTTTTAACACTGTCAAATTTTTGCTTTTCCCTCAGCGGGATTCGAACTCACACCGTTGTGACACTGTGGCACCAATTCGCCTGCACTATGTCCAGCGGTCTAGACCCCTCGGCCAAATCCGCTATATAAAAATATAGCTTCATTAACCGGGGTGAATCTTAGACATAGACATAGTACATGTGTACTAGCGTGTGACGATGGAATTTTCGTAACCAATACGTATTAATCTGACAGTAATCTAATTCAGCATTTTTGTATATATTATATAGGATGACAAAGTTACACAGTAAGTAAATTATATACAAACGTCTAAGTATTGTGACAACCATATAATATATCTATCCAGCGGATTTCTGAAACATCAGAAATACAGGGTTAATATCAAATATTTATATATACGTCTACAAATTAAGCCCAACACTGTTTGAATTAGATTTTTAACACTGTCAAATTTTTGCTTTTCCCTCAGCGGGATTCGAACTCACACCGTTGTGACACTGAGGCACCAATTCGCCTGCACTATGTCCAGCGGTCTAGACCCCTAGTTATACTAGTCCCAGATCCATATTAGTCTCTGTAATGTTTGATACATGGACGATACATTTCTGATGAATACTTGTAAACAGCATTTTTCATATCGACCCGAGTATCAGCCCGAGATTCCCATATCAAGCCCGATGTATCTATGGTATCACACAATTACAGTCTATACTTAGATCCTGCTCTACCATGTTTATATATAACTTCATTCATATTATCAATGACAATTTGAGGTTCATCGGAACCTACGTCTGGTGACGTTATCCCTATGGTACCATTTTCTCTAAGAACCAGCATGCGAGAACGCGACCGGCCATGGGTTTCCGACGATGGCTTTGAACATCATTACAAATTTCGGTTAAACAAGAATAACATAAAACACATTTGTAAACTTGTTTAAAATATGCCTAGTTTCCGAATGTCGCTTTCCTGTACAATTAGCTGCTCTTATAATAAGATAATTTTAAGATAATAAAAGTTATTTGTATATAATAATAAAATTTTTAAACAAACGGAAACGGACATATATTAAAATGAGCTTTGTTTTTAGATTGCCTCAGCAACCCCTGTCAAAATGGAGGGCACTGTTTCCATGACAACACGCAGTTCTTCTGTAAATGTCCAGAGCCGTATACAGGAAACACCTGCGAATTGCGTAAGTGTACATATGATTAGTCTCGATCATCCAGACGCTTATTTACATTTGTGCGTCTGTATTCATCTCTATATTTAACTCGTTATCATTACGCCCAAAACTGGGCGTAATTTTTGATTGGATGATATTTTTATTGTCTAAAAAATTACTTCCGTTCATATCAAGAAGTGTATAAAAAATTGTACCAAAAATTGAAATTTTTTTATAAAATATCACTTTATCAATTAATTAAACAAATATTATTGTTATGCACAATCAAGAGATAATCTAACTGTGACGTCATTTTATTAGTATAGGTGTTTGCATGGTTTTCCAGGTCTAAAAATAAGGCTCTAAAAGTAGAATCATTGTTTTGTCTCCACCTATTGGTAGCGAAATAACAACAAGGTGATCCCAGACGCTATTATAATATGCGTCTGGGTGATCGAGACTAACATATGATCGCAAACTGTTAATACTGGAATCGGCGACTTTCACGTTATGTAACGTTACAATGTTAGATTAATTCCTTTAAAAGAAATGGAAGAATATGAGGAATTACAACTGCATTGAGCAGAGAAGTCTAAGGTTTTAAGGCTATTATAAAACTGTAAAGAACAAAACTATATTAAAGGAAATATTTTAAAATTTTCAATTATTTTTTACACAATTTCAGGCGTAGCCCTTTTTCTAAATACGTCTGATGCTCATGTTACAGTTGAAAGAATAGAAATAATTGTTTCAGATATTTCGTCCACTGCGCAAACAACAACAACATCAACAGGTCCTACGACAACTATACAAACAGGTGAGCTATAACAAACGTAATACCACACATCAAGAAATATTAAAAATAAAAGGGGTCCTTGTTTTTATTTTTATATTGACCTTTTTGCTGTAACATCAATTCAAATTAAAAAATGGCAGTGTTTACTGAAATATTTACAATGGCAAAACTGTTAAGCAATTGTTTTTTTAGTTTATTAGATTATATTTTTATTTTATTATTATTCAATTTTGGTGTGACTGTGTTTCTGTATAAATAAGGTCAAAACACAAAACCATGCAATAAACTAAACCTGATAACTGATTTGGCAAAGGCAAAACAAGTAAATCACTCGGGAGCCAGATCATGTCTGCAGAATGGAACACAACAGTCAGATGCGGTTCTTATAGAACATTGCTCGGCACCAGATGTGAATCAGTGGAGACAAGGAGTGCAAGTAAGTTATAATAAAATAGAAAGAAAATAAACCTTGTTTGGCCGATAAAAATTCACAATTTAAAAGTTATATTTTAAAGTTTTATGTCACAAAACAATATAATATTAATATTCATTTCGTATATGTATAGTTTACTAAAATTAAAATTATAAAATTTATTCTTTTTTACAAATTCCGAATGCATGTATTACAATTAGACAAGTTATTTTTCATTCCAGACAATTTTTAAGATTAAAATTAATTGAGAAATAATTGACAAATTTCTAGATAACAAAGAACTGTAACAGTATTCCACATTACACTCCAGTTGCACAATTTCATAATGGCGCCGTTACCAAAAATACTGGGGTGTTTGTTATGTGCGGTCCAAGCGACGAATTTCAGGTATTCAAATTTATTAAAACTTTTTGAAATTATTAAAAATAGCTATGTTCTTTTCTCTAGTGATATCGGCAAGACACTGTATGCATATTCTGAAATATCATTGCTAGTTTATAACAAATAATAAGTTATAAAAATCTTGATATCAATAGATGAAAAAAAACGGTTGGATTATCGGACTGTTATCAAATCGAGATAGTTAAATTATGGAATTTTAAATCTGAGTCTTGGCTAGGACTACCTATTGCATAATTTAACTGTCGAGATTGTAGAAATCCGATATTCCAAGAAATTTGATGAGACAGCGTGGTACCTATTTTAAGCCGGTTGAGATATTCTGTCTTTTCTCGTAAAAAAAAGTATTGTGACGTCACCTGTCGGTTCAGCAATGAAAATCATAAAATATTTGCTTTTGTTGTTTTTGTTTACTATGTCTAATCAAAACCAGCAAATTTACACTGGGTCTTACCTTCCAACTGAACAAGACCGGATTATGTGTACAAATTTGTAAGAGAAAGAATAAAACACGCTAAAGATTAATAGGGTCGTACATTCGTTTTGGGAAAAGACCGGGTTATCTTGCACGAGTGATGGAAAACTTGTGTCTTTTCGCCACTGGAGTGCAGCGTAACGAGCGGAGGAGACATAAATAGTTTCTATAACATGTGCCTGTTCCTGACACGAGTAAAAGATAAATTTTTGTATCCAACTCGGCAGAGCCTTATTGAGATTTTCTCGACTTGCTCTCCTATCGGTATCAACTTCTTTATTCCTCGTTAGTAAGAAACATGTTTTTCAAACCGGATATAAGAGAATATCGTTTTCGGAATATTAGAAGAAATTTCAGACGTAGAAACCGTAAACCTATAACTGTAACTGCACATTATACAGAAATGGTTTAACATAATTTTGTCCTGTAGTTGTCATGCTTCGAATAAGTTACCGGTAGGTTACAAATTTAAAATTTCTTTCTTTCAGATAATATGGCAGTCTTGTGATAAACCATTACATCTGTCTAACGTGACTTGGCCGGCATCAGATTCATATTTTACAGTCGACTGGAAATGAAAGTAACTACAATGTATCGGCGTGTATGTCTTTTTTGTATATATAGGCTATCTGCACTGAAATTAATTGGAAAAAAGACTTGAAAATGAGAAAATGGGAAGGAAAGCATAAATAAACAAACCAATGGAGAACTGTTTAATTTCTTATGAATTATAGAGACGCTAAATTCTGAAATCAGTAACCTTAATTTAGGTGCCAGAAAATTTAGAAATGCAGCTGATTACTCCACGATAGATTAATCATTGTAATCTTTATTGCAAAGTTTACTTGACGTACAGATAGCAGCTCCAAATATAGTACCTATAACTTAGTGTTACTTTTCGACGGACGTATAGCTGCGTAATTCCTGCATGTTCAATAACAAGAGACCTAGCCCCCTTTTTTAGGCGGGGGTTTAAATCTACGAACCTGTTTCTATATACACTGAGATTCTTTCCGTTGATTGATTGAATGTTTGCTTTACGTTCAGTGAGCAGTATTTCAACTGTATTCAGGACGGAACAAGTTAAACTTACAATAAATCGGAGATGAAAATGGCGCAACGGAAACAAAAATTAGACTGCAACTGGAAAAGGAATAGGGCAACGGGAAATAAAATTCAACCGAGACTGGAAAAAGGAATAGGGCAACGGGAACAAATTTTTGATTGGCTCTGGAAAAGTATGGAGTTTTTGTTAGTAGCGGAAAATTTAGCCTTTTGTAGCGGCTACAACAATTAGCCTACTCTTTTTTAAATCTTCAAAAGGGGTCTTTATCGTCCAGGGAGGACAATCTCTAAATACGTCACTCACAAAGGTCCGCAGCCGGGCTTTAAGTATTATGACTTTACAACACATTAGGACGCGCAGGGCAGCTTTGTGGTCGAGCAATGTGAATTTTCCCAGTATGGTTCCAGCTCTCCGGTGGAAGGGGGATTATTGCGGCAACTTGTTAAATTATTACATGTATGCAATGTACACACACGTGTGTTTATGTCGATTTGTATAGTAGAAAATTGTTACATTTTTTATTGTTACCACTTTCTGGGAATATAACGAGGCTGCATAATTTTAAGTTGCATAAGAGTTTATTTAACTATTAAAGGGGGACAATTGTTAACTGCCAATTTTCAGTGGCCATAAATAAAATCAAATTCAGTACGAAATTTCATATTATATGCGTATTGCATTTGAATTAAAGCATATATAAGTTTTCAATGTACATGTATTTTGAAGAAAATCCACTGTTGAAATCCATGTAAGTAGGTCTTATGACTCGATAAATATAACTAAGCTCTATTTTATTGTAAATCATCAATAATGATCGTTTAAATTCCTAACATGAAGAAGTAGAAAAACGCGAGACTGCATGGCATAACGGAACTCCAATGCAATTATGCAACAACAACAAAATAAACTTCACAAACTTCATAAACTGGAGTGATTACAGCCCTTTTTAGGTCAATAATAGAACAAACGAGTCCACTTTTTCAAATTCCATGCACTGGTGAAGATGGAATTGAATATAAGAGAAGATTTCACCTATGTCAAAGAATGGCAAAGTCTACGTTTGCTATAGGAAACCCCAAATATCAGTTCTATCAAAATGTAAAACATCAGGTGCCAGGTGCGCAAAGGCACTATGTGACAAGATTATGTGAAAAAGTTTCAACAAATTCCATTCAGTGGTGTAGGTGGATATGAGATGGTACCCTTATGTCTAAGGAGGGCAAATCAATGTATTACCAGGAAAACCCCCATACAAAATTTTGTCTACATGGCATAACGACAAATCGATATCTACAATAGGTTTATTAGCGTAGCACTCTCCAAACACATCTCCAACTATGATCTGCGATCAGGCTTTTCGTATTATGACCCGACTGCCCCAACAAGAGAGCCTGCCCTATCCGCTATGTGGTTTTTTTTTAACGCGTAACCCTCACAGTACAATTCTGGTTGTGTTTAGGGAAAATATTTTACGACTCGTCAACCTTATGTAGAAAACACATTCCACATTGTATTCTATATTTCTCATTTCAGCACTTAAAATATACGTGGATGTTGAATTGATGTCATTTGACGCACTGGTTAATAAATGTTATGTTTGTTTATTCATTACAAAAATTAGGGGTGTCAATCTAAGATTTCGAAACCCTATGATTTTTGAATTGGTGTGGTTCAAACCTTCTTTACATGCTGTCGTACTGTTTTCATGGGGTATTTTATGCCAAAAAGTGTCAAAAACATAAACAACAGAAATTGAAAACATAGCAAATCAATAAAAAACTGCTTGTATCATGCTACGAAAACGGTTCATTTACGCGCTCTTTTTTGGAACTACTAATTTCATCTGACACCAGAGTTGTTTATTGAAAGATAAAATTTGCTGTATGAAATATTTTCTTCCTCACAACACAACATGGCGTTAAAAGTAATAGACTGTCGTTCATATCAAGTCAAAACTGCAAATATGCTTAAGATGTTTCTGAAGCTTGCTTTCCCGAAATGGCTTATTTTCAGAAATACCTGCATGGAATTATGGCGTCTCGTACAAAAATATATATTGCATGCTATGCGACAAATTACGTGAATTCAGTTCATCAAACACCTAAAATTTTACATTTTCTTTCCAAAAACTTGATCATTATATGTTATGGGAAACAACAATTGAGTGTCCTTTTAGTGTCTAAATTATTATTTTTCAATTGTTCGATTTATACTCGTACGCAATTAGTATTGACATTTTCTCCCGCTCAAAATGAAACTAAATGTCCACAACTCAATGCTGTAAATGTTATGCGATGTGACTGTATCAACATTCAACAACAAAAGTGAAGTTGTGTGCGAACTTATGACAAATCCAGGAATTCCTGCTTGTAAAGATTGTTTCAAAAAATTAATGTCTTTTGTTTTCTCTGTAATAATGAAGTAATTCCAACACAACATTTGATGACCGAGTAGTTCATTTTTGGAACATCAAGTTATACTTTCTTTGATGTAGATATCAACACTGTCAGAAGATATTCAAATCAAATCAAGAAGTACACAAGTAGAAACACAAAATGCGTGGACAAATGTATTGAACATTATTATGACGGTATTTTCTTCTGTTTCTCTTGTCTGTTTATTGTTAACATTTGCAACATACTTGATATTTCCTACTTTACAAAAATTTCCAGGAAAAAAACAACATCTGTCTTGCTTTCGCATTGTTGTGAACCTTTTGTTATTTACATTTGGTTTTAGATTTGCAAAAAATGAGTATTTGTGTAAAATTGTTGGCGTATTGCTTCATTATTTTCGGCTGTCAACATTGGATGTCTTAATGTTTGTTCATTGCACATGTTTAAAACACTTAAGCAAATTAGAATACCAAATGCAAGAACAAACGAATCGAAACAATTGTTGAAGTATATTTTATATTCATATGGTTTACAGTTTGTCATTGTGTCTGCAAATTCAGCAATCGGGTGGCGTGACTGACTTGAGATCAATTGGATATGGAGATCAGAAGCGTGTTGTGACATTTGTTAACGCGGTTTGGTCTCATTCCAGTATCTTGGTTTGCTTTTCAAATTTAGTTTTTTTTCAGTTACTAATTATAAGATTTATACGTTACCAAAATTTGTCAATGAATCGGACGTAAAGCAAAACAAATATCACGTTGCTATTAATTTCAAATTGTTTTCATTAACGGGTTCGAAATGGATACAACAGATAATAGACACATTTTTATCGATGTCTATATTTCAATCTTGAATAGTATACAGGGATTTTTATTTTTATTTCGTATGTATGTAATTATCGTGTTTTGGAGAATGTGTATTGACGCTAGTCATCAGTTACGTGTAAAATATCCACAACCCAAATATAAAATGATTTTACTAATATGTGTATTGATATGTATTCATTTTATCAAGTTTAACAAGTTTAACAAGTTTATTTGAAAACACTCAGACACAATTTACATGTGTAGCATGAGGTAAGAAATACAAATTAGATACATATATGAGAACAATGACAGATGAACATGTATACAGTATATGAAGTAGTACATATTGTGTTAACTCTATAAAAAGTTTATAATTTTCCTTATGAATACAGCAAGTCGCTTATAAATTTCAATATTACAGTACAACAATAAGTCTTTCATTTTTTTAATACATGGATTTCTTACATAATAAGAATGAACATATTTGTCTCTTAAAGCAACAATATCAGGGTTTGTACATACAAATATAACATGAAACTCGTCATCAATTCCATTTTTACATAAACTGCATCTACGGTCATGTCGTGGTATATTAAACCATCTTTCAGTTTCGATAGGCAATCATAAATTAGATGTTCTCAGTTTTGTTATCCAAATTCTGTATGACTCGGGTAATCTGACCAAATAATTTTCAATACCAAATGAGTGTTTAAATATTGAGTAAAACTGTCCCCGATAAGATGTGGAAATAGTGCCGAGCCAAGATTGAATAAATTGATCTTGAAGAATCTGTTTTACCATTTGCATATTTAGAATTGGAAACTGGTTAATAAAAATATAACTTAGACCAAGGTCATCTAAACATTCTTTGATAAATTGTATCCATTTAAAATTATATGCACCATGTATTTGAAGGGAGTGCATCAATCTAAACAATTGGCTGTCTTTAACAGAGTTTATATAATGATACATTGATAAGCCGTTTACGGCATGGTTTCAGAATTGGCGCTTATGGTGTTCCTGATAATAAAATCAAATCGATGGGTCGTTGGCCATATAAACATTTTGTTCTTATATGTGTACATTGGTTACAAGAACATCTGGTACACATGCTTATGGCATAACTGTATTTTTTTTTAAATTCAAAAACTGATTATAACAATGGATGTGTAATGATATATTTAGGTAACTATGGAACAGACTTATAATCCTGTTTACATGTAGTGAGTGTAAGACATCTTTTTATCCATATTTTTATGGGGCTAGGTTGGGTTATTGCACTTTGAAATTAATTTACTATCTTAAATGTTTAATGTTATGAACTTGGTCCAGCCTTTTCAACTTGTACAATACAATGTAATTTTTAAATGGCAATATGTGTCATTTTGTCCTCTCCCACCTTTGATGTTACTCTTTTATTGCCCATATGTTGTTTTTGTTGATGTAAAAGACTGTCATTGTGATAATACTGTTTTTATGGTAATATTGTCTAGATTAGAGTAGAACAAATTTAAGTTTAATCCTTGTCATTTAAGTAATAAATGACTTTTTCGGGTTCAAACAATGTGTTGTTATACAATCCGTAATATATATTGTTATAACATCAAGCAGAGCAACCGCATCCATGGTGATTTGTTTAACTGGCTAGTTTAAGTAAGACAGGCAAAAACAATAATAATCTTTTTACTACATTAGTGAAATGTTTTGCTTCTGTGTCAGTAAACAATTTATCCAATTTGACTTACTTATGTTTTATCATGTTTTACATATGAATATATTTTTTCGTAGTTTTGACAATTTAATGTTATTTGTTATAGGATAACTTTTAATGCGATAAAATATGGACCCACACTTTTCTTTTTCGTGGGCACTTAACAATGTACTGATAGTGGGTCGACTTTTATAGCTTAATATTGTTCAGTTCTATGTTAACATTAATTAATGAGTTAGAGAGAAAAAGTTATCTAGCTATAACAAACTGCATTATTTGGACCATCTAGGAAACTGTATTTGGTTTCAAATTGTTAAGTTAACTGTAATTCCTATGTAAAATTAAGCAGCTGACGTTGAAAGATATCGTCGGAAATATATTTATAAGTTCTTTATTTGTGAATATATTGTTATTAGTCTTGTAAGCGAGGTAATGTTCGTCGTAAATTTTAATTTAGAATTGCTGGACGTATGTATGATAACACTAGAAAGTTTTATTTTTTCTTGAATTAGGTGTTATTTTGATTTCTTGATCCTCGTGGTATAGCAGTTTTGAGAAAACTCGAGCGAGCGAATGTTTTATTTACTGGATAGACTGTACCAATTAAGATTAAACTGTGTTTTAGACATGGCCAAGTTCCCGAAAACTTGCGGGAAAATTAAGACTTCTATTATAATAGGCGCTTTAATTTTTCTGGTTCCAATTTGCATGGAAGATACTAGTACATATAACAACGCTGCTAAAGATTGGAACAATGTTTTTAGAAACAGGAGTGCAAGAATTTGCTTAAATTCAGGCTCTAACAAGAAGACTGTGCTTAGAATGTAATTTGTGTAAATAGTTTATTTTTACATGTGTACCTAAATCGCATAAATTTGTTGTTTTTCACTATAGACTCACATTGTTAGGCAAAATAATGCGTATTGTAATTATACTATTAAATTGTTTAAATTGCGTACTTATGTGAAAGAAACCCATGGTAAGTTTTTTATGTGTAAAATGAGTAGCAATATGCTGTTTTCTGTGTTAGTTTCATGTTATGTCAACAAAAACAAAATCAACTCCCCCCTCCAAACAAAAATGTAAAAAAAAAATCAAATACAAAACAAAAACAGAAAAAAAAATTAAACCAAAAATAAAAAACACAAAACAATCAAAGTATTGTACCTAATAAAGCGTTTTCATATTTCAGTTTGATAAACAATTAATGCAGATGAATTTTTGCGCGTAATTCTTTTCCTAAAATTTTATTTTGGGATTGTAATGCAAGTTATTTGTTAGCTTTTATTATAGGATTAAACATCGTTTTCAATGGATTTATCGGTATATCAACAAGACCAACTCACTCACAAACAAATAGAAGTCCGAAGTCCGAAGGACTTTTATGATATGTTTGTGAGTGAGTTGGTCTTGTTGATATACCGATAAATCCATTGAAAACGGTGTAAACATTTTATATAACACAATGTTGCACTTCGTTATTACAAAAAGAGATGTTCTCTGAATACGACTGATTTTTGTATTGTTTTAATTTAAGCATTAAAGAACGTGATCTGACGAATTGTATGCAAAGCTACGTGTAGTTGTATTTTTTTTAAATTGTAGTTAGTTATAATGAGAAAATATAAGAATGTACCCGCAGGATGTTAATTGTTTGTGCGATAGGAAGCGGAATCAGATACATACGTTTTATTGAACTATTGCGTTTAAATATGTTACTGTTGGTTCGTTTCAACCAATAAAATTACATGTATGTAGAAATACGTTCATTCAACCCTAAAACCGATTAAATTAAATATTTGAAAAAGTCTTCATATCGAAACATTAATTGGAAAATGGTGACAGTGATACCAGAGTTTAGAGAAGAAGTAAGTCATCATAAATATAGATAATCCTCTTTGCTCTGCGTGGTGAGAAAAACATTTTAAAAGATATTATATACGGTATCCTGGGCCTTATCCATACAGTTAGCTGTTGGAGACGTGGCCATTGAGTGCACATCGATTCCGTAATGTAATGAGTAGACTGTCGCACTACTTCATTGACAGAGCTAATCGCCAACTTTTCACAGTTTGATTTCTAATTAAAATATTTAATAAGACATACCCAGCTCAAATTTTGCTACAATGTCAAAAAAATGAGACACAACGCTATGACTTACAAGTTGACTAGCCAAGCAAATACGAAATTAATTTTTGGAAAACATGCTGTGTTATTTCGATGATCCCATTTGTTTGCTTATTCTTGATTTGTCCTTGGTGTTATGATATCTAAATAAATATTACGAAACGATATTATTTTTTTTAATTTCATACATGAATTACGTTTGATAAAAGAACAATATTATATTTGACATTGTTTAACTGCGTAAAAAGTTGATCTAATTTGCTTTTTGATATTGTATACAATATGCTAATACGTTTTTGTATCAATCTTCAATACTTTGGTTGTTTTTTTTAAGTTTGCCATAAATATTGTTATCTTCTCTTTGTTAAAAAATGCAATTTTCCCAGGCGAAGAAATTATAAAAACAGCCATAATATACAAGTTCTAAATAAAAAGCTATATTTTTAATTTGTGTAGTAAGTAAAAAAGAGAGCAAGGAACGTCTTATTATAAACATTTTAATACAAATATTAAAATGACAAAGTAAATGACGTAATTAAAAGAACGAAATTACCAAACGTAACCTAAAAATCACATCACGCAACAAACAAAAAAATTCTTTGTGAAACTTTATTATGATATTGTGCTCAGTGGAAAACAGTTCGTCTACTATTGATCTCATGGTCTTTAAACGCCGAGATTGCGAGTTCGAATATCTCTTCGGGCAGGGTGCGCGCCATTCCTATCCTAATTGACAAGGATTACAGTTTTCCAACGGTCAGGAGTTTTATCCGGATACTTCGGCTTTCCACCCCCATTAAATACTGGACTCCATGATATACCGAAAATTACTGAAAGTGGCGTTAAACAACATTCACACAAACAAACAATACAGATTTACAAATTTAATTGTCTACAATACATGTGAAGTATAATGTACTGGTTATTCCCCTTAGTATGTATGATTTCTTGTCTACAAATTTTAAGAAAATACTTACATGAAAAAAAACCCGATTACACGTGTAGCTGAAATTAAATTAATTAAAACAAGCTAGAGTTCTAATTCATTGGAAAATGTTTTTGCATTATTCCTTTTCATCGAAAGACGCAACGTAATACTTACTATTGTTTATTTTGTTGATTATTTCTAAACTCCATTTATTTAATGACTTGTGTCTTAAAAATTAAGGGTCACATCTGTTTGTTCTGTTTTGTTCAGATATATATCTTTTATTGATGTGATGCGTTTTCTGTATGTCTGCGTTGCTCCAATATTATTACATGTTTAACTACGTCACATAATATTTTATGTGACTGTTCAAAACCACAAGTTTATCCCTCGTTGTTAGCTCTGTTAGCTTTGATTATTTGTTATGATTCGGCGTTTGTTTTTATTTCTGTATAAAAATCATTGGCTTAACGTCAAGCAAGCAACTTTAAAAATAATAAGTACAACTCAAATTTGGATGCAAGAATATAGCCACAAAGCTTTAAAAATCGATCAAAGAGAGAAATGGCCGTATTTCGTTAAACAGGAAATAGGTGAGCGACAGACCTGAAATCGAATCCCACGTTATGGAAGGCAATGCTGATGCTGCATATTAAATTTCAAGAGGCTGTGATTAGTAGTTGCTGAGAAAACTGTCACGAAAATATTTTCCCCGTCCGCACGCCGCCCGCCGCCAGACATTCACCATTTTAATACCCGAATTTTCACTCCGTGAAATACGGCCAAAAATCAACACCACAATATTTCCTTTGTATTTTCTTTTCTTTTATTTTTTAAATAAAAATTGTTTATATATCAAAACATAATTGATTGTGTATGTAATTTATTGTGCCAGCAAGGTATTAGCAAATCAACCCACTATCCGGTCTATTAAATACACCGATGTTTTCGTTATCATGCAAACTTGACAATTTAGCATTTAACAATATATTCATTCCAGTATAATTTGTACAGTATTGCACCTGCTTCGTTTCGCTTGAATTTATTATTTAACTAATTTATTTTTGCAAGCTTTTTTGCATCTTCTAAATTATTATTTTTATCCTTCCTGAACTTTGTTTTCGAGGCACTGTCGAGTCTTGATTACATAAAACGAGCGTAGCGTAGTAAGTTGTATAATGTATTGGTATCTCTTATGCATTTTATGATTACGTTATTAACAAAGTCATATTTACTTATTGACACGTGTGTTAATACAGTTGTTAAGGTAAAAAGTTCAACATTATAAAATTGTGGCAAGTATTCCCATTTACGTGTCGAAGTTTGGTAGTTTTCAACGGGCGCTGTTGACTGCCTCCATTAAACTGAACGATAAAGGTGAAAAAAAATTTGAAAGTGTGTAAAACGTGATTCAAATGAACATAACATTAATGTTTTACTACTTTGTAAATTGTGGTTTTATAGTATGGACAGAAAGACATGTATGGCATTTAAGGGCTGAATGATTAAGGAAGTCATCTACTATTGATCACCGGAAGCGTGTTTGAGCCTTACTGTGGACATGTATGCTCGACTCCATAATTGACAAATTTTCTATATTTTCTATGTCGAGTTTTGTCAACGAGTACTCCGAGTTCCTCTCGCAATAATACCTATACGCCATTATATTGATGAAAATGGCGTTAAACCCCATTAAACAACAATTTAACACTTAATCACTTAATTTCCATCATGTTTAATACATATGGGCTTCTGTTTTCCAGGAACTTGACATTCGACACCCATGTTGCGAATTGAAATCAAAATTTGTATCAGTACCTAATAAACACTCATATAATTCCATGCAAGTAAATTCTACTTAAATATCTGTTACTAACATATTTTGTAGTACAGCTTCGAACCAAATTGTCCAACTACATCTGAAAAGTATGGGAGTGAAAGTTATTCAATTAAATAACTTATTGATGGACATGACAATATATTAGCACTCCATATCGAATGACAAATTCAACAAACACAACAACGAATTAAAAAAACACGAACTGCTATTGAAACTAATCTTGTGCTCCGGACGGGTAAGCACAAAGTACCAAATTTCTTTAGAGTTGACATTAGGCAGTATACGCGACAGGAAAATCACTGTCTCAGCGGAGACCGGGTAATTGTAAATACATGTATAATATTTTTGTATTTTTATTTAAGGATTACCTACAAAAAATATTTTCTCCATCGAGGGATATCAAAATTTCCGTTTTGCACATTGTATAATCCACGTAATATATGACGTCATATGGCAAGGGTCTCCATGTAGATCAAATTTGTTTTGCATCCTCTGATAGAAAATATTTTCCAGCCAATCAAAAGTCAGTATTTTCTCAAAATTTATTTATTTATTTGTAAGATCTACATCAATCTTTTTTTTATTATTTAACATATATTAATTTCAAAAGTGGATTACAATATAGTTTTTATAACTTTATTCAATAATGCATAATTATACCCCTAAGGGTTGAAAGCATACAAATAAACAATTACAAATAAACATTGAAACTTCAAATACACAAGATTGTTTAAATGCATTTATAATAACAACTATATATATGATAAATAAAAGTATTATCAGTAGTGGTGAATCATGCAATCACAGGTACCACTTTCCTCAGTACAAGTGACTTTTTTATAAATGGAGCAACGTGTTGCAAGTGATTCGATGAAGACAATATTTTCACTAGGTTATTTATTTGTATTATGTCATTTTCCAGTTTGAAACTTATAATATTTTTATGTTCAAATTCATCTCTAATAGATTTGTATTTAGGGCATTTGAAGAAGAAATGGAATTCGTCTTCAATGTCATTTGTATGACAGTACTGGCATATTCTATTTTCTCTTTTTATTCGTTTATATCGCCCTTTTTCAATTTCCAAAAAGTGATCACTTATTCGCATTTTGCATATATTTTTTCTATTTTCGAAATCAGTTTTCATAATGAAACTTTCAATTTTGTATTCAGTTTTAATTTGGCTGTATAGAAATATTTTATTGTCATTAGTAGATGATTTAAGTTTATTAAAGAATAAGTCTTCATGTTTTTTTTTCAATTTTTGTTTCATATTATTAAGAGATGTTTGATTCAAGTATTCTAATTTGTTTAAATCAATATCGTTTGATATGCATATATTATTCACATATGAATACCACGAATATGTTCCATTTGTATGAAGATTTTTTGATAAAATAAAAGCATCGTCCAATAATGGATTGCTAGTGCGACTTTAAAATCTTATTAGATACTTGACGGATTGCATTTTAATGAATGTATCTAATGGATATTGAGCTAATTCGGCTCGAGCTGCTATATTAACTGCTTGTTTGCTGAGTCCCAATATAAATTTACAAAATTTCAAGTTTGATTTTTCTATGTAGCTAGTATCTATAAGTGAAATGATATCAAATTTTTTTGGATTATCTTTGCTTCTGTTTAAAGATTTAATAACTTTTTCATAAAAGTCCGTATACCAAATTTCTGAGTTATATGTAAGGATTGGTCTAACTAAAGGTGATCAATTAGAGCCGAAAAACTATAGGCCGATTACATTGTTGTCCTGTTTAGGTAAAATGTTTACCTCGGTATTGAACAGTAGACTTAACACTTTTATACAGGAATCTTTGTTGTTACATCAAAATCAAGCAGGCTTTAGAAGTGGTTATTCCACGAATGATCATATCTTTTCATTGTATACTTTAGTTGAGTTATTACGGGTTAAAAAGAAAAAAACTTCACTGTGCTTTTATCGATTTTGAAAAAGCGTTTGACTCAGTCCAGAGAAATTCGCTGTTTTTTTAAACTTTTTGAAAATAATATAAATGGTCGATTTTTAAGAATTTTGCAAAATATGTATGAAGAAGTGCAATCATACATTAAACATAATAATGAATGTTCTGGATATTTTAAATGTGAAATCGGAGTTAGACAAGGAGAAAACCTCTCCCCCGTATTATTTTCTTTGTATTTAAATGACTTCCAATAATGAATTAATGATCTTTGTTAAAATTTTGTTGTTTCTATATGCAGACGATACAATATTATTGTCAGAGTCTAGCGAAGATTTGCAGCGTATGTTAAATACATTTGGACAATATTGTGAAGATTGGAAACTTAACGTTAATATCGAAAAAACAAAAATCCTAATATTTTCTAGAGGTAAAATATCAAGAAATGAAAAATATTATTTAAATAATGCAGAAATTGAAATTGTCACAGATTACAAATATCTAGGAGTATTTTTTGCAAAAAGTGGGTCTTTTTTAACCACTATAAAATTTTTAAAAGAACAGGGTACAAAAGCAATATATAGTTTATTGCAGAAATGTAGAAGGCACAATTTATCTATCGAATATCAGTTAGATTTGTTTGATAGTGTTATCACGCCAATATTACTCTATGGCTCAGAAATCTGGGGTTTTGAAAGTCTTGATATACTAGAAAGAGTACATTTAAGGTTCTGTAAAATTATTTTAAACTTGAGACAGACAACACCAAATAGTATTATTTATGGCGAACTAGGAAGGTTTCCAATATCATTAACAGTAAAAGTTCGAATGGTACATTTCTGGTGTCGATTAGTGAATGGAGATGAGAATAAAGTTTCATCAATACTTTATAAATTACTTTTTGCGAATTTTGTTAATAACGGCATTGAATGCAAATGGTTAATGTTTATAAAGAATATATTTGATAACTGTGGTTTATCAAACTTTTGGGTACTCCAAAATTATTACTCTCCGGAATGGATAGAAAAATGTGTAGAATTAAGACTAAAGGACCAATTTATCCAAGACTGGTCTTCCGACATTTTCAACTCGCCCAAAACAACATGTTATAGAATGTTTAAAAATAGCCTTGGTTTTGAAAATCATTTATCACTATTACCTGCATATTAATTGTATAATATTTGTAAATTTAGATGTGGATCCCACCGTTTGCCCATTGAAACGGGTAGGTGGCGCAAAATACCGAGAAATGAACGACTGTGCAGTTTATGTAACCTTAATGAAATTGGTGATGAATACCATTACATTTTAGTATGTAACTTTTTTAGTATCGATAGGAAAAAAACTATTACCAAATTATTACCATAAAAATGCAAATACTTTAAAATTTAATCAACTATTTTGTACAACTGATGTTAGTGTACTAGAAAAATTATCGAAATTTATAAGAATTGTGTTATCAAAGGTCGTCCCTCCTGGTTAGTTAACTATTTATTGTTATTTGCTTACACATGTACTATTATATTAATATTGTTTTGATAATTTCTCTGTAACTTGTATGTTTATGAGAATAAAGTATTAGTATTAGTAAAGATTCAAAAAGTTTTTTATATACGTTTAAAGGTATATTTGTTAGTGGGTTTAAATATTTAAACATTGAGGACATTACTTTGTTTCCCTTTTTGGATAGTTCTAAATGAGAGGAGTGAAATTTTCCTGATGATTCAATAATATTTCCTAGATATTTATATTTCAATACTATTTCTATTTTTTCTTCACCAATAAAAAAGTCATTTTTATTATATAATATGATTTTTTGTTTGAATATCATAATTTTAGTCTTTTTTGTATTAATTGAAAGTTGCCAATTAAGACAATATTCATGTAGTTTGTTTATAGATATCTGAAGTCCTTTTGGAGTTTCAGAAAGTAGTAGGATATCGTCTGCAAACATTAAACAGTTTAGAGACATATTTTCAAGAGTAACTGGTTAACATTCTTGAGAAAAAATGTCAGGGATGTCATTTATATATATATTAAAGAGTAGAGAGCTTAGGTTATCTCCTTGTTTCACACCTCTTTCTATAGTAACAGATTCCGATAAAAAGTGTTGCGATTTGACCGAGGCAGTAGAACTTTGGTACTTGTTTTTGATTGTATTATATAAATTTTTTCCTAAGTCTTTATTTTTTAACAGTTTATATAGTAGACCGATTCTCCAAACAGAATCAAAGGCTTTTCTTAAATCTACAAAACAGCCAAAAACTTTCTTTTTTTCATTGTTGACATATTTATTCAATAAAGTTTTAAGAACAAAGAGACTGTCTGAAGTTCGATTATTTTTGCGGAATCCAAATTGTGAAGGATTTATTTTAGCTTAAAATATGTTTTATAAGTCTAACATTTATAATCGAGTTGAAAAGTTTACTTAACAGTTGGTTAGGGAAACTCCTCTGTAATTTGATAAAATAGAGGCATCTCCACTTTTAAAACTTGGAACTATGAAGGAATGATTCCATTTTTGAGGGTATAAAGATGTGTCTAGTATAAGATGGAAAAATTTTGCTAAAGCATACAATAAGACAGAACTACTGTATTTTATTATTTCATAACATATAAAATGTGTATGTATACTTTGTAAAATCAAAGCTCCCTACAAAATGTTGGTCATCCCGACGTCTCATGAAATTCGGTTGACTGGTTTAATTATATCTATTCACGTGTAATTCAAGACACCTGTAGTTTGATTACTTATCGTTGCAAATTTGGTTTTCCATTAGAATCACCCGTTTAGCATTTAGGTCATCCGGTCACGTTCCATGGAATACAACTGCATACATAATTGAACATGTTTGAATTTGTTAACATTTTGGCCATTCAATACAAAAGAATTAAATTAAAATTGAAAGCTTGTGATCGTATCTTCAAAAAGTTTAAATAATTCAAAACGATTTTAAGTGGTCTATAACGAAAGTGATAATTATTCATATGATAACTCTGACGCACAAATAAATATAATTTTCATTAAAAAGATATAAATATTACGCGAAGGTTAAATGGAACATTATTCCGTTAATAAATATTCTGAACATGACCGTTTTAATGTTGAATTAAAGTCCATATTATGCTGCAATGTCTTCATAATAATTGAAATGTAATATTTCCTATTCTTGCAATTGACAAGAAACTATGTGTAATGTAATATCTAGCTGATCTTCCCTGGTGGTTCAATTCTTCACAGCAATACATGGCTAGTCATTTCATTGTTGATTTCCTTTATGATAAAGCATTTTTTTTCTCCTTGTGTTTACATGTTGTTTTTATTAATTCTTTAATATTTAAGCGGTCCACAGTTTCTAAGTTATAGTTAACAAAAGCGACTGCGTGCTAACTTAAAATGTGTGAGAGTGTAGGTACAATTAATACTTGTTCGATATAAACCAGACATAAACGAAATTAGCACTCGGACTCCAACTGTTTTTGGTAGCGTAACATTTAGCCATTAAAGTAAAGCTTCGTTAGAGTGCATCCGCCGAGCCTGTCGGTCTATATAAAAATTCGTGTGTGGCACACATATACATAATATTTATAAGATGGATTTAATCGGATAAGTGATTCCCTGTGGTTGCTTTCTAAGTCTTCTGTGCACGACGAGCTCACTGAATTGAGGAATGTACCCTATGTAAATACTGTTTGTTTGTTTGTTTGATGGTGTTTAACGCCACTTTCAGCAATTTTTGAGCTATATCATGGCGTCCAGTTTTTATAGGGGGGAGGAAGCCGGAGTACCCGGAGAAAAACCCCGACCTGCGGTAGGAAAACTGGCAATCCTTGTCAATTAAGATTGGAGTCGAGTACACCCTGCCTGCAGTGAGACTCGAACCCGCAATCTCAGTGTTGACAGACCACGTGATCAATAGTAGACTAACTACCTTGACCAGTCGGCCACCGAGGCCCCTCCCTATGTAAATATACTAGTCGTCGACCCATGCCATATGTGAAAATTAGTCGTTAACCAATACCCTATGTCAATACTAGTCGTTGACCAATACACTATTAAATACTAGACCCATCCCTATTGTAAATACAAGTACTAGTCCTCGACCCATACCCTATGGAAAACTAGTCGTTGACCAATATCTTATGTCAATACTTGTCGTCGACCCATACCCAGTGTAAATACTAGTCGTCGACAAATACCCTATTTCAATACTAGATGTCGGCCCATCCCCAATGTTAATACTAGTCGTCGTTTCACGCCCAATGTTAATACTAGTCGTCGACCCACACCCAATGTTAATACTAGTCGTCGACTCATACCCAATGTATATAAATACTAGTCGTTGACCAATACCATATGTAAATACTAGTTGTCGACCTATCCCCAATGTAAATACATGTCGACCAATACAAAATGGAAATATTAGTCGACCCTATGTAAAAAACTAGTCGTCGACCAATACCCTATGTCAATACGAGTCGTAACCCAAAACCCTATCTCAAAACTAGTCGTCGACCAATAGCCTATGAGTCCGCTATATTTATAAACGTTGTATCTATATTATTAGTTACATTAACCAAGAATAATTGATTGATTGATTGATTAAATGTCTGCATAACGTATAGAGAGCAATAGTTCAGCTATATTCAGCACGACAACAACATTAACAAGCAATTCGTCTATGGGGACATTGTTGGATGGGACCACTGACACTGGAAAAGTATGAAGCAAGGGTAGGAAATGTGGTTTGTATGATGCAAGAAGCTAATCACTCTCCAAGTGCAGTAACCTCTGCCGTCCATGGCCAGGCTTCCCGTAGTTTGTGCCACCTGGGGAAGCGCTGGGCTGCTCTATAGGTCGAGCACTTGGAAGACTCCCAGTATAGTCCCAGACCTTTACGAAGGCCATAAACGTTAGTAAACAAGCATGAAACCGTTATTTAACAATATATTTGTATAAAAAATTCTTTGTACAAACTAACTGTCAAATTGGGAACTTGGTAAGTACCCTTTAGATATTAGAGTGAAACTGAGAATGGTGTCATTCTGGTGCAAATTACTTCAGAGTGATAATAATCTCAGCAGCATTCTCTAAAGACTTATATATAATTAAGAAGCAAGCAATGAATGCAAGTTTAAATGTACGTCACAAATAAAATCTATTTTTGACAGCAATTTTCTATCGATTTTTTTCCTTTGAAACCAACCTTGCTTGAAAGTCTTCAAGACCAGTTTATTTAGAGGTGGTTATTTGATATTGAAAACTCTTCAAGGGTAAATTTTACTCTCTTTTTAAACAAAGGTTTCGGGTTAAAAATATTTAACTCAATTATCTATCTGAGATTGAACTTTTGCATATATCAAAGCTAAGAACTTCAAACTGCAAACTACGAATTATATTCACAGAGCCGAAAGAGCTTGCAAATTGTGCGAAGATGGAATAGGAGACGAATATCACTACCTCGTTAATTGCACTAACGAAATTGTAACTGGACCTAGGCATAAATACATACCAAGGTACTATATAGGAATCCTAATGTAAACAAAATAGGTACTATGCTTTCACTATGTAACGTTAATCTATTAACAAATATATCGTATTTTGTAAAGAAACTTAACTTAGTATTGTAAATTTGTATGTCATTACATTCTTGTCAACTTGTTCATCCTGTTTTTTTTATTTGTTCTGTACATGTATGTTGATATGTGACCTCTTGTAACACATGTTAGTGTGTCTGCGTGTACAAATAAAAGTTACAAAGTTAAAAAAGATCAATGGCATTCACATACTTCTGACGTCACATATGACATGAAATCACATACCTATGACGTCATTTCATCAAACATTGTATGTGTATGGGTTTTGGATAGGATTAACACTGGGTTTTAGGATATTATCAATGTGTAAACTCCGGCGACTCACTCACAAACTAAATAAAGTCCTACTTTATGTCAAGTTATTGAGGGAGTCGCCGGAGTTTACACATTGATAATTTTCTAAAACAGTGTTTTCTTTATAATTCTCTGAAATAATTGTTGCGATTTTTAAAGCAGCAAAAACAATTACAGAAACCTATCTAGCCCGCTAAAATGCACCAAGGCCGGAAAGCGTACAATTATGCTGATAAAAAACAATAAAACCAAACCTTTATTTATATGTTAGTCGATTTAATTAGAAATAATTGCCGCAGACAAAACATTGTCCCCTCACCATTACGATACGCTAGGAAAACGCCATCTCGCTTACCTTGGTTTCTGAAAGTAGTCCGCTCAGAGGAAATATCGATATAAAAATTATCTGAGATGACGTAATTTAAGTGTTTTAATTCAATCAAAGCACTCAATATAAATAAATTACAGCACGAATAGAACTATTGCTGTATAAAATTATACATATATGTGTATATTAAGTGTGCTTTGCTGCACGTATATTAAACGTTAACGTGTCTATGCGTATTGGTCGGAAATAATTGTTGACTTCCAATAATTATATTTGATCTACAAAAGGACCATAAACTCGACCTGACGCGGTAAGCAGCTTTCATATTGTCAGGCAAAATCCCGCCGCACATGCGCAGACACAGTAACGTTTCGTATAGTACATTCTGTGGCTAACCGTATCGTTAGTGTAATAACATAATTTGTTGTGTTTAATTATATCTATTGTATTTCATATATCTTATTTCTATTTTATCTAAATTACGGAATTGTAATCTATTTGATGATAATTCGTTTATTTTTGTCCTTTTGCAAATATTGTAAGTGCGTGTTTTGTTTGTTTGTTTGTTTTAGTGTTTAACTGCTCTGACGGTTCAAATAAAGATATCAGCACTGGTATTTGTTTGTTCTGACCGTAAAAGGTCAAATCCTACTGGACTGGCAATATATTCTGACTAATTAATTGACATAGTTTACAAAGCTTGTATATAAATCTTTTGTTTGCTTAAGATTTTACGACATTTTTAGTCATTTTCAGTAGTAGTATGTGGTCTCGTCCAATCTATTGGTGGAGGAAGATGCCATACCAACGATTTCTCTCTCCCAAAAACCTTCGCAAAGAACACTGAGCAAAATACGAAGTAGTCAAGACACGTTATAATGTCATGTCAACTAATTGACGTTTGAGCGAAACAACTCTACAGTACAACCGTTATAAAAGTTCTCTTAATACGCTATTGGGTGATAACAAGTTGTTTTATGGCCCTCGTTTATGGTTTCCCCAAAAACAGTTCATGGAATCTGCAATGTAGCAGTAACTGCGGGGTTCTCCACAAGCCGAGCTTTGGTATTTTTATATCGAGAGATTTGACGAAGCTTTATTATTTAAGATGAAATCCTTACAAGATAATCATTCCCTTACTTTTTTCAGATCAGCTAGTCTAGCGCTATTGATTAAGATAGTCTTTAAAAGCTATGAAAATAATGTAAATCAATTCGTTAAATACAGCCAGCTCACCAGCGTAGAACTGTTAAGATCAATTTCAGTCATTCAAATCGGCTTATAATATGAAGGGCGGAAAAGTTGTTCACCCTTGGTCCAGTAACGTTAGAAATCTATTGTACAAGACCACGCCAGGTCCAACGACCACGTACAAGCATTAAAATCTGAGGAGAGTGCTAAAGACAAAAAACCGAAGACAAAGAAAACCTCCCAATCGACTAGTTCCAGTCCATGAATGAGTTTTCAAAGTTAAATGGTGCTCCAAATACATCAACTTTGTACCAAGAAGATACAGCTTACAGATACGGAAACTATGATCTAAGGCGAGAAACTATTAGTCCCAAAAAGGAGGTAAGAAGAATTGGTTTTAAAACCTTGCGGGTTGGAAATGTTTTATTCCTCATTCAACGGAGCATCTGGAGACACAAATTATTTTGGCCGTTATGTTTCAGATAAACCTGTGTCGCCTTCTCTGTGTGATAATCTTCGTCGTCATGGCAACGGTTGTACTGCATCTATTGTTTTCCGGTTAAAAGGAAAAATTTAATTTCATGACAATTAACATCGTGTATATATGTTATTTGCTCAATAGTTTCTTTAACACATTATTGACTAAATTGTAAACGGTGCTCTTATTGCCGAGTAGTAAAACCTTCTATTGTTGATCACCGGCGTCTAAACACTGCGGTTATGAGTATGGCGTCAGGCAATGTGTGCTCAAATCCAACCATAACCGACAGGAATTACCAGTATTTTTCCATAAGATACACCGATTTCCTAAAAAAGATAAAAACTAAAATCTGGACGCTATGATACACCTGAATTTTTTTCTTGAAAATGTGATGCTGCTACAAACATTTAATCGCAATGCAATAATAAATAAAAGTTCATTTGTTCTGAGAACAAATGAGAAGGTCTTTCCCACTGTTCCTCTTAAGTAAGAAAAGTTAGTTGATGCTATGGGATTTTGTGTCTTGCTATAGCACAAAATGTCACTTCCAGTCATAAAAATGAGTTATTTGAGTAAAGAAAGTGGTCCCGAGCCAAAAAATATATGGGTTGTTAAGGACTTTCATTCCGTTGCTATGGACAAAAGACCACTTCCGGTCATGAAATGACATATTTCAGTAAAGTACATCATTCTGATTCTAAAAATATATGGTTGCTAAGGACTTTTTATAACGGTCACCTTGTTGCTATGGTATGACCTTGACCTATGACCTTTGACCTTTGGCTCAAATTGAAGCTCTTTTCCTACTGATCATGTTTAACCTATATGTTTACTATATTATCTCTAACCGTTTTCAAGTTTTAACCAAAAAACCGATTAACCGAAATGCGTCAAGGGCAGTAACTCGAAAACGGTTCATCGCACAGCTTCCGGTCAAATGTACCAAATGAAGGTCTTAATAAGAGGAGTATTTTCCCCATTTATTGTCTGCTTCTATCTTGTATGGTTTGTGAGATATAGTGCTAACAAGAACTTTGGTGACCTTTGACCTTGACTTTTGACCTTTGACCTTGACATTTTTAAATGTAACATATGTCACTTAGGATCAATGGTGGTGGTCCCAAGTCTCTAGGACTTACGGTTTTTGAGAAAAAAATTTTGACGCGTTGCGACATTTTTCAGGTCAAAAACGCGTAAACAGGAAGTCCATTGGAAAAAAAAAATTTGCATGACAAATCATCGCCATAGGTCCAGCAACATTTTGTACTCTTCAGATTTTAAGAATCGGTTACGGTTTCTGAGTTTATCTGCTAACAAGGGTTTTCGTGTTCGGGCAGATAACTCTGTTACTAAAAATAGATCGGTCTAAAAGCATGAGCCATGTCATCTCCGGATATGACCGATTGATGTTACCAAGTATCGAAATGATACGTCCAGACACTTTTTGGCAAACCTCCGCGGAAGAAGAAAAATAATAATAATAATAATAATAATAATAATCATAAGAAAGACAAGAAGGTCTTTCCCTTGGAAAAGGGGAAAGACCTTAATTAGTTTATTTTTTAAATTGTGTTTGCACTTAAAACAAGTTTTGATTAGTTCAGAATAAACAAGATCCGTCATGAATTCCCGATTTAAAGAAACTGTATCGGAGAGGTCAAAGACATTATTTATTTATTTTTTACAGAAAGTGATTAAAACAATGTGAAAATGACACATAATTGACACATGCCTGAACTTTACAATAAAATGTTTAAAACTCTGATAACAACACCAGATATTAACAGTTAGGGGGGTCGGTAAACAATAGTATTAAATAAACAATACCCTTGGACACAACTTGTTACTAATTTGTAATTGTATTTTTGTCGCTTATTATTCGTTGGTTTATTAAGTTCTTTCAATATAATTGTCAATTTAAATTTTTGTTTACACTTTGTTTACTACCAATTATCGTTATTGTCTTAGATTTTAGGTAACCTTAGAAAAAGGGCGTTTACAACAATATCATTTGTAGGAAAACTATTGTGTTACAATTCGTTGCTACTTGTGGAGAACTGGAACTTGTAATGTATGGTTGTATTTTAACACTGTCGTCGGTGCATTTTTCTATTTTCAACTTCAATTTACATACGTTTTATTTACCACGTATAGTTAAGAAATAATTCATTTGGGCATTCATTCCCCCATCCCTCCAAAAACAAGTTCTATAACAGGACCAATGTAGCAAACATGTAAAGTGTTAAATGACTTTAAATGTGATATGCCAATATACGATACGTTAATTTACTATAGTGGACCTGAAGAGTTTTACTGGGACCATACTATATGATGGTTGTCGAACCACAGAGCTGCCTAGCGAGCCCACAGGTGACGGATAGAGGATGCTTGTCAGGTCGTAATACAGAAAGCCTGACCACGAATTACAGTGGTTAACGTGTTTGGAGAGTGGCCACGCTCCTTGCACGATAACAACCCCTTTTGTAGATGTTAAGAGTTCGCTTGTTGTAGCCGCTACATAAGGCTAAATTATCCGCCCAACCCATACTTTTCCAGTAGCATTCCAATTTTTTTCCTTTGGTTCTATTTCCCGAATTGATTTATTGTTGTTAACCTGTTTCTGTCCGTAATATAGCTCAAATACTGCTTTCAGTACCAAAACTTCTTAATATATGTCAACAAAGGTTTATAAATTCTATTATAAATTGTACATTTTGTACATATGCGCACGATTTAGTTTTGTATACTTTTATGTATTCACTTTTTTCTAAAAAGATCATCTCATCAGTATATTAATAGGTGAGTAAATGGGTTGACGTTAATTTAATTGAATCACTTGTGTTGAGAACACCGAATTATCTGCGCATAATGCATCAATAACAAATTAAATAACTAAAAAACAAACAAATTAAGCTTACGAGACGTCACAAAAGATTGGTTACTCAATACAGATCTGGAATATAATATACATTTGTACAGCCTGTTGTCTTCTTAATCGTGTTTCTAATAGAAATATTGCCTAAAGCTACGTAAAATACTAAACATCTACAATGGGTAAACAGTATATAGTCCCAAAAATCTATGACAAAAATGTACACCGTTTCAGCAATGTTTTTTTTTTTTAAATTCAGTTAATGACGTTATATGATTAATTAAATGTTCACTGAACATCCACCAAGCAACATGTCAGAACTATATAGAAGGGGCACAAGTTACTAAGAAAAAGGCAACGAGAAAACGGTTGAGAACCAATATGAAACGATGTTCATTGCCACTATACTGAAAGTCACCGTTTTTAAAATGCTGCTTGTATGCGTGACGAATTAAAACCGCTCATTGGGTTGGTTAAGTTTATGCTCCTTACGTCCCTCCAAAATGTGCAAATTAAATTCAACAATATTTATTTATCACAGTTAATAAGCGTATTGGAAATTTGCAGGTTTTTCATCTTGGTAGTGAGATTTTCCATAGTAAATTTTGACATAAATTAGAACGGTAGTGTAAGCAAGGAGCTGGCGATATTGTCTTTGCAATGTCGTTTGCGGTTAATTGATTGATTGAAGGATTTGATGTTTGTTTTAAATCCAACGAGCAGTATTTCAGCTTTATTTAAGTAAACAAACAATAAATCAACGGAAAAAGGGGTGGGACATATTGATCAATTCCTACTGCCACTGGAAAAATATAGAGTAATGGGTATGGGCTAAGAATTGCCTTTTGAAGCGGCTACCATGAGCGTACTCCTTTTTGAAATTGACAAAAGGGGTCTTTATCGTGCAAGGAAAGTGGGACTCACAAATCACGGCAACTACTATCCGCGGCTAGGCTTTCCGTATTAATTTATAACCTGTAAACCTCCAACGAAGCGGTTTCCCCTATCCGCCACCCGGGGACCCGCTGGGCTACACTGTGGGTCGAACACTGTGAACCCTCCAGTATGGTCCCATCATTTGCGGTTGAGGCGGAAAAGTTTCGCGGTTTGTCCGAATACCATTAAAAGCCGATACACTTTTGCATAAAAAACGCAAGGTCCCTTAAGAAACAAAAACGGCTGACTTGCAACGTAAAGTGCCCGTAGCAAAAGTCAAGGACGATTTTTGACATGTAAAAATATGAGACATAGTATGAAACATAAAAGTGTTTTCGTGAAAAATATTTTCGTAATAAACAATATGGAATAGTAAAAAATTCAAGCAAAAAACTGAGCGCCTGGCCTGTGTGACATTTATTATAGTAAATTATGGAGTTGACCAAGGGAATTTAGCAGAATGAGCCTACTCTTTCTCAAATCTAACAAGTGTGGACACAGAAAAACGTCTCGCCTGTATTCCGCATTAGTAACGAAAATAAATTTCGTCATAAGCATTACGTAAATAGCATTTAATATCAGCAGCGGCCTGTATACAAAATATTGTCACCATACCCTGCATAGTTACAGGGGAACAGCCATAATCCAAAAACTTTAACGTAGTCGCTGGACCGTGAAATTGAGGTCAAGGTCAGGTGACACCTACCAGACAGTCATGTACTAGTCATCAGCAACCTATACACCAAATATTGTCATCCTACCATGCGTAGTTACAGAGGAACTGTCGTAACCCAAAAACTATAACGTAGTCGCTGGACCCTGAAATTGAGGTCAAGGTCAGGTGACACCTACCAGACGGTCATGTACTAGTCATCAGCAACCTATACACCAAATATTGTCATCCTACCATGCGTAGTTACAGAGGAACTGTCGTAACCCAAAAACTTTAACGTAGTCGCTGGACTGTGAAATTGAGGTCAAGGTCAGGTGACACCTACCAGACAGTCATGTACTAGTCATCAGCAACCTATACACCAAATATTGTCATCATACCATGCGTAGTTACAGAGGAACTGTCATAACCCAAAAACTTTAACGTAGTCGCTGGACCGTGAAATTGAGGTCAAGGTCAGGTGACACCTACCAGACAGTCATGTACTAGTCATCAGCAACCTATACACCAAATATTGTCATCCTACCATACGAAGTTACAGAGGAACTGTCGTAACCCAAAAACTTTAACGTAGTCGCTGGACCGTGAAATTGAGGTCAAGGTCATGTGACACCTACTAGACAGTCATGTACTAGTCATCAGCAACCTATACACCAAATATTGTCATCCTACCATGCGTAGTTACAGAGGAACTGTCGTAACCCAAAAACTTTAACGTAGTCGCTGGACCGTGAAATTGAGGTCAAGGTCAGGTGACACCTACCAGACAGTCATGTACTAGTCATCAGCAACCTATACACCAAATATTGTCATCCTACCATGCGTAGTTACAGAGGAACTGTCGAAACCCAAAAACTTTCACGTAGTCGCTAGACCGTGAAATTGAGGTCAAGGTCATGTGACACCTACCAGACAGTCATGTACTAGTCATCAGCAACCTATACACCAAATATTGTCATCCTACCATGCGTAGTTACAGAGGAACTGTCGTAACCCAAATACTTTAACGTAGTCGCTGGACCGTGAAATTGAGGTCAAGGTCAGGTGACACCTACCAGACAGTCATGTACTAGTCATCAGCAACCTATACACCAAATATTGTCATCCTACCATGCGTAGTTACAGAGGAACTGTCGTAACCCAAAAACTTTAACGTAGTCGCTGGACCGAGAAATTGAGGTCAAGGTCAAGTGACACCTACCAGACAGTCATGTACTAGTCATCAGCAACCTATACACCAAATATTGTCATCCTACCATGCGTAGTTACAGAGGAACTGTCGTAACCCTAAAACTTTAACGTAGTCGCTGGACCGTGAAATTGAGGTCAAGGTCAGGTGACAGGTGACTGACTGGCAAGTACTCATCATAAGCTACTTCTGGACCAAATTTGATGGACCTAGGGCTTGGGCTTACAAAGATATGAAGCAAGATGTCAAGTGTTTACGCCGCCGCCGCCGCCGCCGGATTCCCATACATATGTCTCGCCTCCAGCGACTTTCGTCGCAGGCGAGACGAAAATGGGACCTTTATTGTTTAAGGAGCGTGGAATTCTCCAAACAGGATATCCACCTCGGTCCGTGTTCAGGCTGTCCTAACGTGAAGGCCTCTCATATCCGACACATAGAGCTCTGTGGGTAACGCATTGGGAACCATCCCAGTAACGATACATGTTCCATCGAATATATTTTTGGCAAATATTATGGATTAGTACCGCTTTAAAGTGTGTGCACCACGTGGTAATTTTTTCATCGCTGTGTACTTGTAAATGCTAACAAACCTAACTTAAATAAATCTTGAATGAATTTTTGCAGTTTATATTATGTATGTAATAAATTGCGTAATTATTTAAATAGGTTTTCTTTTTCGAAATGAATATGAACATTTTGAATGTTATACAGAATGTAATAATGATAATACGTTCGTAAAGGAAAACATACATGATGCGTAGACAATATCGAACAATGACTGTACAATATTCCACCCGTTAAATGTATGTGGTTTTTTGTAATATAATATTAGTAATATCATTTTCATCAGTACCTTGACAATATTTAAATTTTGAATGATGTTTTGATCAAATGTTAAATGATGGTAATAAGGAACTAATTAATCATAAGTAATCAGGAATTAATCTTGACTTATGTCGCTAAATAATTTGACCAAGTTAGCACGAGCTGACAAGATTAAGACTCATTATTCGTTTTAATAAAAAGACTTGAAATCTAATTTGTCAGTTTTGAATATAAAGCATTTTTCTCAAGATATCTGCTAAAGGAGCGGTAGTAGAATGCGACTGTTTACACCCATTCGGAATGTACCAGGACATGTTGTGCACGAGTGAAACATTAACAGCAAAAGCGTGAACAGCCACAAGAAGCTAAACTTTTGCATTTTCAGTTCGTCATTTCATAATTTACGGGAAAAAATTGAATAATGGCCTTTTATAATTTATATGTTGCTTTTAAAATATTTCACTTACAGGGAATCGAAAATGCGTGATATATTCATTAAACAGTATTTAAGCTAGTTCTGTACGAGAACAAGTTAACAAACATAATTAATTACGGTAAAAGGATGGACCCCATGCAATTTTTGACTACCACTGGAAAAGCATAAAGACATTAAACGAGTCCAATAAGGTTCATTAGACTCTTCAAACCAGACGTCCACTATGATCTTTTGTCAGTATTATAGCCGTAAAATGAGTTTTTGTGTCTTGTCCTGCAAACCGTCAACAGAAGCCAAAATATGCATTTTAATAGTCATATGTTATTATAGCTGCGGAACCGTAGCTCATTAGGTTCTTTAACATTTTTTGGCGGACCATTTGGTCCGAAAATATAAAATAGCAAAAGTACCTACAGAACGCAGCTAATGTGAGTATCTCAATTATTGATTGATTTAATGTTTGCTTTACGTTCAGCAAGCAGTATTTCAGCTATATTCAGGGCGAGAACAAGTTAACAAAAAATAAATCAACGACAACGAAAAAAGGGTGGATCGAACATAGGGAACAAAATTTATACTGTCACAGGAAAAGTACGGAGTATTGGGTTGGGGAAAAGAATTTAGGCTTTACTAGCTGCTACAATGATCCCTATATTCTTTTTACAAAATCGACAAAAGGGTCTTTATTGTGCAAGGAGCGCGGCACTCTCCAAACACGTTATCCACGGTCCACGGCTAATCTTTCTATATTATGACCTTACAACATCCAAAGATAGTGTCTTCCGTATCTGCCACTTGAGGATTACATGTAGCTGGGCTGCTCTGTCCAATATCAATGTAGTTCATTAATATGAATATAAACGCAAACTAAATACGAGCAACGCAAAGTTATAATTCATTACGTTATTTTAATTTGTAAACTCTTACAGTGCCTCTGACGTCTTTCGTTAAAGATGACGTCAAATAAATATCATACGATTGTCCTTTTTGATCACGTAATACAGAATGCTTTGGAACTCAACGCTCATCATGGGCATAAATTATACTGAAAACGAGGTAGGCAAATAATATAAACACAAAAGTTTCGATTTAAATCTATTAATTTTGACTCTGATACCATACAGTGTCTCTAAAAGGTATTATACGCCTACTAATTGACATGGTTTAGTAAAATTTAGATCTTAAACTCATTAAAATTCACATATAAGAGTACAAGTCATTATTTTTCTCCGTTTCATTAAGGTTGCTAAATGCTTTTCTTTTTTCTTTTTTAAAAAATTGAAATGGAGCACAACATAACAAAAGCTTGATCTTGAGAGATACAATAAAATGGACTGTCGCCAGTGTAGAATATTTGCATTTATTTCTTATTTATTTACTTTTTCCGTGTCTCTTATTACTTATTGTTTCTTCTTAACATTTTCTATCAGTAGGGGGTACCACAAAAATCTAAACCAAAGTCTATGAAAGAAAAGTTTACATATTTAATGACCCCAACTTATGTAAATTCTATTATCAAATTGATTTGTATAAAGTGTTCAGTTTATTTGAAAAAATGGTATATCATTTCCTTTTATAGTCAATCTTCATCAAAATTCAACACATATGACATTTACTTCAGATAATATCTGTCCCTTATAATAAAAATAAAATGAGATATGTTAAACCGTGAGAAACAAATCTGTGTTGTAACATTTTGATTAGAATAAAAACCAAGTTTATTTGTTTACTTACCTGTCTTTATTTTTGCTACACTTTAAATTATATTTCTGTGACAACACATGTAATTGTCTCTTCGTATACAAATATAAAATATACAATCTCCATATATACTTACAAATAATAAGAAAATTTTAAGGTATCAAATCAAATTTTTATTTTTGACACTTCTACGCATTTATGTCGTTATGTAATATTTGAGCGAATAATTGATTTGAATACACATTTGGGGCTGTTTACAAAATGACAGTCAAATTATTTGTTACAATAAGGCTACAGTGCATGTAATGTTTAAGTATCGGATAGTGAAATAAAGCTCTTTTTCTTTACAATCCTTGGTCCATTAATATATACATGGCATTAGTAAAACGCTGACAATACCTGTAGGTTGGGTTTTCTGTTAAATTGCAGTATGGTCCAAAAAACCCTAATGAACGCTGGATTTAATGACATGTATTGCAGTCATATGCGATAATTATCAAATAAATGATGCAAGAAACAATTTTATCTCTTATGTATTGAATAATTTCAATTTTATACGCCCTTACGTGATTGTTACGTTAGGCTTCCGTTATGTTGTGATTTATGACCATTGTAGTGTTTTAACTTCTACTTATCTACATGTATCAATCAAGATCTAAGACCTATCTAACCCAATGAAAAGAAAAGAGTGCATCCAATCTATTTGTAAACATTTTGGCACATTACTCAAAGTTTTTGATTTAATCTTGGGCTTCTGTGCTTTTCCACATCAGCCTTCCTTTCATAATTCATTGATAACTTAACACGAGAAAACGCTACTAACAGGCAACATAGTATATCTTGAAAATGTTGGGTGGTCTTTTAAATTAATAAAAGGGGGAAATTGTACCAACATACGTTAAATACAATTAAGTTATCATTAAATTTGAAGGGCTTCGGCTGTGGCCGAGTGGTTAAGGTAGCTAGTCATCCACTATAAATCACGTGCTTGTCAACACTGAGGTTGCGGGCGCAAGTCTTACTGCTGGCAGAGTGTGCTCGACTGCAATCTTAATTTATAAGGATTGTTAATTTTCCTACCGAAAATATGGTTTTCTCAGGCCACTGAACGCCACGATAAAGCTGAAAAGTTACTGGAAATGGCGTTTACACCATTTAAACTAATAATCAACATTTCTTTTTAACATTACCAATATCAATACTTTGAAGGTATGTCTAGATTGGTTTACGCTTAGAACTTGTGATAACGGCAGAAATAAAATCTGATATTAGCTCGATATCTTAAACACAACCCTCTTGGGTACTTATAATACAGAAAATGTTCTGCACTTTGGTTCATTCAAATTCATGAATCGTTATTGTTTGTTAACTGCTCTTGTTTATCTTCTCGTGTTGGTACCTCACGAAAGGGTATCCCCTTCCGTCACCCGAGGACGTGCTAACTAGTTCCGTTGGTTGAGCCACGCATTGCTAAAATACCCGGTTAACCAGTATCGGTTTTAAGTTGTGCTTGCGAAAAAAAACCATTTTTTTATTACATGACCATTCACACACCTCCATATTGTACATCGTTGGTGAGTTAGCATAATTGTATTTCTTTTCATCTTTTTAGCAGGCACAAACATTTGATTGGTCAAATTTGCAAGAGCTTCTGAGATATACTTGCCCATTTTTAAGTTTAAATTGATCAAAAATAGCCAGGCGAGTGAAGGAACAAAATATTCTTAAAATGCAAAAAAGCTGTCAAAAAACCAGTGCCGAAAGTAAGGAACATATTCAATTGAATCAATTTCTTCAAAAAGTCACAAATTCGTATTTTTGTGTAAAATTTTTTCTGTAAAATACATGTTTAGTTTTGGGTATTAGTCATGCATTTCAAAGTTTTGAGCAGTTTTTTTTAACAACATGCTATTTTTATTCCTGCATGCAATACAGAGGCAATGATTCATCCATTCAAAAAACTTCTGAACCAAGGTTGAATTGTTTAACAAGCGTGCCATAAATTGTAACCAAATATTGATTGATCCTATCTCGGTTTAATAGACTATCACCTAAACCGTTGAGATCGTCAATAATAAAAGGTCCCTTGTAACTGTAGCAAAGGTCTAAATAGCCCGTTGATGAAAGTTCTTTATCTTTGATCTGGAAATCGTTAACTCTGTTACTTTTAAAATATATCAACCGCATTGATCAGTTTAAACATGGGAAACTTTAATCGCCAATCTGATATATTTTTTTGTAAAATAACAGTCTTTCATGCAGTAAATGTCACATCGTCCAGACCAAGGAGAAATATAACTGTCACGAAATACCAAAAAGTGCGAAGTAGTTCATTAAAGATCTATAGAAACGTTTATTATGGTATATTTCTGGTTTGTGTTTGTAGATGTTGTGACTGGAAACACAAAAGATGATATTCTTAGACATAGACAAGTTATATTTAATTCTAATGAAGTTTGTTTTTTTTTCAATTGCAATGACAGAGTGGCATTGTAAATACTTTAAACGAACGAGCCATATTTTCCAAAGATAGAAAGAAAAAAGCAACAAATAAAATAATCCAAAATGCACAAAACAGAATGCTATTCAAGGACTGGGAGGACGTATACACAATATTAAATTACGTTTTTTATTTTCCATTTTATCGTCTTTTTTTAATAAGTGACAATAATCGAATTAATAATTTAATTAGGTAAGAAGATATTTTTTGCGTACTTTGGGCTAAAACACCAAATATCATTTGCTTTAAATTCCATTAACCACAATTACTTCAAACTAATCCAAGCGCTAAATGAATTTAAATTAGCTTTAAAGGATACAAAAGTATAACTTCATTTTGCTTAATCAAGGCTTAAATGAAATATTCAAGATTTTAAAAGTAAATAATTGGAAAAGACATATTGTCATTTTTCGTCACTGTTGTAGGTTATAATACATAATATTTGAGTAATTTCTTAAGTGTCCTGGGTCTTACTATATAAATAACGGTGGGATATAGTGCCATAGAGTGCAGACCCATTCAGGTTTGATAATTAACTTTTGATATAATTTGAAAAAGATAGGTCCATCGTTTACCCCCAATAGATACGTTCTGTGTAATAGTTCAAGCGGACAAAGCATTTCAATATTTTGATATATTTTGATACAATTTCATCTTCAATATATTTTGCACCTAGAAGTATTTGCTACGTGACTGACCAGACATTTCTACTAGGTTTTTAAAATGTTTTTTGTTATGTGATGTATGTAAATTTTAATTCATATATTTATCCTGGCGGTCGCACAGCATTAGTCTTGTAACGAATTCAGTTTTTGATCATTTTGATTGAATTTAAATTATAACAATTATTACATTTTAATTCGAATAGAACATGTAGCACTCTAAAAATTTTCATCTCTGATTTTCGTTTGAAGAATTTAATGTGTTATCAATTTCGGTTTCATGATTGCTTGGTACAACAAATCAGCGTTTTTGTAAGATATTCCTTAAACACATCTGTAAAAAGTTAGAAATGAATGTAACTCGAAACCCCACATTGGAATTGAAATTGGCGAAAGGAGTATTTATAGACAAAAAGTAAGATAAAGAACTTTTGGAAATGTTTAGTGATAATAATGGAATGTCAAGTTCAGTAAGGACATATACAAATTTGTTATCTTTATCTTATCGTAAACAAAGGTTTCTTCAACACGACAATGAAAAATAAAGAAAAATCATTTTTGCGTATTCTGATACTATCTCGGCATTCTGTCTGAGGTATGACCACTGACTCACGTTACACCATTGTCTCGGTTTGTACAGTTCATGGAAACAATAACATAATTAATATCAGTTGTAGGCAATTGCATTGAGAGATCGTTAGAAAGTGAGCACACACAAAGATACAATGACACATACGTTTAAAATGTAGTCTTCTATTACAAGGATCGTATATATCAGATGGAAGTCTAAAATGATAACAAGTTGTTATACTTTGACTTTCTTTTGTTTTTACTATTAGTAATTTTGACGCATTACTACTTTTTTATTTGTTGTTAGTATGCTCATTATTTTATTTTAGGTATAAAACAATTAATAAATTAAAAACGTGAATTATTCTTGTATATAATGAATATTTAATTGACAGTCAATGATCTTCATAAATATCTAAATACGATTATTATTATTTTTTATTATTATTCGAAATTTCCACTTTTGTTATTCGCTAAATTTTCTATAGTGAAATAAAAAAATTAAACGATAAGACTTGTATATGTACACAGTAAATTAAAATAAAAAACCAAGATCAGTAGACACTTGACCTAAACGATAACGTCACACATATATTTATAACTAGATGTGAGACGTTTAACGACATCGGACATCACTGCGTTAGTTTTTATGAATACTTAACATACAATGTACGCATTACACAGCTATAAGTATTTTCCGCCCCTACCCAAAACTCCATACTTTTCTAGTGGCAGTCAAAATTTTATTCCCTGTGACCCATCCCACCCCCATTTTCCGTTGATTTATTGTTTGTTAACTTGTACCCGTCCTGAATATAGCTGAAATACTGCTCGCTGGACGTAAAGCAGACATCCAATCAATCAATCAATCAATCAAACATATACATTTAAAATATAGTTATGTTTAAGGTTGGTCAAGAGGTAAAGTTGTTATATTAGATATATATGTAGCAATACGTCGAATGATTTCTTGAGAAAGAGGAAGGAATCGTCAATTATAAAAGCACACCTTTAGCCCAAACAATAAGACTTATGAGGTCATTGTAACAAATATATAAGAGAAAACCTTTATTTTGGCAATTAAATTAACCTCAAAATATATTTAAAAAAAATATTTTCTAACGAGATTCTCTGAGCGTTAATAAAAAAAGAAAAAGTATGAAGTAACGTACCTTTTTTCCAAGTTTTAGAACAAATTTCATATGTTGAATTATCGAATTTGGCAAAGTTGCTTATTTCAACAAAGAATTTTTAATTTTTTATTATTATATGATAATGATTATATAATGAATAGGTGTTATATTTAAGTAATAGTTCCAATTTAGCCATCATAATGCCACTTTTAATGCCTTCACGAGTAGAACATTTAAAGCGGCAATTATTATATGTACAAAAAATGGAGATATATGTAAGACAACTTTGTTAGGTAATTTAATAATATGCAATATCATTCAGTACACGATCAACCACAATAGGAAAATGGTCGGCTGCAGTGACTACTGTATTATTTAGTAATCCAGATACCCCAAAAGAACACGAGAAATTCTTCTATAGTAGAACAGAATGGTATAACTGGTCTTGCATTACTTACAAAAGAAATGAAACAAAAGTTAAAATATAAAGACAAAGCGTCTTTCACTATAAAAGATGTATAATAATTTGCTTAAAACCGAACCATACCAAAAGTTAGAGTTTAGTATTAAATTTTAAATTTGTACTTTCATTAATTTGTTGGCATTTTACTCTATTCATAGTTAGTAAAGCAAACAAAAATGACTCCTGCTGATGTGACATTTCAGACAGATAACAGAATATAAAAACTTTTTTTCTATAAATAACAAAACCATTTACAATGTGCAAACAGTGTCTTTTTCCAAATGATTTTACAAATCAGGCTTTTGAACAAAATATAAATTAAATTTATTTCTCAGTTTATAAACAGTGAGAGACTTATGACAACATTTTATAATTTATTTATAAATTGTTAATTTTTGGGTGTTTGATTTCAAATTTATATTAGTGACAGGCATCACACTGTTGCAGGCATGCACAGTTTATTAACCTCTACTTATTACAGAATTATATATTCCTTTTAACATTAGCTAGAACGGCATCATATTGCAGATGCATATATAGATTTTAATTTGAGAAAATAAATCGAATTATCAAAGGCATGTCATGCCATAAGATATTATTAATAGTTAAAATTTTAAGGCCAATGCTACAACTTGTTTAATCGTCATGAAACATGGACAAAACACTGTCTCTAGTCAATTGCAGATACCAGTTTGAAATATGGACTGGCAAGATTTGTTTCATTATAATACATTTAAAATGATCGAATGGATTGTTGAATGTGTTTTAAAAAATGGATGGAGCTTGACAATTTATATCTTTTCAAGGAAGATTAATCTTGATCATTAACGATTTGCAAGCAAGGTTATCAATTTTAAATATTTAAAAATTAAAATGTTATAACATATACGCACAGTTATAACAAATGTTAAGTCCACAAGACAATAAATGGACCGTTTACGGTTCAAATACGTATCTCTGATTTCTTTACGGCTATCTTTAAACTTTATTAAGAAATTATGTAGTGTTAAGAAAATAATATTTGATTAATTTGTAAAGTATTAAAATGACGAGATAAATTTTAAATATTTAGTCAAGATCACAAGCTTACAACGATTCATCGTATTGTAACGATCTATATCAAATACATTTCCAAATAGATAAATGTTTTTTACAAATCTAAATGGTCATTTTATGCTAATAGAATGTTCTGAGTCTTAAACAAGCTATTCAAATCCAACGAAACAGTAACAAAAGAACTTTCCACATTAACACTTCAAATTACCATTATTTTCTGTTTAACAGCAAAACGAGCAACGGCCTGTAAATAATATTTCCGAAAAATACGTTAATTAGCAATTATTTTGTAGCCCTTTTAACGTAAAAAAAGTTTGTGCTAGTGATGGCAAAGTAGTTTTAAGCTACTACGACATGTTTAAAATTACATCAGGTGTCAGTTGATATATCAAGACAACGCCTACATATTTATATGATGTTACTATTTTGTAATAGTCCAACAATCCTAAGAGAGATAACATAGTTTAGCATAAAAATCGCGCCCCCTAGCCATTTCTCAATGTCCATTTCTTGCATTTTAAATGGAATATGAAATTTAACATGGCACATTTGAGTGATTATTTTTACTGTTTGTTTCGTTATGCAATAACTTTGACGCAGAAAAGGTTTGAATGCATTTCGACCTTTCAGGAATCAAAAGTACATAACTATTTCACATTACAATATATTGACAAAGTAGACCAAGATCATCATGTTATTTTCTAACAAAATTTTTAAATTAGCAAGCTGTCTCTTATTAGTTTCTTTATTTAAACAACAGTGAGTCATTAAAGTAATGAACATTGTGATTGAAATATAGATAGCAATGAAATTTTAATTTCTTTAACATTTTATATATCATTGTTACTATAAATTAGAGTAATTGAAACCTTATTAAAATAGTCGATACGATGAGTTGCAAATTGTATCGAATGTTTTTTACTAAACGGATATTTAAAGCAATCAAATGTTACTGATCGCCCATTTTGAGAACCACAGGCGCATATAATGAAGTGAATTAACAGGTTTAAAGTCTATTCAATGGTGTTTGCAAGAATGGACTTTAAATTGGCCTCAGATTCGTGTTATCACTGTCTTGAATCAAATAATAACATGTCTTGAGTCCATAAATTTACTTTGTAGCATTTAAAATATTGTTTCCGATACACGAGAAGTTAATCAAACAAAATTAATGTAATTTAAGGACACCATAATACATGTTGTATTCACACTTTTTTCTGCAGGACTTGTACAAATAAAAGTTAACAAACACAAAAAATAAATAAATAAATAAATATAGTATTCCGGAAGAGAATATGAATAAATTCCGATTCAACAGGGTGCCTACGTCGGGGTAAATTAACATTCAGTCCTTCCTTTATCTATTTTAAGTAGTTTGTGTACCTTAACTTGTTAAGAAGTTAATATTCAAATGTTGATAAGGTAAAAATCTAAAGAAACGAATCTTGTAGCTACAAAACTGAATGGACATTCTTTTTTTATGACAGTACTAACATGATAAGTTAAATAATCTGTCATTAAATGATAAAATTTCCAATATCATGCAAAATATTTTACAAATATCAAGGAAGTTTAAGACAAGAAATCAAAGTGTCAGTGGCTCTATATAAATCTACACCTTAAAGGATCGATAGTGTCTTGTCTGATATATTACGAGGAAGTTGACTGCTTGATACTGTTTTATCTTTACACGATTGCTCAATATGTTTCATATTTTCTATTCTTTTAGATAATATTAGCTATCAATTTTCATTTGTTTAATATATTTTTATAGATAGATTAAAGGCGCCTTGTAATGTTTGTAAAGGAACGTCTGTTTTATACTTAAGCACATCTGTTTCATGAATTATCTATATATTTGTTATACACTTACTTGTTAAAGCGTAACACAAAGAACAACACTACTTTAAAATCCATTTTTGTCAATTAAACTAACATAATAGTTGACAAAATGAAGGAAGCAAATTACATGGATGATCACGGGTTATATGTTCTGTAGTGGTAATATTTACCTGGGTCTCAAAATAAAATAACGATACCTCTCACGTTAAGGACATTTTTTGAAAAATCTTTGAAAAATTCCACGAGAGTAGCCTCACAAGTTTTTTTGTCAATCCTACTTAAATCTCACAATCTTTACATTACGTTTTTTTGCATTCATACATGTATGTCCATTTGTACATCCCATTTTCACAAACTTGTTAACAATAAATCATCAACAAAGAAGTTCCTTGAGAATTCAGAGATGTCTGAAAAAAGTAAAACGATGGCTTGATTGTACAAAGGTATTGACAAATCTTCGGCATTGTGTCATATATCATTGCTGGGGCGATAAATTGCTATGGACGGACACACAATATACCCTTATTCCCTTTAGTAAGCAAAGGGGGTGGGGTATAACAACTAGCACTGGTTGATTGTAACACTTTTTACTAGTTTCATTCATTACTGTACAAACAAACACAAGTGAAGACACAAGGACAGAATGCCTATTTGTAAAACGTATTATTTTACTTGAGATAAATAACTAGTTTTTTTAAGAGGGATAATACTTAACAATCAATACAATATGAATAAGTTTACTTTGATGTGTGAAATGATCTATGTACGAATTACTTAGTCTAAAAAGTATAGTTTTTAACATATATTTTTGCTGAAATCCGCGCATATGTTAGTTGAAAACATCATTACCGTTAACGTATCTCAGCCTAACCACCATTTGTATTATACAGACCATGCAAACGTTAGTTTTCTTTGTACTGGTAGATGTCTTTACAAAACAATATTATATAAATAAGTACTGGTTGATTTCGTAAATTCAAGTATCATTGTGTTCAATATTCAGACATGAAATAATAGGTTTGTCTCGAGTTGCGCAAGTTCTGGGTTTGGTGATGTATTTACCAGTTTGATAGTTTGTTTGAATGGTGTTTTCAGCAATTTTGAAAGCTTTTATTGGCTAAGAAGCCAGAGACAACCCCCGACCTTCGGTAGGAAAATTGTCAATACTTGTACTTTAAGATTGGATTTGAGCATACCTTGTCCGCAGTGTGAATCGAACCCGCAACCTCAGTGTTAACATACGCGCAATCAATAGTAGATCGCTACATGTAACTCCCAGAAACATATACAGTGAGAATCCAGCAACAGAAAGTGTGTATACATTTCTGTTGACGTCTTAAAATACACCCTGACTTAACTACTTTACAGTAGAATTGATGATATTATATACTCATATAGAAATCTTAACTTTGATTTGCTTAGACGCCGTAAGTGACATGTGATATTTCGCTGGGTCAACCGGTAACCGTTGGGTCGAATGGTAAGGTAACCCTCGCTTGAGATTTTGTCAATCTTCAAGTGCATAAAATAATGAAACATTTACACAATTGAGATGTTTGGATAAATATACATGTACGTAATAAAACATTCCAACAAAACAGTAGTATATGTTAACATGTTCTGTCTACATCACTTCACTTGGGGAGTTTTTTACGTCCTACACCGACAACTTAATGCCCTTGGTCGGACGGATTCTGTCTACATTGTATGGTTTGGTTTTTTCTGTGGAAAAAGGTTAAAATGTCCAAAATATGTTGCAAATATTGAATTGTTTTCATTTTCGATATGATATAACAGTTATCACCCTAAATAATATGTGACCCGGCATTTCTTTCCCCTCGAAAAGTAAGGTAATCCTCGGGGCAAGCCTTCGGATGACCTTACTTTCTCGGGGAAAGAAATCAGCTGGTCACACACCATCTAGGATGATAATTGTATAATCTTGACTACAGATCTGCAATTCGATCTAACCTGTTATTTTAGGGCGACTTTTATATGAACTTGTACTTTTCGATATTGGTATAAGACACTGGAGGTGTAACTGGTATCTTTTCTGCAAAGTTCTTGTATTTATAATGACACAATACGCATGATAATAAGAAGCTGTTTGTATAACCCAGAATGAACTAAATATCACACAGAACAATTCAATAGTGGTATCTTAATACGAAATGTAAAATTATAGTAAACACATGTACTTTTTTTAATTTAATTTAGGAGGCCATTGTTTAAATCTATCCAACCAATCGAATTGTGTAGGCATTTATCCTCATACCATATTAATAAACTATGTTATCGCACTTCTTAAAATCACATTGCCTAAAATAAACCCGCTTTCCACAGGCTACAATATGGCATTATAGAGGTATGATGAATAGGCTGTTTCTAAACCTAACGAGTAAGACGGTGCTACAGGTAATGGCTCCAAGATGACATAATTTTTGTCTTTACGTAAATTTAACTCTAGACACAAACAAAATGTTAAATTTGGACAGTCTACTATAGTCGGAAATCGAAGGGGTCGTTTTGGTTTCTATGAAGGTGGATAGACTCTTTGAAAGCCAAATGTCAAAGTATGACATGAAAAAAGGCAAATTGTACATATGTGTGCGCTTGATCTCATCTGAAAATCACCAGAAATCGACTGTTTACGGAAGCATATATGTTTAGGATTCAATTCAAATCGTCCAAAAGTAAAATCGACCCCGTCAAAAATGAATCACATTTATTCGTTTAGAGCTCTAAAATTGTACAATTACTAGAAATATTATTTAAAAAATCCGTTGTAATTTATTATAATAACAAGACTTTATTGACAACATCTGGTCTGATGTATGATTATGACAAGTTAACAAAAGTCACTTGTAATTGTAACTTTTAAATATTGAAGAAAAAAGGCTAGAATTATACACAATCTATAATTGTGTTCAGGAAAGCAAATTGTACCGTAATTACCATTTTCTGCATAGTAGTTGAAAATACAGACTTGTCATTCTACTACAGTTTTGTTATATCCTTGATGGGCGTGATATATTTAACGCCTGATGAATAGGAATTTTTGTTAAAAAATAGCACATTATTTTTGTATAAACTTTGACATGCATCAAATTACCAGTTAATATTTGAACAGTTTCAATGCAAAGCTAGAAACGGGAAACAATTTGATAATAAAATGTAAATAATTATTTAATTTTTGTCACAGTAGAAATATTGAAACATGAGCTTTAGCCTTTTTGACTTTCAAATATTTGACTTGTTTGTAAAGTTATAATTATTGATATTGACGAAATGACACTGTGTTCTTTCTTCTTAATAGGGTTGTCAGTTATAAATAGTGTTCCAAATCCATGATTTAAAAACAGTATTTCAAAATAATTATATAAACTTGTGTCCTACTATGTTTGTTTGTTCGCAGTCGCTTACGTCAGTTTCGTTCTTGGTTATTTCATACAACCAATTTTGACATTTTCCCATGATTTGAGATGAATCAATATTGTTTCATTAACAAAGAATTCGTATTTTCATCTTGTACCATTTAATTTTGTTTTGAAGTCTTGATTCTGATTTTTGCATAAATTTATTCTTTTTATAATCATAGTTGGTATTTTTCTTTAATTTCATTTCGTGTATTATTATATTTGCTGTTTTACTTTCTACTTTCTCAAAATAAATAGGAAAATTACAAGGATTGAATGTTCGTGATTCGAGGAAAAAAGACACATTTGGGGTTCTTAATTTCGTGGATCTAAACATTTAGAACAAAATGTGTCTAGTTAAGTGAAATATATTGTATAATAGCACGAAATCTTTAAGTTAACTGTGAAATTTGTAGCAAGTGTGTACTTGCATCAGAAAATTTTCTAATTATGTACAAATAACTGCATTACATTAAAATGAAATTAAGTTAGTGATATAACTTGATGATTTCATTATTTCATATTTATACCCATGATCACGGAACAACTCAGAAAATAGAACGAATAATCGTATCCTCGCTTTTTTGGCGATGGTACGAATTTAGTCCCATTAATCGTAATGTAGCAGAGCGGGAGTGAATCACTCCCGGCACTTTGAAGTCCTAAAGAAGTTGCATATACAATCAGACGTGGTAGATCTTGATATCTTTCGACAGTGTCACCGTTTTTTATCGGTTTCGTGTTTAAAATCGATCATTATTGCTACGTGATAGTAGTTATTGCCGTTTTTAATTACCCGTTGTGCGTTGTGTACCTGAAAACATTGAGAAACCCGAAACTAAAAGAAGTGTTGCATCTTAGGTAATACATATGAAAATTACTGGATTCTTACTACGGAATGGTTGTTATAGTATGCAAATTAGCACGTTTATAATAAAATTGGGTCACATTATCCATATACGGAAAAATGATCAACACAGCATTTTCCACGTGCATCTTCAGAGACAGTAAAGATCGTTTCCTCGTTAATTTCGCAATGTCTAAAGCTTTAATAACGTAACGAAAATGAATATTATTTTTGAAATTTGTATTAATTGACCGAAGTTAGAATTTTTTATTTGCTGTTAAATCGACAAATCACAAAACTAACTTAGGATTATAACGGCAGCAAAATTAATCCTACTCAGAAAGAAGCACGCGTAATTTGGGTGTTAAACTCTAATATGCAGGGCAACACTCAAAATGACAATATGTAATAAATTTTTAAGGCTACACACATTCAATATGTATCGTAATAAACAAAATCATTTAATTGGAAATAATTAAGATTATAAAAATTTGTTTAAACAAGGAATACAACTCAAAGTCGCGAGATAACATAATATAATATAAAGCATTTTGAATAAGCGAGAAAGCAAAGAAATCAAAATTATCATATTAAGTAGAGTATATAATAATTTACGAAATACAACTGTACAGATACAAAATACCGAATTCCGTGGAAATTGTCAAAAAAGACAATGCACAAGTCCGAGAAACAAAAAATATGGTAACTACAGCAATGGTCCTGACATGGTACGGGAATTTCAAAAGAAAAGGTTGCCTAAACCAGATTTTATCCCGGGAAAGAAAGTTGTATCTATGGTAAAAAAAATTTAAGTCGAGGACGAGTGTTTTTGTAACCTTAGTTTATTTGTTTGTTTTGTGTTTAACGCCACTTTCAGCATTTTTTCAGCTATATAATAGTGTCCTATTGGGAGAGGAAACCGGAGTATCCGTAAAAAACCTGGACCTTCAGAAGAAAAACAGGAAATCCCGCAGATACTTTTGCAAAAATCAGCATACTCGCTGCATGCTCTTGCATACCTGATCAGTTGAGAAATATAGACACCGTATGCAGGATAAGCTGGAATATTGGGAGGGAAATTTATTATTTTGAATTAATATTGTCTCGTTTGACATTAATTCTTGTGACAAGATAACCGTTGGTGTCATATTTGAGGTGTAAGTCTAAAAATGATGTAGATGAAGCCGTTTCTGTGGTTTCCTTCAAAAGAAGTACACGGTATATGTTGTATGTAGTTGTATATTATTGTATTGTATTCATTCACATTGCGAATTTTTTCCAATGTATCATAGGCTAGTATCTTACCTGAGATGATTGTCACAATGCAGATTGAGTGCAGGCATTTTTCTTATCGCTTAGCTATAGTTTATCAAATAATGATGGTGGGCTTTTAGGCTACTATAATTTTTAATGGGTTCTACAACTAAGAAAATAACCTTATTAACAGAAATAGGTTTGGGATACATCTATAGAAGTGTAAAGCAGAAAAGTATTACTACTAACGACCTTGACTAGTTTCGTAACTGGTTGCTATGTAGTATATACATGATACCAGGTTTTCAAAGGGTAATCCAGTATCGTTTACTTATAAAAATTGAACGCCACGATATAGTTTAAGTGGTGTTAAACATCAAAGAAGCAAACGTAACATAGCAAATTGTTCATTAAATCAGATGTTTACCACCGCCATGTAGTATTTCTACTCTATTCATTGTGGTTTAGTTAAAAAGTGGTGTCGGCAGACGGTTAAATTGTTTTTTTACAAAACTGATCTGTGGGCAAATATCAATAGGCATACTTTTTCCATACTTATATAAAACTTAATTTTCTAGCTACAAAAATCAGTTAACAGGTACCTTAATTAAGAAGACAAATACTGTACATTGCTCGGATTTATAAGTTATTGTCAGATCAAACTGACTAGTATTACATCGGTATGTTTACTGAACATCACTTACTTTGATGACACTTTCAAATAATCCATTTTGCACATGATATTTTACATTTTGATTGGAATTATATTTTGCCATATCAGAACGTGGACTTTGAAATTTAGGGAACATAGGGTGTACCCATATTTTATCCGCAAGAAACTTGCACCACAGAATCGAAATCAATTATACTTTGAAATAATCTTTGTCACAAAGTATTATTGCACAACTGATATTTTTCATGTTGTACGGATAACAATTTTTGAGCTCATAGTTTTTTTAGTTAATGGAAAACTGTTCAGTGTCATTTAGTTGAAGTTGATAATGGCTTATCTAATTTTTATTTTGAACTTTATGCATTATTGTAGCTGATTGTACGTGTCTGCTTAAAAACTTGATATACTTTCTTATGGTTTAATCTTTTGTCGATATACATTATTGTTTTGATACAGATTACATTATTTCCTCTTCTAGAGTTTTAATTCGTTTTTAATTGAATAGTAATTTCAAACACTGAATACTAGTATATAGCATAATATCAATAAGATTAATTTTCATATAGCTAGGATCCACAAAAAATTACTGGACAATAAGCTTTTGTTAAAATTACAAACTTTATTTGTAAAATTCAGTAAGGTCTACCAATTCTAAGAATGAGCCATTCATATGAAAACAAACATTCTTTTGGAACAGTATTACCAATTAACTGTAACTATAAAGCAATATTTCTGATATTATACGTGCTTCCAGAGCGTTCGTTTTAAACGTGTACACAACATTCTTTGTTAAAAGCTGTTTTGTTAATTTTTCAAGATACTTTTTTCAAATAGGTTCTTAAAAAGATGTTGCCCTTACTTAAAATTCAATTTTATTCGGTGCATTTTAAAAATGCAGCTGCAACACCTGTGTTGTCAGGACACAAGCTGTCTTGAGCAGCCCCATGCATGGATCGTTTCTGAGACTAGGTATATACATTTATAGTAACAATAAGTGTTTGAAGTATTCTATTTTCCACGCCTTTTTCTTTTATTTTCTAGTCCAATACATTTCTAGTGTTTACATGTGTCTTAGTGAAAAGTTATTCGATTGAAATTGATACAATGAAGAATAAGCTTGTAGCGTTTTGAACTGATATTAACACGTTTATCGCTTATGTAATAAGTGAAATCAGTGTCGTTATGATGGCAGGAGTGTCATCCAAATTTCCTATGAAATAGTTGAAATGACAATAATCTGTTCTTATAGCCCACTACATATAATTTCATTTACTTATAACGAAACGTTTTGAATGGTTCTGAAGTAGGCTGATTTTAGGTAAGTGTGCTTAATATTTAAATAGTCATAAATTCATATCACTTTAGTGGGATATTATTTGAGAAGATACTTTATAAAATTGTTTAATTAATTTGATTATTTTGGATAATAGAAATAAATAATGGTGTGAGAATCAACTCCTCGTAAAATTAAGTCAAAGAGCTTTGTCGATATTGACACTTCTGCTTAACACATGTGTAAAGACGACTATTGTTGTTGTACGGAATAGAGATTATTTTATTTGAAGCAGGTGTTAACTAAGGTAAAATTCCAACAATAGAGGTATTTTGGCTAGAAACCAAAATTGTTTTCCTTTTTAATGTGATACATCAGAGTCTTTATTGAATGATATGTGTAAGAATTTTTTCTTATGTTTTAATAAAACAACGAAAATAACAGTTTTATTATAAATTTTGAATTTTCGCGAATATAAACTTTATGTCTAAAACAGATGTGGTAAACGCAATAAGACTTTATGTATTTATCATATTTTTAATCTAACTTTTATTTGTGTTGTGATGCTATGTAGCCGTTATATTAATTTCAGTAAAAATTCATAGAACTTAAATATGCAATCTAAAATATCACCGATATATCTGATAAATTAATGGTTTATTATTTTCTGAAGTTGATTAAAAAATTAGTTTTGTAACAGACTATCGAGATGAATTTTTAATGAAACACGAATTTCTTGTGTTACTATTCATAACAGTGTCCATTTGATATCAATAAGAATACTGCAGTAAACAAAATAAATTAGTGAAGTGACAATTTCTCTGTGGTATTATTGACCGAGCGCAATGAGTTGCTACGCGAAGTTCAGCCAATCAAATTACGCTTAACTCGGAAGCTGTAATTAATGTTGCAATCAACATACGGTGCGTTATCTTTGGTGCTATCAATCTAATATTAATTAGTTGCTTGAATTTAAAGGGACGTTTCCAAACAAATTTGAATAGATGTGACCGTTGGTCGACTCGGGTCGAGTAATGAAGCATGCGGATGTCGGTCTGGTAACGATCTTGAGAGTACTCGTTGATAACCCTCTGTCATTTTCAGCATCGGTTAGTTTCTCATTCGGAAATTGTATTTGCTTTATTGAAATTTGTAATCAACGATGTGCATGATTCTATTCGATATAAAATGAATATACAAATAAGATAAGTTTCCGGAGTCTGGATAATTATGTTCCGTTGCGTTATTTTTGGACAAACGGAAATGATATATTATTCTGTTGACAACTTGTTTAGGAATTGAACATTTACTTACAATATTTGTACATGAGGTAATTAAAATTCTGTCATGATGGCTCAATTTAATTCTAAACTTTTAAAAACATTCTTCTGTAACAATCATTTTGAAACGCACAAAAAAACTTATATATATATATATTCAATGTATATAATATCTAACGAATATTGCAACCTCCTTTCAAAGTAATAAATGTCTTTGTCCCTGTCATATTTCTTTTGAATAAAATACTATGTGTAACATCATTAAAACTAGTGTATTATTTTACACCATACTTTTTAGCATGCTGGATATTAAAGAATATACCTGATTTATATATTTTACATCTGTTCTACATAATTACTTTTGGGAGATTACGCTTACGTACACTTATATGTATATCGTTTACACTGTTACTAAGTATTCAAGTGTAGAACCAACATTATTTCCAAAAACGAACAGTTAAAGGACGAACTATCCCTAATCGAAAAAATAAATATTAGAACTATGTTTTTATGGCGACATTGATTGATTTTTATTTCATAGATTTTGTGCCAGTTTGCAAATACATTCTGACAAGATGTCTTAAGTGTTTTAGCAATTTAACCTCTAAATGACGACGTCCTGTTTACTCTTCCCAATTTTTTGTTTAAGGCTTTGAGTGTTTACTGTGTATAAGGTTACAAAATTATACACTTTTATTTCAAACTATCAGATTGAAGGTAGACAGAAAAGATGCGATGTTTCGTCAAGGACAATATCTAGCGACATCAGGCATTTTATTGTTAGTTATTGTATTCGACGAATTGTAATATACAAAAAGTCCATTTAACTTTGTTGTTTGAGTCTTACTTCTACACTTCAACACTTTAACAGTTGGCCCAAAAAGTTAGTGTTTATATTTATTTGCATATTTTTCAACATCTTAGTTGTTTGAATTTCTAATATATTAGTTTTGTGAGGCTTGATTAGACTAAACCAGTCGGAATTACTTTTATAACCTTGATGGTATTTTATTTACAGTTCAAAAAGACACAGAATATAATCTTTTAAATATATAAAAACATTAATATTTATATACAGCTACTTTAAACGGGATAAAATTTGTAGCAAAATATTTTGATTTTCTGGACGATGTTTACTATTATAAAAAATAATTTCAGCGAGGACTTTTAATGGCAAAAGTAGTTACAAAGAACACATACAATTGAAAGACAAGATAGCCAGCAGTAGCCTACAATGACAAATAGATACCTTTGCTTTCATCTTTCAACAACAGTATTGTATTTCAATAATTCTGGAAGAAAACAAAGGTGGATTTCATGAAGAGACTATTGTACAGCATATACATAATTACCAAACCACACCTAATATACTAAAAGTATCAGGTGTACCGAGAATTTAATGCAAAGAACAAATAACATCACAAGTTCCTACTGTGATATACTAATACATTATGTTGAGGAAAACGGTAAAAAAATTTATAATTTCTATAATTTCAGAAATTCAAGCCCACTAATGTTATGGAGCTTATTTTACATTATTGCACATAATGAATTTTTTTGTATATTCTTATTTATGGAACTGTCACTTTTATACTTAACTTAGTGTTTTTTAGTTAGAAATCACACATAACGCTTTCAAATTAAAACAAAAAACTATAATTTTTGGATATCCATTTATTTGTTGCAAAAGATGGCTTGTTTGTACTAATGAGAACCGTCGTAATGTACATTCTGTATATTGCGTTATTGTCCGACGTCATCTATTGTAGATTTCATTTGACACTTTTAATGTCGGAAAATAATATTTTTCTTTTTAAACAATTTGATTAGAAGAATAAGTTTAGTTTAACGTACAGTGTTTATCTAAATTTGCGAATTGTGTTTGTTTACTAGGTAATATGGAACACATTGCTCTCAACCTGAATGCAAAACGGTAAATTTTGAAAAACCAATTAAATATACACCCAACCTGAATGTAAAGTTTGGTAAAAACAGTAAATTTTGAAAGGCAAATCAAATATACAGAACCAACTTTTCTTGCCTAACTAGGCGGTTGTGGTATTTGACGTATTTTGACGTATAACTTGCAAAAAAAAATTGAAAATAGGTATAATTGGTTGACCATGAATGCATATGATGTAATTATGATAAAAAGTCAATAACATACAAATAATTTGCGTCATTTTACGTTAGAAGTGTAACATTTATGTAATGTTAAGGTTCTTGTCATATTGTCCAACATAAACAAAGGTGCATCTGAAATGAATAGTTTTTTGTCTTGTCTGGCTACCAATTAACACTTTTTTATATTCGAATTGACTTGACATAATATTCATATAAAGAAACACATGTTCTTGTTCTTTCATAGGTGTGTGTTTTAACAGCTGTTGTGTGGTTAAAACATATATGGATAATAATGTTTACAAACAATGTTGAACGTAAATATAGTAACCTTGTGTTTGTTAGATTAGTTACAGGAGGAGCCCGATGAATCGGAAAAAAGATGGTCATCTACAATACATCGATTATTGTTCTGAAAATATGATTAACCTAAACCATTACACCTTATATACACCTTTGTCCTTAAATACTACGGTTATATAAATTTCTGCCAGTTTTAAATATCTGAATAGCATCGTTCTGCACAACTTATAAAATATGTGTCTTTCTTACATAAATGAGAACACTTGGTTCGACTTATTACATTTATTTCATTTGGTCTATGCTATTTAGAATGTAATAAATGAACAAATTTGCCCTGAACATGAAACTGAAACAAAATACTTCCATCTTTAACAAAAATTGGTCTGGCTGTGATAAATTATATTATAGAAATAAGATAATAAATCATATTTCTGTCACCGATATTGAGGTCTATGAACAATTAAAATTTGATGACAAATAGAAAGATTAAATTTCAAGGTGATAATTCGCCGTTTAGCAAAGTGAAAAAGATCCTTTCTTTTCATATGAAAGAGGTATCTATGAAACTTGTTTCTACCTGAAACATTATTCCTACAATTTCACCATCCCCACAGCTTGTAGTTGGATTGTTTCCATATTGTATCAAATTAAAGTTTCGCATTTAAAGTATATTTTGGTAACACTTTATTGTTAGTTTCACGTTCGTTTTAATATAATTTATGTCATAAAATGTGGCATGTGTAAAATTAATATTATCATAATACAGAAATATGATTTCGCCCACTTTTTTCAATTTACATTAACGATAAAAACAGATGAAATTAAAGTGCTGCATCACTTACTTCATAGAGACAATTGTGCAAAATACATGGAAATGACTAATTATGTTTGCACTTAAAGAAATGGATTAAATTATTAAGATGTTTAATGTGTACTTTACCGTCGAATAATGATAATTATTATTTCATTTTTTGATTCTGCGTAGAAAATTTTGAGTATTAGGTCCTAACATACTCATATTTGTTACAAAAATACTAATCTTATTTTAAACATTATCTTGTGAATTGTAGATGGTTTAAAATAATTTTTTTTTACAAAACGAATATTAAATGTACATATGTTACCTCGTATCATCTGCTCATTTTCGTGCGACATTTAACTGATTTATTGAAGTTGACTCAATGGTCTGTTTCTTTCGCCAACGGCCATACTACTTCAAAACGAAATGAAACTGTAATAACAGGACATAAAATACTTTGCTCGTGCGACCTATAAAAACAAATTGAAATTATACTTGTTATCAATTTTCAAAACGCATCATGATTTCAACATAATTTACTAAATCACAAACTTGCAGAAATTGTATGCTTAAAGCGCATCTTTGACGTTGATCGTGATGGATTCAAAATGACAGGCAAAGAATAAAACGCACTTCCTTCTCATTTTGATTCCACATGAAGAGATTCAGTGATTGGTCGATTTCATGGTTAGAAGTTTGGTAATAATTTGTGTCTTTGTTTTGTTTCTTTAACTAATATTTTCTCACATATTTTTCATTTTTCCTGGTGACGCTTATGGTTTGGGGGAAATTTTTGGTGTAAATGATTTAGAAAATAATTACTCTTACACATGTGCAATGTAAATTTGTATTATCAATATGTCAGTGTATCACTACAACATAGAATGAAATGAAATAGTACATAACAATTGTTAAATAGCGAGAAAAACTGTATAAAATCAAAGTCAAAGTGAAAAATGTCCACAAGACTGGTTTTTAATTATAAACACTTAGATACTAAACAACATAAAATAATTGGCAGGATAACATCAACCTACTCAGAAGCTAACATTTTTGCTCACGAAGTAAAGGTAAATGGGGGTAACAAGAAGTAAGGACTGTGCTCTGAAGCGTCGACAGGGTAAGAATCTCCTGCATTGCTACATTAAAAAAGACACATTGTCTACCGTTTATACTAAATGTAATTTATTTTTTAAACGGTGGATTCATTTAATACGATATATGGAATTCATATGGGTACAAATGGCGGACCCTCATATCGGATTTGTGTCCACATTGTAAATCCTAGTTTATGGCTAAAATACAAAGATACAACTTAACATCACCCGTAGAAATTATTCAATACAAACTTCCGTTATAATTAGATGTCATCCTTACTCTCATTAAATGGTATTTTTCTTTGTATGTAGATTAAATATACAAAAAACACTCAACATAGCTTATTCCATCCTTTTTTAGCTGATCATTTAGGATTTATTTAAACAAAAATCATTTCCGGTTACTAAATTTCCCACTTTTAAATGGTGTACAAAGTACCCCTTATTATTATGCTTATATATTACAGTTCACAAGATATTCCTGCCAATTTTATTGAAAGAAATAATTTTTAAAGCAATAAATTACACTAAAGATACCGATTTTTATAAATTGTCTCAAGTGTTTATTAGGTTCTTTCAATGATAAAAACACTTTTTAACTTGAAGACATCAAGTCGTCAAGGTCTTTCCCGTCAAAAGCAAAGTTTTATGATCTTGAAGGACTCCTTAAATCATCAAACAAAAAGTGATACAAATATTACGGTATCGTATAGTCGAGGTTTCTCGATTTCAATGACCTTTCTATAACTCGGGTAGTGACTTCTCACACCAATTTAAGTTTTCTAAACTAAGATTATTAAACATTGAAAAGCAGGTCTGATATTATTCTTTCTATCATTTTTATCGTTTTTCTTATAAAGCTATATACCTCGTTCATTGTTAAAGGTCTACATTCAATTAGTGTTACATATTTTATTCACTTATAATAGTCTATTAACCTTATATAGTGTAAAATTGTATGTTTGCATTGCTTTATTTTGTAAAACGATTCAAATTCGCCTTGTTGGAATGAAGCTTCATATTTTGCAACCACATGTCTCATGTTAGTATTTCCCTTTATTTTTTTTCATTAGCTATGGATATATGGGAGAAAATGGTCAGAAAATGGTTTTGTATTGTGCATGTGATCTTTTTTTATCTTAGTGCAATACGCATCTGCATGTCAGTATTTTAATTGTATAATAATACTCCTAGTGACATGCGCTTCTTCATGTCTGTATTGTAATGGTATTACAATAATCTTAGTGCAATACACTTCTGCAAGTCTGTATTGTAATGGTATAGCAATACAGTAGGAGGTTTGGAACTTGTTATTAATTATTTAATTGATTGATTGTCGTATTTTTGAGTAAACATTTATAATTGTGAAGTGAATGTTTGGATTATCTTCCCTTCTTATAAACAAGAAATTAACTAATTTAGTTTTTATCTGTATAAAAATGTTATGGGAGTAATAGTGCAAATAATTTATTTGTAAGGTAGTTAACAGTTTTAGTTATGTTTGTTTTATTTACTAGTTTTAAATATTACTAAATCTTCTTATTCAGGCAAACAAATGTAATTTCAACTTTTATAACTTCCTTTTTATTTTTTTAGTTTTGGTGAGTAAAAAAATTTAAATATGTTAAAAAAAGAATTTTTAAATTCACAAGTTAAATAAAAGCGTTAAAATCTGTTTATTAATTTCAATAAAATTTAAACCAAGTTGTTAGACTGAATAAAAAGCAATACAGCGATTAAGAAGTCATATCGAAGTTTTTGACTTGTCACTTATACCAAACATTCATCGAAGATAATTATTTACAAATCAAACATAATTTTCGTTCGTTATTTTACCATTGATGGGTTTGGTCTTTATTCGTCTTCTCCAATAGAAAACAGTTAAAGGTATTGAAAGAAAATGAAGTCGCATGTTATATTGATAATCTACAAAGTGTGGTTAATGGGGCGGTACTTTCGGGGCGGTTTACGTTAGTAAAAATCAAATACCGCAAGACAGGGCATTAATTATCACAATATTTGTTGTCTTTGTCATTTCAACACATCTTTAAACACTTAGAGTACTTTTGTGGTGATAATTTTGACTTTCAGAAATGAGTTCGGATGATGAAAAAAGCGACTCGGCACAAAATTCTATATTTATGAGAGCTTCAGATCGTTATCCTAGAACTCCAAAATGTGCTAGATGTCGCAATCACGGCGTTGTTTCCGCCTTAAAAGGACATAAACGTTATTGCAGATGGAGGGACTGTGTATGTGCCAAATGTACATTGATCGCTGAGAGACAGAGGGTTATGGCAGCACAGGTTGCTTTGAGAAGACAGCAAGCCCAGGAAGAAAATGAAGCACGAGAACTTGGAATGCTATATGGACCATCCGGACTCCTACAGTTAAACCCTGATACAATCAATATGTTTCCAGAAGTCAAGAAATATCAGAGTCAAGTTTCAGAGGATGAAATTCCTGGTATGTAAATTTATCAATATATTTTCGGAAGCATTTCAGCAATAATTTCTTGAAAGTGTTTTCCTGTATTTCCTATAAAATGAAAAATACTCAATTTCTTTAAATAGTACTTTATTTTTTACATTACGAACAGTTCTAAACACAAGTACTAAAAAATCTAAACATGTGACAACTGACATAGTACATATACCTCATCTATACACATATATAAGCTCTGAAACAACCAACTGTACATATTTAAACTGTACTAACCAAAAACATAAGTAATATATTCGTAACTTAATCTATTGTAATGAAAAACCATTATTAATTTATTTTTACATAATGTATTTTATGTTAGTTGAAACTTTCAAATGCACGTATTTTGAGGTATTATGGTTTACGATACTTTATAAAAAGTGCTACGAATAAATTTAAAGCAGTTTCATATATTTGAGAATCCTTAGGTTAAACACTCCAAAAATTGAGACATTGTAAAATCATATTTTTTTAAGCAGTAACATAAGTAGTCAAAAATCATCATGGCATAACACATTTTTCAATTTTTATAAGAGCTATACATGTGACCATGAAAACTACAGATTTTATGTTTTTAATTTAAATAATTAAATCAATGTGAATTATTAGTGTTTTTAAACTATCCATTGTAATAAAATTTATTTCGTGGAAATGGCAATATTCAAACGTTACTTTAGTCTATTGTCATTTAAAGGAGGTTTTTTCACAACATTGTTTTTCTAATTTTTAATATTACGGTAATGGTATCAGATCTAACAAAGTATATATTACTAAATTTAATATGACATACGTGATCTATTTGTTTCAACCAATATATTGCTAAAATAAACCGGGCATTTTGTTAATGTCAAAAATATCTGAAACTCTCAATCAGTACTAAGGAATTAAAAAATGAAACTCCCGCATTCTAAGTCTTTTATACTAAAGCAAATGTAACAAACTAACGTTACTTTTACGTTAAACGTCACTACAGTATTTGCTTCACCTTGACTTTATAACATATGTTGATCTTATTATGATGAAAGCTCCACAACATCTTAATCATTTGGATGTTGAATATTTTTGTGGTTCGTGCGCCACTAACTAAACGCGCGTCTCGTCTGGTGTAGTAAATATAACCTTAGTATCTTCTAAGACATTTTTCTTCAAAACATCATTAGGTAAGACTACCTGGCAGATAATTCTATCGATAAAAAATCTTTGGATGAAGATAAAACAAAAAGAAAAATTAAAAGCATATTTAACTTATGTGTTTTTGTGCTCAATACGGAATCTATGAAAATATCAACCAAGTCGTAGTACTAACTAATCTCAATAATACTAAAAAAAGAAATGTAACATATTAACCGTCACTTTTAGGATTGGAATCAAGATTACAATTATTGTATAATGTGAACAGTTCTAACCGTTTTGTACATAAGTTTAAACGGTATGATGATAAAATAATGTAAACCTATTGTCTTACAGACGTGGTCCTTATTTATTACTTTGATGGTGAAAATTGTTATCTGATATAAAATCTCTTGAAGCAAATGCATATCGTCGCAATTTTATGTTTTTCATTAACGAGTAATGTAATTTCTAGTATATCGCTATTTCTACAATACATATTTAATCACCTCTGATGACCGCAGTCAGACTTTAAAAAAGTATTTTACGTAAATGGTCGCACCTCCTCCTGAATAGGAAGAATACTTTCTTAAGTATTGTCATTTTAAGTTCAATCACTTTAAGCTTTATTTTTATATCGCAAATAAATTATCCAAAATTAAGAGCAAATAGGTTATTCAAAATTAAGAGCAAATATATCCTCTAAAACAAGTACTTAGGATAAATTTAATATTAAATGTTACATTAAAAAATCCTTTCCTAAAGATTAAAAAATGAATCAAGTAAAATTTTAATAAATAAAATATTTGACACAAAAGTTGCATGCAATGCAATAAAATGAAATTATTGCTATGTTTTATCGAATCCTTTTCTCGTAAGTATGAAATGTAGAGATTTAGCCAGGAATGGCAATACAATCAGTTGGATACCGCACGTATCTGGAATTAATTAAGACAGTAAGTACGGACACAAATACCTAAAAAAACTTCATTTATTTAAAATATAATAAACCATATATCAATAAAGACATGAGCAGTTAATGTACTTTACGGAATTAAGTAGGTGTTCGTTTAGACATTGAAATCGCGAAGCAAGAAGATGTCATTAAATATTTAATAGAAAAATACCAATATTTCAAAACTGCAGTAAGAAATAAATTTCATTAAAATGATTCTGGTTGATGTTTAACTCAACGTTTTTATTCTGTGAGCATTCAATGTGGAAAACAAAAAATGATATTATGTATAAAAACATGTATGCTTCAAACAAAATACTTATAAATTTGTTCAGTTGTAATTGTCTACAGAACTCAATAACCCCGGCAAATCGACTTCACAACTTAAGTGCATATATGCATTTTTTTAAATGCAAAAAAGTTTTAATTTGTTGAAAGGTCATCAAATGTCAAAGCACTGGTTACAACCTTTTATTTCTCTTTTTTATTTCAATGCATGGATTTCCGTATGCCTATTTAACATACAAAACACAATCTTATCAGTAGAAAGCAATTTAAAAGAAACAATTTATTTGTGAAAACATAATCAGATTGCTACAAAATTTCACAATGTTGTAAACGAAGTCGCTGTCATGTCGAAGGACATATTGTAACCGTATAGTTCATAATACAATGCCGTCGTAACCAAAAACCCTTCGGTTTCAAATTATTCCATTGTATGTTTTATATATTTTCTGTATTTCTTATGCACTCATTATAGGTATCGGGTATCGTTAAAGGGTGAAAATGAAGTTTTTAACCGATTGAATAGTTTTAAATAGTTTGTATTTTTTCACAAGAGACGAACTGACTCTCTAGCAGTTTCACTTCACTTGTTTTAAAAGTGAGAGTAAAAAACTTAATCCTCACCGGTGCATTTCTATTGTAAGGCTAGAAACTACATTTAATTGGAGATAATAGGATTGTAACACTCTCTTTCAAACTAAAACTTCAAGTAGAACACCTATCGTGAAGGTGGTGGTTTTAACAAATCAGATATATTTGATAAACATCATTGTGGTGTCGTATAGAGGAAGACTTTATTGTTCTTGACCATTTTCATTTTTGTTGAACACTTTTGTTCTTGGTCATTTTTAATTTGAACAATATGTTCAAAGGTTTAAAAACTAACTTTATGCCGAATGAAAACATGAACCATCAGTAAATTGTACGGTTGATTGCCTTGTGATTTTGTATTCAGTTAATCGATTGGATGAGTGGGTTGTTATTAATATAAACAGGATTACCTCTACAACATCAGATTTAAGAAAACAAACTAAAGTCTACATATAAAATTTAATTTATCACAATGACTCTGACAAAACAAATTTACCGTCATCTTTAAAAATGTAGTATTAGAAAAAGCGTTTAAACATTACCAATGACTTAAACGCAGTAAAACGTTATTACACATGTTTACAGTTTAATAGTAAAAATACTATTTTATGTCGTTAGACTTTTAAGACAAATCTTCCTATACATGTTGTATCAAAGGGAAATTTCCACTCTTATTAGCTATAGATTCCTTATAATTTAACAATGTACAATTTAGTTGAAATTGAAACTTATTACAATGCTGGTCCACCCTTCTTTTTGCTATATTTTGTCACCATAGAACCTCACCTCACACGTCGTTACGAAAAGTGTTAAATCATCCCCTATAATGACATATTATTATTCATCGCCAGTCTTAATTACTTAATGTTTATTGACAGTGCAACAGCAAACCTTTATTCAATATGCCAATAATTGTCGTAATGAGTAGTTTATTTGCATAGTGTTTCAGTTTTTGATTTAGTAAAGACTAAAGACTACGTAAAAGAAATATGTTTTAAGTGAATAAATAAAGATGGTAGGACAGTTAAAGCCTTCATTTCAAAAATTGCTTACCTATTTATCTATAGTTAAAGACTAAAATCGAAACAGAATTACATTTAAATATATGAAAGGATTTTTGTAGTAACAATAAACAACTAATATCCTTTATTTGTTATTTTCAGCAAAAAAACAACGTCTAGAAAAGGATGAAGATCATTCTTCAGTTGGACGATCGCCATCTTCATCACCCGAAATTAATGAGTCCTCGAGATCTTCACCCGGAAATTACAGACGTTCACCAGCACCATCACCAAAATCGTATGACCCTCCAAGTCCTACTACAGACTCATCTTTACGGAAATCAAATGATGATATAAACATTAATGCTTTAAACATGTTATGTCGCATATTTCCTCACATGAAACGTAGCGTATTGCAGCTCATTTTACAAGGATGTGGAGGCAACATGGTAACATCAATTGAACAGGTGCTGAGTAATCATGGTGGGGAATCTGCAGAGAGTAACAATATAACTGTACCAAATCCCGTATTATCGCCATTGGCTACATCGTTAGGACCATCAACATTTAAATCCGCGTTTTCGCCCATTTCAACGCTGGCTAATGCTGCTTCATTGAATGCCATGAGATATGCTTGGGGAGGAATAAATGCACGTGGGCTAGCTTTCGCTGCAATGCCTTATCCTCCTATGATACCGGGGCTAAGTGTTGGTGCTAATTATTCAAGCTTTGATGGGATTCAGAACAATAGTACAAAACCGTTTCATTATAGCATGTATCCTTGTTGCCCAACAAAACCATTCAGTCAACCTTCAACGGATAAATCTAACTGTCTAACTGATTAAAATCTTGGGTGCTGAAGGATATGACCGAAATAGACGATCAAAAAAAACAAGGTGCAATAAATGCTCAAACTTATGTATAAAACAATGTGTAAATGTTTATAGTGAAGTAGTATGCATGATGACAGATTGATACATTAAACTGTTTCATTGCCTCATATATACATATATGTATGTATTCACACAAATGTATGTTATTAATTGTTGCATTGCTTGTCACACGTTGTAATTTTGTAGATATTTGTTGCAAATTAAATTATTATTAACTAGAATGATTTATAAAAATTGCCTCTCATTTATCTGACAAACATACACTTCAAGTTATTCGACATGAGATTGCCTGGCAATTTCAGATTGGATATATATTAATATATGCGGTACAAAAGAATCTGTTCATAGTCCCTAATAACTATTTCTTTTGCGTCACACAGTCACATCAGGCTTGACGGGTAGTATTTTCTGTGTATTTTAACGTTAACAATCCTGCCAATTATTCAGTAATTGTGCGCATTAAATAATCCAACCTGTATGATTCGTCATTCCAAAAATAAGCAGTTCCTATCATTTGTTGTAGCCTCTCTTTTAATATTGTACATAAATTTCCCTTCTATGGTGGAACGTTTTGGAAATATCAAGTATTTATGCTTTTTATTATTGACAGAATAGAAAAGATACGTTTGAAAGTTTTACTGTATTACGCCCTTAATTCACCTACTATTTATTAGTTGTGTTTCCTTCCTTATTCGCACAATATATTAAAACACAGAATTGTTTGCTTATCTCTATTCTCTTTCTTAAACAAAACTAGAGAAGAAATGAATTGGTTGTCGATAATGTTAAAATAATGAAACAATTGGCATGGACTTTATTTTAAATGCCACAGTAATTGATACTTTGATATGTCGATTGATATATAAAACCAGTCTACGTCTTTTATTATGAATTATATATTTCTTGTAGAGTGTCATCGGCATGTTGATTTTCGAAGACAATGTATTAAAACTTGCTATATTTGTTTAAAGTAGCAACTTATATTGGCTTTCTTTCTGTCGTCTTTCGCTGTTACTAATTTGTGCGATAGCTATAGATTGAAATCAACAGGGTTATTCAAATGAGACAACACAAATGAAATTTTTTGTCATTTTGTATACTACCTTTTCCTAATTTAAAATCGTTGAAATAACGAAGATGAATTACAAAGTACACCGTAGTACCTACTAATTTTCTCATTATTTTCTAATTACTTTGGTTTTCGGATTCGTCCATTAATAACTTTATCAATCCGCTTACATGTAAATTCTTAGTAAAGAGAAACAAGCCAATGTCCGATGAAAATGATCTTAATTTATTATGGTCATTATTGAACAGCCTAATTTTATCTTTTGTTGTTTACAAGTTAATTTTGGATCAGGTTTCATTACTTTGTCTGGCATTATAGACTAATTTGAGTTGGTCATTATCAGTAATGGACATCTCACGGCACTACTGAATATTTCTCTAATACGATTCTTTGTTAGATTAGAAACAAAATACTATTTTTTACAATAAAGACTACTCTATTTCTTACTCCATTTATAAACACAGAGGAACAGTGTAATATTTGCACAAAATTAATTTAAATCCAATCGTTTACAGAAGTAAACGTTACAATCTCCTCAATATATTTAAACGCAGAAGTGCAAACATTTCAAAGACACAATATAGTATAAGATCATGTCTGTCAGTGAACGTGAACGTGATCAGATAAAGCGTCATATATTGCACAATAAAATAGCATTTAAACACATCCTATCACATAAGGATAGTACAGACATCATTATATACAAGGACTTGATAAAAATGATTTTCTGTTTTATCCTTAATTCTTATTTTGTATGTGTTTCAACGTTAGTCCATTAGCATAGTCCATGTTATACTGATTTTTGTTGTTGTCTAAGCTAGTTTGTATCTTTCATACAGAACTCGTTGTTCATTGGATGTTAAGAAAGCAGCAACCAATTCAATTCCAATTTGAAACAACTTATAAAGCAGTATAGTTCTTTAATGTCATTCTAATTAAAAATCATTCAGCTGCAATTTGTGTCAGTTTTATAGGAAAAGTACATTCACAAACCTAACAAATAACTGGCGATGCAGAATTTCTACCATTCTTACGACTTCTCAATGACGTATTAAATGTCACTATTTCGCTCAAGGTTAAAATTTTTATTTTAAAATCACAAAATAATGGAACAGAATATAATTTTGCACAAAGTCTGTAATTATTAAGATAGTTACAACTAATAGGTATATATGATACCAGTTAAATTACATGAAGACCTCGTTAAAAGGTTAAGTTTTGCTATAAATATGAACTTAATAAAGAGGGAGATGACGCAGCAGAAATTACTATCTCTCCCGTGATGATGTTAATTTCATAATTATTAAAAACAGCAATACAAGTTTTTCCGTCGCAAATCATTAAATAATATCATGTTATCATTCTCAAATTCGAATTTAATAGTAGGTTATTACCAAAGAATAACAAAATAATTCAAAATATTTTAGTTTAACTTGAAGTCAATGTTACAATCATACGTTGTTCACACACACACACCCACCCCCCCCCCCCCCACACACAGTTCAATGGTTATGAATGACCATTATATAAACATCATAGGGCAAATGGACAAATGCACGCGCATTCTGGTGGACACCCCTTGCAAAACTAACTTATTTCCTTTGATGAACCTTTCCGAAATATAAATTAGTGTTTTTTATAATTATGCATATTATTCCAATTTGCTAAAAAACAAACAAAAACAACTCCTTTATCTGCCTTACCACTTCCCTGTCAAATAAAGAAATAGAAGTATATACATATATCAAGATCGATTATGGGATTTTATATAAATTGTTGAATGCGTTAAACAAATAAACGATCAAGTTTTCTTGCCTTTTTGGTGCTACTCAGATCATGTCGAAAAATTGTTTCAGACATTTTGTACACCTACGCCCAGTAATAGTACTTTTGTCTTTTATATGGTATGTTAAGACTTGTTGCGTGTGTGTTTTTGTCTTTGTCTTATTTGTGGTTGTACTTGAGAGTGTAATCCATTTTCATACAGTCGGTTTAATTTGTTTGCTTTGTTTTCAGTTGTACATTGTAAACTTTTACTGTTAAAAACTGTTGACATAATCTTACATCTAGCATAACAAAAACGCGCTTTATGTTCAACACACAGACAGTTTCTTGATAAATAAAACCAAGAAAGCTATGTGTAAAAGTAGCTACTAACTACTTGTAATTTTAAAAAAAATGAATCTAAACTTTTAGAATTAATTTCGAATATTTCTGCAGTCAGGCTTATGTGAGGCTTTCACCCATGTTCTTTTAGTTTTGTGATTTAGTTACTCCTTTTTGTTTTTTTCTTCATGTGTTGTGTCAATCCAGATCGTTACTATTATTTAAGACTTGTTGAATGTTCGGTTTTCTTATATTTTATATACTCCTTTAACAGCAATACGACATCTGCTCTTTGGCAGTAATCTTTCTCTATACAGTAACAAGATACACTATCGTGGTTTTAGCACAGGATAATTTACTCTGTTAATTTGTTTTAACTATTGTGTACCATGAAAATTAAACAGATCTGCAAATAAATCAGAATTAATTATCTGTTAGTATGACTTTTAACATTGTCAAACACATAGAAAACAAAGCGAAAAAACTTGTCACCTGTCTTTGGTAATGACCTAATGTATATCTAACTGATGTCAGTAGCAAAATTGTTCTGTGGGTGGGAACCCGCAATTAAGTTTTATTTTATTTGTGCAACAATGAATATTTTAAATACTGTCTGGTGTTTACAAAGGATTGTGTTTAAATAAATGATTTAAGGTTCTTCACAATATGGTCCTTTGGGTAAGTATCCCGCCCTTCTGACGCGTGTCTTTCACTTTCAAGTGTGTGGACATCGCTTTTAATTAGAAATGATCAGTATAATAGCGAGGCTCATTTGGGTAGTTAAAGAGTGTAATGTTGTCATTAAACTTGTTTAAATAGCTTAGTACATCCAGAAGAAAACGGTACAAAACATAATGTTACTATATGCATTTTCTTCTACAAAAACATAAATTATTTATATGCAATAGACATTTAAATATCTCATCCGTTTTTTTAAAGTGGAATGTTTAATGTATAAAATCGGTATTCTGTCAAAAATGTATACAATATTACAGCGAAACCTTTAATTAAAATCCATATTTATTTAAGTTTAAAAAAAACATTACCCTGGATTGGGTGTCAATTTTTGTAATCTAAGGACTTTTTTTAATAGTTAGATTATTCGATATAGACGACTTTAGGACGGTTTACGTTACTAAAACCGCCAACAGCGTTTACCCTTCTAAAGTCGTCTGTATCCAATAATCTAACGACATGTGTTACTATTAAAACAATCTTTTAGATTTTAAATTCAATATTATTAAAAGAACAATATTTAAAAAGTAATCAGATAATATTTAGTGTCATCACTTGTTATAAAACAACACATACAATTATGACGTCAACAAACAGTCAACCGCTGAAATACCAAGTTGGATTATACGATGTAGCTCAGCATTTTAACAAGAAATTAAAAGATCCACATTTAGATTAAGTTGAAAAATTGTTTAAGTTGTATCTTTTCTACGTTCAAATTGTAAACAAAAGCATGTCTTGCTTAAGGCAATAAGAAAATTGTGGCCTTTAATAATTTCTGGGTATTCAGAAGGGGATTGAATGAGAGCTTTTCGTCTCGTCCCAAGGGGGCGCATAATGGAGGGCCTCTTGTTTGATAATTATAAGGACGTCTTGCACCTATTTGTACTTTTTAAAATAACCATCTCTCCTATTCCCAATTGCAAATAGCAATCGATTTTTTAAATATTTGTATGGTTATTAAAGGATTTAAGATTATTAAATCCCAATTGAGATTTACATGTAAATTTTCCTTAACAGTATGTCTGTATGGATATGTTTTTTAATCATATATATAAAGAGAATACAGATAAACAACTGATACAGAAATTAATGAATAAATTAAATATAAGAAAACTAAAAATAAAATTTTATTTAGAATATGTATATTATACATCTATTTATATATAAAAGAATCTGTTACAAATAAACAACTGGTTTTAGTGCGTACTAGAAGCGTAGAAATAATGGTGAGTAAAAACTGTTCATATTGTCCTCAATAAAAGATAATTACTGAAAGCAACCAAGTTTAAAATATGGTCTTACTGACTTACTACAAGCTAAAAAAGATTTAAATAAGCTAAGTAGTAATATTTTACGATCATTCCTACAAAAGTCTCAGCAAACCAAAACTACAAAACCGTTGGTACCGACACTTGCAGCTGCAGCCACACGATCTTATCCATAGAGTGAAAGTTAGATTAACTTACTCGTTCTAACTTACGAAGAATAATGGACACAACTTCAAAACGACGAATGTGGCAGCTTCTAGAGAATATTCCAAATGTCTTTTCTTGTATGTCTGCCTTGTACAACAGGAAGACATTACCCAAAAACTGTGGATGACATCAGTATAGATGGTATTTGACTACATATTATCCACTAAGATTTGTTCTTGTTAAGGGACTACAGCACACCTGGCACATATTGATCAGATTAACAACACTAATCACGTTGCTGATACTATATAGGGTGAGTGGACACTTTACTGCTCTCCGACCTTCTACAAACTAGCCACATTACTTGAAATGGTTGACGAAAAATGTATCCGCTAGTATACCTTTTACTTCCATTCACCAACCATGGTAATACTGACTGCACTCTCTATATAGACTATTTTACATATCGTGGGTTGAACAGGATAGACTGCTATAGAACTACTATACAAAACAGGGACGGTGAAATACTCTTCATGTAAAATAGGACCTCAACGACTTGAAGAAACATGTCTAGCACACATATCCAAAAATCTTTAAAATCATCAAACTAATCGTGGATAGAGTAAGCTATCCACGATCTGACCATAATCCAATACGCATCCTATGATAAAATAGCAGCCGGAAAGAGATTTTACGTAGAGATGGAAATCAAATTAGAAGACATAAAGACTCTGTGACCGTAAAATTCCCCAGTACATTTTGGTGACGCAGCATCCCAACTTTTACTCCTCGAGTAGTGAATTCATATTATTGTTTTCGTTTTGAAACTGTAATGTGTGTGTTACATGTGTTTAAGTGCTTATTTAGTGTTTGTATATTATGTGTGCTTGAGTCTATTGCTGCATTATTGCTATCAAACAAATACAAATATTTACCGGTTTTTTTATTTATGTAATACAACCCTGTATGTATCTGTCCTCAATCACAATTAATTATGAGACAATGTTTTGTTTTGCTTGAATGGTGTTTTAACGCCACTTTCAACAATTTTTCAGCTATTTCATGGCGTCCAGTTTTTATTGGGGGAGGAAGCCGGAGTACCCGGAGAGAACCCCCGACCTGCGGTAGGAAAACTGGAAATCCACGTCAATTAAGATTGGAGTCGAGTACACCCTGCCTGCATTGAGAATCGAACCCGCAATCTCAGTGTTGACAGACCACGTGATCAATAGTAAACGAACTACCTTGACCACTCGGCCACCGAAGCCCCCAGACAATGTTAATTCGTATAATCGTGTTTGGTCATATTGTCCACCTACTAACTATTATATTTTTCCCAAATAATTTTTCAAAAAGTATAAATAGGAGAAATAAACTTTGTCAAATTATTACTTAAAAATATTGACCGTGGACCTAGCGGGTGACGTCTTTGGAGAGTTCCACGTAAAATGATAAAGACTATCAAAAGATTTCACAAAAAGTGGTAAGTGTTGGAAGATCACAGGAAAATGTACTGTCCCCACCCAATATTACACTTTAACAGTCGCAGTGAAAACATATGTTCTTAGTCCATCCCATTTCCAGAATTGGTTTGTTTCTCAACTTGTTTTCGTCCTGAATATAAGGCATACTGCTCTGGATTCAATTATTCAATCACGCCGTAAGGCGTTTCTTCTATTCTGTGGGCATAGTTGGTTGCAAAAATATCCTAGAAATTGTGCACTGTTGTTAAGATACTACAAGTTCTTGGTGTTACTGATAAAAAGTTTAATTAAACCCTTAAAGAAATAAGTACATTTGAATTCAACAATGTAAAAAATTCTGGAATAATTTTGACGTGTAATGAAGCTGAAGATTGTATCTGGATAGAAACATCAATAATTGCGTTTGTTGACTACATTAATGAGGGCGATGATTCGTATGATTGAATTATGCTTTTTATTTTCTTCAATTGCATAAAAAATCTTTGACCGACAATTTACCTGACCAAACCGACCTCTTAAATGGGTTCTAGTGCAGAAATAATCTTGACCAATGTTTAATAATACACGTGTTATCAAAGATTGATTGCCATTTATAACTAGAAGACGTATTTTTATAGTGATACCCATATAAGGATTTGATTGAATAAATATAATACTTTGAAGTATGCTCACGCTTTTTTAAAAACAAAAATGTGTACCCCAATTAATTTAAAGTTTGTTTATTTAATGTTTTGCTGAGTAAAAGCAATCATTTTTGTCCATCTTATTCTACTCAGAAGTATGTTGGCGAGCCTATGTTTTAAAATAATTAAATTTACTCATTTTAGCGAAAACTTAAAAAAAACTTGGAAGATAATTGTAAAATTTAAACATAAATAAAATCGTGACAATGCTTTATCGAATTTTAAATCTACTTTATTTTATGACAAAGCTGAATTTGCCTTTTGAAACATTCTTAAATGATTTTATGTAGCATATCTCTAGTCTCATCTGATTCTGAAGTCGTTACATTTCGAAAACAAGTTTAGTCTGTCACATTTTAATATATAAATAAATTAATAATCTCAAATATGTAAATGTTTTATCAACTATCAAATTCAAACCATTGATGTCCAGGGAACCTTGAATGAAACACCGCTGTCATATAATAATAGAACGAGTAAAGTATTACTAAATGAATAATATAATGTCGTTTAAAATAATCAAAATTTTTTTATACCTGTATATATTAACGTACGGTTGACCGATCATGTAGTCATATCACATTCATATCAAAATATAAAATTTGATATTGTATCTTTTTAGAAATTTGTTTACAGATGTTTAGTTGTATTATGAGGAAATATATAATTTGCTGATGTTGTAACATATGACGGTGCATTTCGTGTTATGTTATTTTGATAGGGTCTTAATGGCTGGAGTTTGACAGTGTTACCCACTGTTACTAAATTCTTTTAGACAAGATGTGTCTCTTGTATTATCAAATATATTCAATTTTTAGTACTTGAGGTTTTTAATTTATGTAATCCTACTTTACAGTGCATAGAAATGATCGTCTTAATGTTTTATGCGGACGAAAATCAGTTTACTTGGTTTAAAATGTGTTAAATACCAAGACAAAAGGAAATCATACAATCTTTGTATAAAGTGTCTTTAAATAAAAGAAACACATACAGAAATGTAATGACATCCCAGATGAATTCAGTCCGATACTTTAAATGCAGATATAGGATTATGAGGTGTACTTAGCATTCTGTAAATAAATTTCAAAATTTCATGCTTTTCAACAGATGAACATATTCTTTGTCATCATTTAATTTAATATGTTATCTCTTTATTTATCGTAATTCAAATGAAAATGTTACGCTACTTACACCCCGAGTTTATTTTGTTTGCACTGCAAGAATAATCTCTCAAATAAGTTTACAAAAATTACGTTTATTGAAACTTTGTACTTAGAATAATATGGGTTCTGAGTATTTTTTATTCAGAATTGATACATTTGTGAGAATTTACTTTATCTCAAATAAAGTTTGGTTTCATTTAGAATTCCCGTTGTGACACATAAATTGCATCACGTTTATGATGTTAATTTTAGTAAAGAGGCATTTCTCGGTCTGATATTCTTTAATAATTTTGTTAAGATGTATATTTAAAAACACTTGTACTTTTATCCCAAAATAAACTATATTGGCCATACATTTCAAAACTTTAAACAGCTACATTTTAAGCGCTAAATTATTATTTTCTTTTGTATATTTTTGTTTTCTAGATTTTTGTCTGGTTGATTTATTTCAGAAACTGCACCCAGGAAGTAATAATTCATAATAATTTTATAATTTCTAATTAAGCAAAGAAGTTGACGCCAAGACGGAAAGATATGTATTTTGTATCTGTTAAAATCATCAGTAGTTTTGCCTAATAATTTGTAACAGAAGTTATTAAGGTTATTCATTCTTTTCAAAAGGACGAAGAAGATTGTTATCTCATGATGTGTCTTGATCAATAATCTGACATTTATTCCGTGTCATCAAAACGTGTTCAAATTTTTGCTTTTTTCAATCTTGTCCAATTATCGTCTCAAATAGCGAGGTTAATTAATCATCTGAATTATGTTACATAGAAAGGTTTCATACAATTACACAGTTTTACACAATTATTAGATTCTGGACGGATGGTGATGTTATAAGGCCAAAATATTTAAATAGTATCCAGAATTACATTTTTTTTAATCGTAAAATAATGCTTATTATCTGACCGTGACCCATCTCACCATATGATAAAAAAAAAACATGTATAGTGGCAGCATCTAAAAAATCATAAACTGATGTCTTCTAATTATTTATGTATAGTTTATAATCTTGCTGGCAATGTTTGATTATAACAACATTTATTAAAAATGAAATTCATTGGTTTCTTTAGGTAAGACGATTTTTATTTACATTATAATACAGGGATGTCCTTCCTTTAGAGTTGTTTTTTACACAGATACAATAGAAAAAGTGTGGATTTGACTGCCCTAAGGACAGTGTTTGTATAGGGTTTATAGCAATTTTCATCTGCACCGTTGCATCCAGTTTGTTTAGATGAATTAAGCAGAAGTACTGGATGACAACAGGCAAGAAAACTGTCACTCATTGTCAATTAAGGTTGTAGTGGTATGCCCACTGCTTACAAGAACAACATAGACCTATATCCCTATGTAATTTTAGTATACTAGTAGTTAATATATTACGGACTGAATAAACACTGCTATTTGGTAATTTAATAATCTTTCTAGTATGTAAGTGGTCAATCGTTACATATTAATTATTTTGTGTTACACCGTGATAGTTTTTGCAGTAGACTTTGGTCTAGTTCTAAATTTTTTGTTGTAACAGAATAACTTGAAGAACGTTTTATTGTAAACGTTTTATTTAAATTTATATTGTACAAAGTAGTAATATTTTATTATTTGATCAATCTTACCAATATCATTTGTAACTATTGTATTTTCAAGGTCGCTGATATGTCGATATGTAGTTTGCAATTAAAACAAGGTTTTCGTAAAAAAACATGATTAGTTGATATAATTTTTTTCAATTATGAATGATCAGTGTGTTTATAACTTAGAACCTTGTCCTTTTGATGATCCCTGTCTTCTGTTTTTGTGCATGGCTTATTGTTGACAGATAAAATCTAAAATGTAATCTTATAGTTTTCTTTAATTTTCTGTTAAATTGATATTTTTACTATCTGTTGAGTTTACATAGTGTTACATAAAGACCGCTTACCGTCATTGTTTACGAATGATTTTAAAAACGTTTTCTTGTCATTCAAAAATTATGATTTATCGCTTTTATCAGATATTGTATTGAAGTGTTTCATTTTCTATTGTTGCACATCTGCGTGCAAATGAAAGTCCGACGAGCACACTGGTGCCACATCGTACGTGCGTAGATATCTGATACCCAACCTTTAGTTAAGGATAAACATGTGCGAGTGTAACATTCCTTGTTTATCCTATCTTTTACCTTGGGTAGGTATTGATAGTGAAACTCAATAGTTGTCATTCTATTGAAACAAATAACGGGTGTTTAGTTTTAAATAACATAAATTATGTGGTATGCTGGATTATTCATAGTTTTTCGATGACTTCTTAATTATCTACTTAAAAACCAATCTTATACTCACGACATTAGACTCTCTGATTGGTTAAATTACGATTCTGTCAATAGAACCCAACAATTTTAATGAATGAAATTAGCAGGTTAATGATGCGGAATGAAGAATTTATTTTTGTTGCGTTTCATATTCGATATAATTGCAATAATAGTCTTTATTGCTTACATTTAGTATTAAAGCCATATTTTATAGTTTAATTATTAACACTAATGATAATAGAACTATTTTTAAAAAAGTACTTGCAGTCTTTAAATCGAGAAGACCTTATAAATACCCCTTCTTAATGAAAAAGTAGGACGAAAATTAGGACGATTCTTTTAATACGGTACAACCTATAATTGATTGTGGATGCGTAAGTTACAGTTACAAATACTCTCAAATATTTCAGCTCATGAAATTGCTTTGACACACACGCATGAATAACATGAGTATTTGTGTATAAAAAGTTAATACTGGGTTCGAAGAAAAAAGTTTAAGATAATAGGATCAAAAGAGTTAAAAGGGTTATAGTTCGCTCTTAAAACTTGTTGTTAACTAGCTTTTACTGGAAATTCATTTTCCTTTTGTTATTTACTTTTTTGCAAACGTCATCTATATCTTCGGGATAAACTTGTAAACCAAAATTACAAGAAAAAACGACTCGTTCGAGCCTTTAATAAGTTTTACTATAGATACAACTTGTTTGTCGAAAACTATTCTATCTCGTTTGAAAATAATGTTGCAGATAGTCTTCAGTGTACAGTGAACGTGTTACGACGATTGTTTGCTACACCTATTAGTGACTAGTGGTATATGATACCCACCTATTTTAATCTACTAACCAACTAACATTCTACAGTAATGGAAGCGGGTGGTCTGGCATGCCATAAAACCTGGTTTAACCCACCATTTCGTTTGAAATGCCTGTACCAAGTCAGGACCTTTGCTGTTGTTGCTTTATGTTGGTTGTTGGTTCTAGAGTTTGCCGGTTTCTCGGACTTTGATTTGTGGATTGTCTTTTTTGACAGTTTCATCGGTGTTCGGTATTTTGTTATTACCTTCATATATAAATTTTTTTTTACCATTGATTTAATTCAACACACTAATTGAAAAGTTCTACTGTGACGTTTAATAAAGAAGAAAAAATGTGTGTGTGCACGTGAATAAAAACATGTGAAAATTTTTTTGAGTGCTAAATTGTGTATGAGGCGTCCACTTGAAAACTATAAAGCTTAACATCTTTTTACAGTACCAATTATAAAGGTTGTCACTACCAAAATAAAATAAGATAAACTGAAAATGATTTTGAGGACTTTGAAAAATGAAAGACTTCTGAAATCTTAATTTATAGAATTCTGGTATAGATTTTAATGTGGAGGGATGCAATAGGAATACGAAATCAATAATGAATGTGTGGGCTCTCCAATTAACGTGTACTTACCCACCTAAATATTTTCTTATATACTCTTTATGACATCAAATGTTTACATCATCATCATCATCATCATCATCATCATCATCATCATCATCATCATCATCATCATCATCATCATCATCATCATCATCATCATCATCATCATCATCATCATCGTTTTCCGGCATTTTTTGTAAAATGAGTCGAGGGATTCTCATGAAACTTTGCAAAAAACCTAGAATGCTAGTTTTGTACATTGGTTTAGATTTTTTAAAATGGCCGGATAGCTAGAGCCATTCCAACGAAAATTGGTAAACGGATACAGTTGACTATCTGAGCACTTTTCAAGAAACAATTTTGTAAAGGCAGCCGTTTTACCACACTCCCTCCCCCATCAACTTGTCTGATTTCAACGAAATTTTATATGTAGGTAGATTTTAATGCACAAACTAAGAATGTCATGAGATCGACTATGTTTGTGGAGGGGAAGGGGCTTTAGTGACTTGCTTGCAATCACAATCGACACTAGTTAAATTTAGTTTTATTTATGATGCTGAAAATTAATCAAATTACAAATAACAGTGTCTTTGTAGCTTTCCTGCTTTTGTGCCCTAGTTATTATTTCTTTAGCTGAAGTTAATTAAAAAAATTTTTGATCGTTTTGTTATATTTCTAAACTTAGGTTTTTATATTAAAAAAACAAAACAAAACATCTTTTCAACTGGAAATAAATAATATACTATAAAACTTTTTGTTTTCGAATCTGAACAAAAGTAATGTAGAAGTATTTCAAGTAAACCTACCAACATCCAATAAAAATAGGATGCCTAGATGAAAAATTGCTGTTATAATCCATTAATAAAAATGCTCATTCATGATCTTAAGCAAATTATCTTATGTTTTGCTGAAAGGTTGAATGAATTAACGATAACAACTAATCTTTTACTACATCTCTTAAAAACAATTACCTATGATCACACATGCGTTTTTTCTCAAAGTATTTTACCTTTTAGAGTTGGCGACAACTAGATGAAGACTTTATTTAACATGATATCATATGTGACAGAAAAAGTACCACAATGTCACCCGCAATAGTCTTAATAAACTACAAAGTTTGTATAATCTTTTGTTCGAGTCGTTGTCACTTGGTTATTTCAAATGTCCCAGTCACCGGATACATATATTTAAGCGTCACCTGATACTAGTCAAAGTCTGTGGTAGGCTGTTTAAACATCGGTGTAACAGTTATATTGGACTTTGATTTAAGTTTTATAACGACCGTTTACATTTAAATATGATTAACCAAACACAAATCATGATAAATTGTTTATCAAACTTTACTTCTACTACAGAAATAGAAGGTGTGATCCCCGAAAATTTGTATTTTTTTTATTGATCTTCAAAAAGCATGCAACATTAAGGGAGTAGAGAAAGAAGATATGTGTATATCAGACATGTCTCCATTTTCTTACCCATAAACAAAAAGTTGTCAAAATAACATTTTAAAAAAATTTATCTTTTAATATCATATATCGTATGATATGATAACAATAGCTCACATGGTGTTAAAAACCACACTCAATGTTTGTTCCAAAGTTGATTCTATTCATTTAAGAAACACACATACGCCTTGCTTCAGTTTCTGGTTATATTTCAAGTGACTGTTTTACATAATTAAGTGTTCATTTTAACAGTGGAATACTGTTCCAATATTTACTTCTGTAATATATATATATAGTGTAAAGTATACTGTCTAATAGTTAGTTTAAACTGACGTAACGATGTTTTACTCCACTATCTAGTCTAGATCAATACTATACTAAAAGTCACACCCACGCACGTGAGCTCACTTTTTTGCTTTGCATTTTTTATTATTCTATATCGTACCTTTGCATGACTAAAATCCAGTAGAAAAATTTTTTCCACGATACCAAGTCCATATTTCATACTATGCTTTGTTGTTTACATGTCACAAATTGTCCTTGACTTTTGCTACGTCTATTTTACATAGTAAGTTAGCCATTTTTGTTTCTAAAGGTACCTTACATTATTTACAAAAGTTTGTCTGCTTTCGTGACGTTCAATGGTATTCGAACAAATAGCAAGACTTTTCCCACAAAAATGCAAAAGGCATTGCTCGAAGGGTTTCGAACAGACAACAATCGTCTGCTCCTAATTTACATTTTTGTTCTAATTTAGGTCAAAATTTAATATGGAAAATCGCTTTATCAAAATGAAAAACCGACGCATTTCATAACGCTGATTAAATGTATGAGCTGATTTCAATTTGTAAGTTACCATTTTGGATCTACAAAAGGAGCATTAGTCAACGCGGTAAGCAGTTTTTTAATCGTTACGAAAAAAAACTTTAGACACGGTGACTTTTAGTATAGGTGTGTTCCCAGTGCTTGACCCACAACGCTGCCCAGCGCTTCTCTGAGTGGCGGATAAAGGAATCCCTTTCGTGTGTATATTGTCAGGCATAATGCGGAAACTTGGCCTTGGACCGTAGTGGGTATGTTTGGAGTATGCGCTCCTTGCACGATGAAGACTTTGCTGTAGATTTCGAAAAAGAGTACAATGTCCCATTCTTTTTCAGTGACAGTCAAAATTCTTTCACCTTTGGTTCACCCCCTTTCCCGTTGATTTATTGTTTATTAACTTTTTGTCGCCCAAACTGTAGCTGAAATATTGCTTGTTTGGTGTTAAACAAACATTAAATTATGGACCAATTATTCCACCTGCAAACATATAAATTTGAAATAAAATTCTTTGTTCCCTAAACTATCGGCCTTAAAAACAGAAAACTCGTTTTGGAGAACCTATTGGTAAAAAACCCGATTCATCGCAGAAAGTCTGTTGATTTTAATAATCTTGATACAAATAACCTCTGAAATGTTGTTACAGATCATTAGGCGAAATTGATGGATATATTTGCTCCAAATAATCAAGATGGAACTGCAGACAAAAATATTAAAACTATTAAAGACACATTTTGAAAACAAAATTTGCCTGTTCCATTTCGTTTATCCTTTACGGAATGTTCTTTCTTTTTGTGTTTTATTCCATCACATTTTTCTGAGCAATGAGAAATAATACAATACTGAAATTATGTGCTTTGTATGATGAAGCCATTGTATGGGGTTTATGTCCAGACCTCTTTGACGTTATAGAGCGGTGGTATCATCAGTGACCATTAGCTCACAGTGATACCTGTTTGTGTCTTAAATATAGACTAGTCCTCTCTTAAAATTAAAACATTCATCAATCAATCAATGTTTTAAGGGCTTTTCAAACCGACCAACTGCAAGAAATTTTTAAATTCATTTCAGAAGTTTCAAAAAAGCTTCACTGTTCGCGTTTATAATACCAATAGATATTAACACATCCGTTTTAATCAAAAACATTAATCTAAAACATTATTCTAAAAATACACAATTTAAATAATAAAAGTATAATTTAACTATGTTTTACATAGATCTATTAAAACTTCTTTTGTAACAGTGTGTCTTTCACTCATGGTATGTCCAGGCTGTAAATTCATAACAGCGAAAGTTTATGACGGCTCACTAAATCATCATAGTTAAAAGTACAACAAAAATAGATAAAGATTTATAATATTCTTCATAAGTTATGGTCGGTGATCAAATGTAACATTACGAACTGATCTAGAGGACATTGGTCTGCTGGATAGGTATCACATGTCAATATTTTGGTACTCAACTTGATAAATTAGATTTTCGCAAATAGTTTAATTAAATTTTATTACTTCCAGAATGATTTTTTTATTCGTATATCGGCTAATTTATGTTAATAGCATCAGCAGTACAGACAATTCAGACGACAGCGGCGCTTGGACTGATTAATGTTAAGACATTTTAGAACAATATCATTCTAATGAAATGTGTATACATGTATTTGATTGTGAGGTCATATGCTTCCAAATATAATAAGCCACCCACCCCAACCTGCTAAAATGTATTATGATTGTAACTTTTTTAAATAAAACAATTTTTCGGCATAATGGCTCTTAGAATGAACACAATGTTGAATGTTTTATCTATTTTGTACGTTTATTAGTAAATGAACAGAATTTTGCATGACTTTTTATTGGTATAAAAAATTCATTTCGGATCATGTCACATCGCAACAGTGCTAAATTGCATCAAAATATGCTTTTTGGTCCGCTGCGCAAGAGGTCATGCAGAATCCAATATTGACTTGTTTTCTGATCCGATTCATGTTCGCGTTTTAACACAAAAATATTCTTGGGCAACATTGCTAATAGATTTGCTACAATAGACGATGATTTGTTGGTTTTATTCATGTAATAAAACAGTTACTGACTTTGACTGACTTTGATAGAAGTATTTCTAAACCCTCAAAAATGTACATGTATATTCAACTCGCCTAGCGGCACTGTGAATATATACATTTTCTCTTGTTGAGAAATTCCGATAGCAACCTATATCAAAGTGTGTATTTGTGTAATGACATCTACTCTGTCCAACTCATAAGCACAGTATGCAAGAAATTTAGAATATTACTTCTTAGGAATAGAAAGTTTACTACGTAACAAAGAAGTCAAGGCCAAGGAAGTAAGTTGAAAAGCACACAACACAACACTGTCAGCATTTGTTTTGATTTGTTGTTTTTCACCGCTTCTACTTTGTTATAAGAACACGAATTTCGTCTGTCTGAATGCTTTCATAGCTTTTTTCTTATTTTTCAACTGACCAGGTAGCTTCACTTGTCGGAAAGCATCCGGAACGATAGTGTAAAAATTAACAAACTTCAAATCAAGACCTGAAATGTACAACAAAAGTAAATTTCTGAGCTCTACAGACATTTTATAACGTCCTATTTTTTACACATTGGTGTTAAGAGAAGTTTGTAATAAAAAAGTTCTGTATTGATATAAAGAATTTGCCAACTGCTTACTGAAATCGGAAACTTATGTCTTTTAATGAATGTATAGGTCTGGGGTTGGTTTTGGCACAAGGTAAAGTTTTTACAATAACAGAAAATGTCTTCCGTGTTTAAATAATATTGTAAATGTGCAAAGATTTTGAAGTATAAAATACTGAAAGAAATTTGCAGTTACATTCCTTAGAATAAATTTATATATAAAGAGCCTGCGACTAAAATCAAACAGGCATTGAATATCGTACACATATAAATGTTCGTATATCATTACTTAAATTTAGATGTGTTTAACGTAAAACGGTTTTAATATACTGGGCAACTTTTAATTATAAATGAATTGTGTTTCATTTATGTGACTAAAAATACTTGTTTTAACACCATAAAGCTTTGCTTCCCCCAAAAAGAGAACACGCGGAAAAAAGACCGCTATCGGTAAAGAACTGTAGTAGGGCGATGCCCAATAGTTATTTTAAACAATAACATACACTAATTAACACTCAAAATAAGAATAGACAATGGGTTCAAATCGTACATTAATTGTCTTTTGAACTTTTAAAACTTCCACTTCTTTTGTTTAAAGTTTTTAATTGACTGAAGGTGCCGAAACATGTCTCCTCTTGTTCATTCATGAGATCGCTTCCTCTGTAATGTGACAATAAAGTAACAATCAGGGTTCGCTGATCAGATTATTTGAAAGTGAATAAACGATACAAGTGACACACGACATAGTCTTTAAATTTACCATTTAATTTTAGATATTATCAGAACAATTGTTCTTGGCTGTGGGGGTCTAATTTGAAAAAAAATCTAGACAGACAGATTATGTTTAAAAATACCCTTGAAGTTACAATTGTAACCAATATATCTTTGTCTTTATTTTGTTTATTTATGATTTTTAATTAGAGGTGTCGGCTAATTACTAAGAAAGAGCAAGAGATTAAGAACCCTTAACTTGTCATGAATGAACATGATTTCAGAGACATAAATTTAGAATTGGCGACGTTCGGACACCGGATATGTTTAAATTGATGTGTGCAGTTCAAGTCTGCATTGTCTGTTGAAATCATAGCTTATAAAAAATAAATTAAACGTACGCGCAAAATAAACTAAATAAACCCAGTTTTTATACTATCAGATATTTTGTAAAAATATATCTAGCATGTTATATGGAAAACAGATGACATGTTGAATAACTGTGACTTCTTATCAAACTTAATATTTTTGTGTTGTTTTTTTGAAATAAATCTTTATTAGTTAGGCTGTGCTATTAAAATAACAAATTTATCTGATATTAATAAAAAGAACATTGTAACATCAGTGTTTTATGAAATAACGACTTTCGAAATATCTAAAAATCAAAACTGTCTATAACATAGTGATATTTTGTTTTATATGACTTTTTAATGGCATTTTTCAATAACTTTGTCATAATTTTCATTGTGAAAATAATGAAAATGAGTATCTTTAAAATCTTATATTGATGGTAAAATTTACACAAAAGGTACAGATTTTATTTATTCGTCTATTGTATTCTTTTATGACAAGTAGTACTATTTCTTTAATATGATGTAACTTTCGACAGCTAATTTCTGAATCAAAATTTTATGAAAAAAAGATATGACATTAAAATTATGAGAACTACTTTCACTAAATACATAATTGCCGATTCTGGATAGATTTACACAATTCATAACCATTTATACTCGTAACACTTTGAATTGACAGTCAAATCTTATTTTAATTTCTTGATAAATGATCAAAAGGGTTTGTCCATACTGTATTCTCGTCTTAACCAAATGGCAATTTGAAATTTATAATTGCAATAATTTGTCTGCGAAATAAATTATTCATTTCAATTTTCATTGAATTTTATTAATTTTGGCATACATATCTCTTATTCAAAATTGATGGTCCAGACGACATTGTTGCATGTTAATCTCTCCTGCAGAAGTAAATTAACCAGATAATATTACAAAAGGGTAACAAAAAATGCAATTACTTTTAAATGATATAGCAGAAATATTAATATTAAAAAAGAAAGATTGTAAACAAAGTAATACGAAAACAAAATTACACAACTGTAACTCATATACATAATTTTTTTAAGCTTGGATATATGAATTCAAAATAATTCGAATGAAACTATTACGACGCGAATATTTTTTGTTAAGCTTTCTTGACGTCACTGCAATACATTAAGGATGAAATATATTGATGACATTTTTGTATTTTTGGTTTTTTTCTCGTGTTTGTTCCTTTCAGGAACATGCTGATTCAGAATCGGTATCAAATGCAAAGTTACTAAAGATAAATATAAAAATATCGATGATACCGAGGAGTATTCAGGAAAGATAAGCCAAGATAAGGCAAAAGCATGGTTAAACAAAAGAATGGACATTAACAAAACAAACAGACGACACACAAAAGTCAAAAATTGAATAATACAAACCCAACTAAAACCGGAAGTGAGTCCAGGCGATCCGGAATGGTTCGCAACTCCTGATCCACGAATGGCACCCGTCGTATCACTCGGGTTAAAATCCGGTAATTAGTCATATCCACGCGTATTTATAATCTAGTAAGAGGGATGGAAATACTCAGTGGTCATTTGTCTAAAGATATTCCGTAACGGTCAACTAAGTCATGCTAAATACGGTAAAATTTTCTGAAGTAATGACTTTAATCCGTGAACCTTTGGTTAAGTAGCTTTTTTTCAGCAGACACCATGTATCAAGGACGTCTAGATAGGTTTCCTGCTCAATTCGGAGATGTATACTCCATATTCAGTGTTAAGTCTTATTTTGTATTTTAAGTATATGTCAATTATTTCGAAATGCGAAATAACATTATCCGAAAGTCCACATCAGAATACAAATGTAACACTTGATTACAAAAGAGGCGAGGACAAACACGAACAAGAACAAGCAAGAGGTAAGCAATGTAAGTTTCACACTTTTTAATCATAGAATAGATGCAACCATTTTTTCCCTATTTCACATGTATTTTCGTAACAGAAATGTTACCCGATTAAAAATGTCATGGCTAAGAATGTGTCGGCTTTGTTTTGGACGAGAACAACTTAACTAAAAATAAAATAATATGCACTATGTACCTGAAAGGTCCATTGTATAACACTAAAGCGTGGTGTGAGTTTGGCGACCGCATGCAAGGTTTCATTTTTTGTCACTTTCTTTCCTTACATTTTTCATTTATCCATTTAAGACCTACTAATTGCTTCAAATTATATCTGCGATACACTGATTGGTTAGATGTTAACTTAACGACCAGCGAACAGGATTTCAGTAATGTCAGGACGAGAACAACTTAACAAACAATTAATCAATGCAGATATTAGACAAGATAGACAATTTTGATAGCCAATGTAAATGGAGTAAAGAGTAAGGCGGGAAAATTAGCCTTCTGTAGCTGTTACAGTTCTCATGTCCATGTTAAAAACTACAAAAAAAATCTTTATCGCGCCGAGATCGTGGCTTTATGTTAATACGTTATGTTTATTTCTGTATATGTTTACAAGGAAACAGTAGCAGACTTATATTTTTATTACATACTAGAAAGACCGATTTTTTGTACCCGTGGTATTGAGTCTGGTGGTTACTTTTATGATAGCAATATAAGGAACACAACTGTAGGTTCATATGATAGGGATGAGTTGATTTGCATAAATTTGGGGTTGTTGTTTCTCAGAAATTTACCATAATGTTTATCATCTATATTACTAATATTATAGACCCCCTTTTTAAGCGCGCATTAAAACACACAGAGAAATAATTTTATAATTGACTTTATCCATATTAACATTAAATATCCCCTTTTTACGCCCCCCCCCCCCCATTTCGAAAATCCTGTATCCGTACCTGTACATATTGAAGTTCGAACTACAGCTATAGACTTCCGTCACGTGAAGCAAGCGAACAGTTCGTTCTTGTTTAAATTCAGCCGGCTCACTTCAAGAAAACGATTGGAATCGAAGGGATTTTCACCAGACATGCCTGGTAGGTCCTACGAATTTTGTTTTCACTGTGATCAGGACTAATATGACGTCGAAAAAGAACTAAAGTTACGCTTTCACTGATTACAAATTTACCTCGTAATAAATGCCTTCTAATTTAATAATTCCCAGTTGGTTAGGCATACGTTTGTTTTGTACCCCTCACGGGTTTTCCTTGCCCCTGAAATAAATTTTTTAATGTAAAGGAGGACCGTATCGGTACAAATTTGCGGACGTAATTAAATTAATCGTCAATTGCTAATTATTTAGAGTAATACTCGATATGAAAATTAAATATTTTGCACATGCAACATTAACTGCATGTAACCTTATATGGGTTAATACTGCGCTATTTCTCTGTGTTTTGTGATGCGCGCTTAAAAAAAGAGGTCTATAATTTTAGTAGTATAGATATATCTGATCAAAGCATCATTAAGGCATCAGGGGGGGCTTAGTTGCAGAGTAAACAAGGTAGTTTGTCAACTATTGATCACGTGGTCCGTCAACACTGAGATTGCAAGTCCCAGTCTCAATGCGAGCAGGATGCGCTCGACTCAAATCTTAATTGACAAGGATTGTCAGTTTTTCTATCGAATGTTGGGGTACTCCTGCTTCCTTCCCCAATCAAAACTGTACGCCATAATATAGCTTAAAAATTGCTGAGAGTGGCGTTAAAACAACTTTCAAACAAAATTCATTTAAGCATAATGTCATTACTTTTTAGATGATCTATTTTATTTGACACCGTTTTCAGGGGCAGAATCTGAAGGGGGCTTGATGTGCGTGATCCTCTTAAAATTGCTAAAGCGTGGGTAAATGCAAAAAATTGCGATAATTTGCGGATTTCGGCACTTCATACAATGTAGATTCCGAAAAACAACCTGAGTTAATATGTGCATATGTTTATTTCAGAAATACTATTGATTTATGTTTCCATTTAATATTGTACTATAAATAGGTTTTTTTATTAACCGACACACTGTCACCAATGCAAACAAACTGATACATGTTTTTGATAAACTTGTTCTCGTGCTGCATATAGTATACGTTTTGCTAAACAGAAATCAATCTACAAAAATCACATTCTTATCTTGTATACGTTTTACACACACGAACACAAATAGTTTTCACGCCGGGAAACGTCCCATGTATACCCCGCTCCCGCACACTTTGTTCTCCAACAGTAAGGTAAGAAAAAGTTTTAAATATGTAAAATGAATCTATTGTCAAATTATTAAAATCACCGACAGGAAATATTTTGCTTATTTCATAAAGGTAATTTTATTCACAAAACAACGCCATCATTTATCTACGCTGAAAGAATAGTGACCATATATAGTATTAATTAATGAATTGTTACGTTTCGTCTTTGTTATTATTTTCCGTAATAAATTTCACAACATGAGAATCTTACGTAATAAGTGTCGAGATAACCGCCAAAAAAAAAAAAACGGAAACCAACAACAAAGAAAAATTCGGCTAATATATTTCACACAATGCATGAAAAAATGACGCAATTTTCGTAAATTATAAAAATATGGTGTTTTGTGCGTTTTGTAATGAAATGGGAACTAAGCATCATTCCACCCACTCGTTTGTCATATTATTCCTCACAAAGACAGGTGTGGATAAATTAAATCTAGTGTCATTTACATTGCTACCTTGAAATGTATTTATAATGACGTAGTTTAGATGTATCAATGTAAAATTACTGTTTTCATTTTAATGATATTTATTGAAATTTGATGGTTAATAGTTTAAATCTAATAACTCTATTGTAGAGTGAAACAGCAAAATAAAGTTTATAGTCATAATGATATGACAAGATCTCTGTTTTCATTTATTATTAATAATATTAATGACAATTTAACGCGTAAGGCTTGTGTCAAACGCATAATTAATTCGAGAAAATAGAACGCTCTTTTATTTAAACGTCATTAAGTCTGTTTTCAAATTTTGCTTTTTACAACCCTGTAATTGCTATATTACACATTTTGCATTGCTTTTGTAATACATTCCACAATATTGTGTTAATTTAATTGATTCCTGCAGGTGGGATTATGAAATTTTATCATTTATTAAATTAAGAAACGAATTCTGGTTTCAATCAACGTCTAGCTTACGCCTTCTTCAATAACGTAGTGTCCAATGTCTATGTATCTGTATGTAGTCATGAGATCATTTCATATTTGCCTTTGATTTGCAGATCGATGCAAGACAACAAACATAACATTTGGCTATTACATTTGTATGGGTGGGAAGTTTTGCTTATTTTAGATAATTTTCGCTTAACATATGGTAAATGAACGAAATGGGCGGTCGTTGGTTGTCATTTAGTTGTCAACGGAATACAACTGCCTGGACGGCACTTGACATTCAGGTTTGTCTCATATGTATCAAATCTGCTTTGCTCCAATTTGAATCAATATATACACTTAGCCTTAAGTTAGGGGCCACCAGGATGTTAGCGGAGATGATTTTTTCAAACCAATATTTTTATCAATATATAACATATGTACAAAGAACCTTAAAACAAATAATTTTTTTTATTTATTTGAAGCAAAACCTGGTGGTCCCTAACTTTTGGCCACGTGTATATAATCACGGTGTTGTCAGAGCAAAATAAGGAGAAACGAACGTTATAAAAAGTGTAAAGATGGTGAGTAGAGAATGTCGTACATTTGTAACCATATATTATCTTATTTTTATATGGTTGTGATACTATTTTATACGTAGAGTTGGTAAATATGATTTTTGTTTGTTTGTATGTTTTAATGGTGTTTAACGCCGTTTTCATTAATGTTTTAGCTGTATGGTGGCGTCCATATTCGGGGAGGAAGTCGGAGTAACCGGAGAAAACCCCGACCAGCGGTAGGAAAACAGTCCTTATCAATTAAGATTGAAGTCCAGTACACCCAGCCCGCTTGTTTAATAATATAGAAAGTAGTCTGAAAATGACAGCTATTGGGTAATCTTACATTTCTTCACATTATCTTTAAGGCATAGTAGTCATTTATCTGGGTTCCATGGTTAGACAACGTCGGAATTAACGCAGACTAGTACAATCTTCTGAATAAAAAGACGCCGCGACAGAGCAATACCAAGAGTTAAAATTGTTCGAAACAAAATACATATCCCAGATAAGTCCGTGGTGATTAAATTCTTATTAATGTTCGTTTGATTTATACGTTTAAATAGTGGCCTTACGTCGGGTTAAAGGAATTATTTAACTTGATACATGTCTCCGTTTTGTAGTTTACATACAACCTTATTATTACAACCTTAATTCTCCAGTGTAACTATTTTACAGCATGTGGTGTTGTTTAATTTTTAAAGCGTATAAACATGTTACGATTTGTAGCTGAGAGTCATTGGTTTCATACGAGGCGGAAAGGTGGCCAGAATTGTCAAGAAATGAATGTAATGGCAAAGCATTGACTGTTTTATAGAAATAAAATCATATGATGGTGTTTATATGTAAGCTAAATAATGCTAGAGATTGTAAACACAACGTATTTAAGTGATACAGCAAACCAAGAAGCAATACGACTAAAATACCGTTAAACAGAAACAATTAAGAAAGCTAACAACCTTACATTACCAGTGTTACAACTGTACATAGCGTCTACAAGAACGCAAACTTTACAATGTAACTATTTTAGATAGCGCCCATACGAACGCCAAAAACCTTACTTCACCATTGTAACTATTGTACGTAGTGTATAAACGAACGCCAAAAACCTTACTTTACCAGAGTAACTATTGTACATAGCGTCTACATGAACGCTTTCAATCCTATTTCACCAGTCTAACTATTGTATATAGCGTCTACACGAACGCTAACCTTACTTCACCAGTGTAACTATTGTACATAGCGTCAACACGGACGCCAACAATACTTCACCAGTGTAACTATTGTACATAGCGTCTACACTGACGCCAACCGTACTTCACCAGTGTAACTATTGTACACGACAAGCGCAACACCACCTTATATCATCAATGTAACTATTGTACATAGTGTCTTCACGAATGCCAACAACCTTTCTATACCAGTGTTTTTATCGTAGATAGCGCCAACTTGAAAGCTAAGAACCTTACTTTTACAGTATAACTTTCATCGATAGCGCCCACTCGAACGCCAAAAATCTTACTTCACCAGTGTAACTACTGTACATAGCGTCTACATGAACGCCAACAACCTTACTTACCAGTGTAACTACTGTACATAGCGTCTACATGAACGCCAACAACCTTACTTACCAGTGTAACTACTGTACATAGCGTCTACACAAACGTTAACAACACTAGCTACTTCACCATTGTAACTATTGTACATAGCGTCTACACGGACGCCAACCGTACATCACCAGTGTAAATATTGTACATGACAGGCGCAACACCACCTTACATCATCAATGTAACTATTGTACATAGTGATTACACGAACGCCAACAACCTTTCTTTACCAGTGTTTCTATTGTAGATATAGCGCCCACTCGAACGCCAAAAATCTTACTTCACCAGTGTAACTACTGTACAAAGCGTCTACACGAACGCCAACAACCTTACTTACCAGTGTAACTATTGTACATAGCGTCTACACGAACGCCAACCTTAATTCTCCAGTGTAACTATTGTACATGCGCCTACACAAACGCTAACAACCCTAGCTACTTCACCATTGTAACTATTGTACATAGCGTCTACACGAAAGCATAACTTACTTCACCAGTGTAACTGTTGTACATAGCGCCAAAAACCTTACAATACCAGTGTAAGTTTTGTGCATAGCGTCTACACGAACGCTAACAAACTTTCCATTACCATTGAAACTTTTGTGCATAGCGACTCTAAACAAACGCCAACATCCTTACTTACCAGTGCAACAATTGTACCTAGCGTCTACACGAACGCTAACAACCCTATATCACCAGTGTAACTATTGTACATAGCGTCTACACGGACGCCAACCGTACATCACCAGTGTAAATATTGTACATGACAAGCGCAACACCACCTTACATCATCAATGTAACTATTGTACATAATGTTTACACGAACGCCAACAACCTTTCTTTATCAGTGTTTCTATTGTAGATAGCGCCCACTCGAACGCCAAAAATCTTACTTCACCAGTGTACATGTAACTACTGTACAAAGCGTCTACACGAACGCCAACAACCTTACTTACCAGTGTAACTATTGTACATAGCGTCTACACGAACGCCAACCTTGATTCTCCAGTGTAACTATTGTACATGCGCCTACACAAACGCTAACAACCCTAGCTACTTCACCATTGTAACTATTGTACATAGCGTCTACATGTAAGCATAACTTACTTCACCAGTGTAACTGTTGTACATAGCGCCAAAAACCTTACAATACCAGTGTAAGTTTTGTGCATAGCGTCTACACGAACGCTAACAAACTTTACATTACCATTGTAAATTTTGTGCATAGCGACTCTACACGAACGCCAACATCCTTACTTACCAGTGTAACAATTGTACATAGCGTCTACACGAACGCTAACAACCCTATATCACCAGTGTAACTATTGTACATAGCGTCTACACGGACGCTAACAACCCTATATCACCAGTGTAACTATTGTGAATAGAGTCTACACGGACGCTAACAACCCTATATCACCAGTGTAACTATTGTACATAGCGTCTACACGGACGCTAACAACCCTATATCACCAGTGTAACTATTGTGAATAGAGTCTACACGGACGCCACAACTTTACATTACCATTGTAAGTTTTCCGCATAGCGTCTACACGAACGCCAAGTACCTTACTTTACTAGTGTAACTATCGCAGATAGCGCCCACTCAAACGCCAAAATCTAACGTCACCAGTATAACTACTGTACATAGCGTCTACACGAACGCCAACCTTAATATTCACCAGTGTAACTATTTGTACATGCGTCTACACAAGCGCTAACAACCCTAGCTACTTTACCAGTGTAACTATTGTACATAGCGTCTACACGACAGCATAACTTACTTCACCAGTATAACTTTTGTACCTAGAGCCAACAACCTTACAATACCAGTATTACTTTTGTGCATAGCAGCTACACGAACGCTAACAAACTTTACATTACCATTGTAACTTTTGTGCATAGCGTCTACATGAACGCCAACAACCTTACTTACCACTGTAACTATTGTACATAGCGTCTACATTTACGCCAACAACCTTACTTCACCAGTGTAACAATTGTACATAGCGTCTACACGAACGCCAACAACCTTACTTACCACTGTAACTATTGTACATAGCGTCTACATTTACGCCAACAACCTTACATCATCAATGTAACTACTGTATTATACATGGTGTTTACACGAACGCCAACACCACCTTACATCATCAATGTAACTATTGTACATGATGTTTACACGAACGCCAACACCACCTTACATCATCAATGTAACTACTGTATTATACATGGTGTTTACACGAACGCCAACACCACCTTACATCATCAATGTAACTATTGTACATGATGTTTACACGAACGCCAACACCACCTTACATCATCAATGTAACTATTGTACATGATGTTTACACGAACGCCAACACCACCTTACATCATCAATGTAACTACTGTATTATACATGGTGTTTACACGAACGCCAACACCACCTTACATCATCAATGTAACTATTGTACATGATGTTTACACGAACGCCAACACCACCTTACATCATCAATGTAACTATTGTACATGATGTTTACACGAACGCCAACACCACCTTACATCATCAATGTAACTATTGTACATGATGTTTACACGAACGCCAACACCACCTTACATCATCAATGTAACTATTGTACATAGCGTCGACACGAACGCTAACAACACCAGTGGACCAGTGTGCAGGACGTGCCAACAACCTTACTTCACCAGTGTAAACATTGTAAATGATGTTTACACGAACGCTAACAACCTTACATCACCAATGTATCTTATGTACATGACGTCTATACGTACGCCAACACCACCTTATGCCCAATGCAATAGATGTTGATTTACAATGTATACAACACAATGAACAGGTCAAAATAAGGTATCGCGTCGAACTTTAAGGTTATATTAGGGAAACTACCCATTAAAATTGAATTGATTTGCATACATTTAAATACATTATTGTCTCGTCAAATGTATTGTTTTATTTGTGTTTTTTAAATGATAAACAGCAGGGGGGGGATTAAAATTAAAATGAAAGTATTCACATCATTTCACATAAACAGAAAAAAAACTAAATGAACCTTGAAGATATTCTTTTAAAATGCCGTCACATTGATTCTTGTTGTTTTTAAAGATATAATATATTTGTTTTTCTTAGTAGATCATGAATAGTATATTTTTAAATAAAAATGTCATTTATTTTTTGAAGATATTTATCTTTATGGCAATTTTTCACAATGGCACAAAAGCGATAACGACCTATTATAAAAGAAAATCATTTGTAGCAAGTTGATGACCTATCTGTATTTTAACACTAAAGCACATGAAACAGATTTTAATCTTCACGTATTGAAGTAAATGTGTCACGTTTCACAAGATTTTTTAATGACAGTAGGAAAATTGAAAAAAAATGTACTTAATATAATTTTTCTTTCTTGAAACAGGAGCTGGAAATGACCGAGCTGATTTGGAAATTATACTACAAAATATACAAACGTTATCTGTGGTTCCTATAAAACGGGTTTGCCGTACGGGACACTGTGGCTCCGATTCGCTTGCATTATGTCCAGCGCTTAAGACCATTCGGCGAAATCTGCTATATAAATATATATCTTCATTGACCGTAGTGAATCGTAGAGGCAGACATAGCGTGTGATGATGACATTTTCGTAACCAATACGTATAAATCTGACAATAATCTAACTCAGCATTTTTTTATATATTATATAGGATGACAAAGTTGCTTGTGATAGAATCACAGTAAGTAAATTATACACAATCGTCGGAGTACTGTGACAACCATATAATACATCTACCCAGCGGATTCCTGAAGCATCAGAAATGCACTGTTAACCAAATATCTACAAAAAAGCCCTACAATGTTACACTTACATTTTAATATTATCAAATTTTTGCTTTGACATCTCAACCGGATTTGGTATAGCGTTTTTTATATTTTTGTAATAGAAGCTGCTAATTTTATTATTTGACCAATATTGTCGATTGTCTTAGTGATGTCTTAATTAGACAAAGAGTGCTTTGATGATTTATTTAGATAATATTTGATTATAATATACATTTTCAAAAGATGTTGATGACGTACAAAACGATTTGTTGTGCTAATTGTCATAATTTGTTTACGACGCGATTGATTTTCTTTGTTTTTTTTTTAACAATAATACAAATTTAAACTTTGCCATATATATTGGCGATCACAATTTAGTTAAACCGAATTCTTCTGCCTTTATGGTGCAAATATTTCACAATTCTCGTTTTCATTTTCTATTTGGTTGTTTTTGCTGCCCGATGGTCTTCAATTTAGTAAGCTTATTCCACTTAAAAAATCTATTTATGACAGTAGCTGTTGCTTAAAATTTTATTGAACAGCATGTGAAGCATGTTTGATCCACAATTCATACACTGATATAAACTATCTTCAGTAATTCAGTGACTGCTAACCATTGAAAAAATTAATCACATATGCTACTCTTGTAGAACAGTTCACACATTTTGAATCAAAACTTAATACTCATGCGCAAAGATCACAGGACATAATGCTAGTTCACCTACGGTCGGCATTATAGACATCAGCTTTTGATTCTTACCTCGAACTTCTTTTTAATTGTGTGATTAAGAACACAACAGATGTATGTAATAAGAACATTTTACAAACAAAAGGTCGTTTTTAATGTGCATTTTAACGTCATTTCGCCTCAAATATCAATATGTTTTCCTTACATGTTGTAAAGTATGTTACAAAATCGAAATATAACACAAAGGATTCTGATACTATGCATTAAACTTTAACATAATTTGAATATCTCATAAAAGTTATCTGTGTTTATGAATTATTAAGCCTATCCTTAAATTGTTCGACTTCAACCAGTTACATTGTTAACCAGATTGATCGAAACTTCAAATGAAGTGTTACATTCAATCTGTTCGTTTTTATAGAAGTCTAGGCATAATATTCTAAGATTGAAGATGTTAATCTGTTTTGTGTAATTTTCGATCAATCTGCATTGAATTTTCGTATCCGTCTGAGAGATATATTATCTTGAAGAAACATGAAGTTATTTCCTTTTACTCTGATAGTCAAGATAAGCAAAAGAACTTTTTTCAGGAATATACAGTAAGACCTACTAAATATAGGATTCACCAAAGTTTTAGCTGGAGCTGTTTGTTTTGATCATTTTTTATTTTCTTAATTTAATGCATGCTGGTTGAATCCTTTTAATATTGTCGTCCTTTTCTATACATATTTGGTCTGAAAAGACCAAACGAAAACAAAACGAAAACATAGTATGCGAACCCAATTAAAATAATTTGTTTACTTATTTTGTTTTTCATAGTATCTCTTTAGATGCCTTATATTAATACGTAATTTAAAAGTGTCTTTTGATAACTTTGCTTTTTCGTGTTCATTTACAAAGTCATAAGATATAACAATTAAGTGAAAGGAGGGATACGGCAAGTTGATTATCTAGAAAACATGCAGTAAAGAAACTGTCGCTAAGTAAACGTTTCCTATTTTGAGTGTACCACTGAAATAGGTGTATTGGAACCCCCCCCCCCCCCCCCCAGAAAAAAATAATAAATGTAGACGTGCCTATAGTCATTCACTAAGTGTTTTATGAACTTTTTTATTTGGTTTATGTATATTATTGTACAAAGAAGATCATAATGTAACGATTTTTTTAATTAAACGATGTTTTACATATTTCTATATTATTAGCATATGTATTTTTTGTTGGTTATCTTTCGAAAAATGTAGTCATATTTTGTTTTCATAGTATCGTATGAAAATTACTTCACACAGTTTATTTGTTTATATGCTTTAAGGTTTTTTTTTGCATTTGAGTGTTAAATGGTTTAGCGTTTAGTCCTCCATTATACTATCTGCAATCGATGTCTACTATTTTTGAGCCATTTTTAAGCGACACGTATGCAAGATGCGTTTTGGTGGCCGCAGGAAATTTGTAATGAATACCGGTATCTGTTCTCAAAATGTAAACCTGTCCCTGACAACTATGCAGAATACGCACACTTTGCTTACGAGAAGAACATTTACAACGGGTATGTTGAACAGGCAGGAATTTATTACTCTTCCGGAGCACCTGAATTCACTCTAGTGTCGCTGACTTGTGTTTGTATGTTGTTTATATAACTGCGCTTCTTTCATTGTGTATGAATGTTCAAAAGAATAATACGTTTTTTGATTAGTTTTGTTTGTTTAACGCCACTTTTAACAACAATGTTTCAGCTATATCCTGACGTCCAGTTTTCCAGGAAAGAAGGTAGGAAAGCTGGCAACCCTTGTCAACTAAGATTGGGGTCGAGTACACCATGCCCACAGTGAGACTCGATGTTGACAGGCACGTGATCAAAAGTAGACTAATTTCCTTAACGGAGTCTCCAGTTTTATAGAAAAACATTGAATTTGCGCGTGCATTGTTTCTTCTGTTGTTAACATTATATTTTTTTTAATGCAAATAACATTAATCAATACACAGTTATATCATTACTCCTCACACATTAAAGTACATTTTCAGTAGTAGGGCCTCGGTGGCCGAGTGGTTTAGGTAGTTCGTCTACTACCGAGGGTCGGGGTTTTCTACGGGTACTCAGGCTTCCTCCCCGAATAAAAACTGGACGACATGATATAGCTGGAAAATTTTCATTTTCAGTCAGTTATAGCTATATTGTTCGGTCGGTGTTCTTTGCTATTTTCCTTTTATTCGTTGAAGTACACAAAAATTTAATAGAACCTTGAAAACATATTGTTTTGACTTGAACTGTGAAAACATGAAGTGAATTATAACTTTTCTATATATAATATAATATTGATACAATTGACGTGTAGGTAAATCATAAAATATGACAACGTTTGATATAATCTTCAAGCAGTTTGTTAGAGGGGGTCTAATTTGATCAGTGCCTGTAACAAAAGTCGGGTACGGTTCGACCTAAAGGTTACAGTTGTTACTTTAGTGTAAGTGTTACATTCAGTGATTGTCTTGTATTGTTCCGCTATATTACTTTATTTGAAAGCACTTGTCATATATTTATCTTTTGATTTACTTATATTGATTTGTATATATGTTAAGTTCTACGCCTTTTTTGTTGTTGTCTTGAATTTGTCGTAAATTTTATTGGTCTTACATAGAAACATTTATATGACTGTCATTATGATGATTTTTCTGAACAAGATTTCGAGCAAAGTATTACGTGTTTTATACATCTAAAATACAGCCGAAATTCACGGTAAATACATCTAACACAAAAAAGGCAAGACAGGAATTAATTTTAAGGATATTTCCTGTTGCTCAATTTACTTAGTATACAACACCGGTTTATGGATTATATATTTCAAAGCCAGCAATATCTGCAAATTCGTCCATAATATAAATGCATTGGTTGATCGTTACGGTTTATCTGTTCCAAAAATATTCTTAGGGTAACTTAAAAATGGTCTCTCATCTCGTTTCTGGTCTCTCAATAATTCTGACCGTATGTAATGAAGCAGGATATGTTCACCCTTTAGGAACACCTAGTATATGATTTTAAATTTTATGTATACCCCTTCGTATATTCCGGTTTATTACCTAGAAATATGCCAGTTACTATTGTAAAATAACGATATGTTTGCAATTTATTCAAGCACATTTGGTCGATTATTTGTTTTCTTTTTTTCCGATTTGTTTACAGATCGCAATATAGCAAATACTTCAATCCTGTCACGACATAGTTCTCCTCATTAATATTAAGGAAAAATGTGTGTACTTTAATGCTGAAAGATGGGAAACCACACATTTATCTGTTAACCTTGAATTCGTAATGTTATAGTGTGTACTGGCAGGTTTAATCAGGTAAAAACGCGGACGTTTGAAACGTGAATGTTTCCAATTTGCTTCTCATTCCATCAAGACGCAAGCATCCCCAAGAATAGTACCTGTATCAGTGGCCACACCAATGGAATGCAAATATACTACAGAGGTTTTGGTAAAATCATCATTTCTAAAGGAGATATATATATATGAGTAAATAGCAGGTTTCTTTTTAATTTTATCCAATAACTTCTAAACAAATATGTTTGCAATAACCAAGGTTGGAAAACTAATGATGCCAAACGCGCGTTTCGTCTAAATACTCGTAAGTGGCACTCAAACAAAACATACCGAAAGGCGGTAAGAAAACCGCCCATACATCACATAGGTTTGCAGATGATTGTTATTTAAATGTTTTTCTAACAATTTTTATTGCAGACTTTCATATATTTTATTTGTAATTTTTACCAATTGATTGCTTGGCTTGATGGCATGATTAGAGCAGATGAAAGCAAAATAATTTGCATATACATATTATGGTATTGTTTTCGGTCATCCAAAATACGTAGACCAGTAAGCTTCGTCCTCTTAAGTGCAAAGAGCGCCCCAATATGTATATTTTTACCATGTGCAATTTTTACAATTTCAAATAGTAAACATTATATTAACTATTGTTTTGAACTTCTTGCTTGTTTCCTTCCATTTTAAAGATATGGAATCATCTTAATTCCCAATAAGGTATGCCATATCCAGTGTGAATTCTCTATTCTGTTTCAACTACTGTAACTTACAATAGTTTTACTGTCACCTGAAGCAATTCATAAAACAAATTCGAACGTAGTTCACATCGTTATTTAAAATACTTGTATCGTTTTAATTCGTCAACATTTATCATTTCCGACACACCCTCAAAAATAACATGAGTGCAAAAATAAATTTCAGAAATTCATGTTGTTTATTGCCGATATCTACAATACTTATTGAAAGGTGAATATGAATTCGTTCAATATTATTTCAGATTTACAACATTATGCAATAAAGTTAAACAACTATAGAAATAAATCACTGTTATTAGTGAAGACTATTATGCAATTACTTACTTTGATATGGGTCGCCATCCGGGTTCTCATACTCTCCCAAATACGATCGGACATTTTCGGAAAGTTATACGTAGTCTCTCATACTAGTGTCTAATAAGAGGCAGGCACTGCTTATTCGTCTGGGGCACCTTAGTGCAGCGATGGTTTTTATTGGGGTCGGTACTCGTCCCTTGACTTTCAGTTCTTGTTGTTTTGTCCGTTTCCTTGCTATTTTTTATTACCAAGCAACTAGGTGAGCTGAATATTAATTTTTGAGGGATAAAAAATTACTGATAGCGAATGCATAACAAAAAACGGTAATTGCATTATTACATAATTAAACCAACATATTTTTACCTTGATAATTTTCTATTTTTTGCATGTTGCTGATAATCCGCAGTGTACAAGGGTGAAAATAACAGTGCAAGTCCAAACCGTGTAGATACTACCGTGCGGATAAGTAGACCAGAAAAGTAATCATAGCTATGACTGAAATAGAAAAGATATGATAATCCATTTCAACAGTCTTTATGTATTATTGGAATAGAAGAATATCATGTTTGAATTATCACATGATATAAAGGATCTAACACAGACACCCAAGTGAAAAGATTTCTGGTCTCCAACGAGGGTGTGCCGAGTATCTCGCGGGTGTCTGAGATTTTCTCGTCTAGTCCTCCAACCGGTGTTTGATTCTATTTCTCACTTATTCGTTAAAAATTCCGGTTCTGTACTGTTGGAAGATGTCAACAAATAGAGTTATCCACCCTGACAAAAATCTTTAGTGTAAACGTGTTTGTTTTGATGTGTACTACTATCATATTGTGGCATAAAATTGGTTGTAGAAGCTCAGATACGTTGTATTCATGGTTATATTTAAAGAGGTAGCGTAAACAAACAACAAACGCAAATATTTTATTTTTGTTATTGCTGAACCAATAGTTGTCGTCACAATACATTTTTAGGGAAAAGGAGCGTGAAATTCTTGTCTCACCGATGCGTGGAGACTAATAGGTTCTTCCATACGTTTTTGGGAAAGACATATAGGATCTTATATTGGTACGAGTGGATTATCAGATTTCTCCAATCGGAATAGTTAAATTATGGAATTTTAAATTTCCATAACTTAACTATCGAGATTTCCACACCGGTCAAGCGGTTTTGAATATAACGCAAAAAAGATATATCTCAACCGGTAAAAATAGGTACCACGCTGTCTCATTGGTGAGAAAACACTATTCGCATTTGCAGTTGAAAAAGAACAATGTATCTAAGAGCAAAGGGGCATGGTGAACGAATCCTTTATGTTTTGTACTGATTTCTCAGCAACAAAAATACATATATAATATAAGACCTGAAATAAATCACCTGTTAACTTTTGTGGTGAAAAAAAAATCTGTTAAGTGTTAACAAATCTTAATAATTAGAAATGCTTTTATGTTTTCTCTCTTCTATATAGTAATTAATTTTATTCAAACTGTCTAATGTCTCAACTGAGTCTTCCTATACATGAAGGACAAAATAGTCACTATAGACACTTATTAATGTACGTTTCTCCCCCCCCCCCCCCAGACCTTTATTACCCCAAGTAAATAAGACAACGTGGAAAAACCTCCTGCAGAAAAGCAACTCTCAAAAACTCCTCTGCTCTAGACGTTCCCATGTAATTGGCTGTTATTTGTTATCATATTTTAAAATTTACTGTAACATGTCAATGGATCTTCACTTTAACCATGCATTCAGTATTTACTCTTAACTGTAATTCCAGGTTACTTATTTAACATAGTTAAATAATGAAAAGCTTTTAAAGCGCCATCTAATTGTAACACCGTCTATGATGCTGATTGATTTTTTTTACATATTTGACAGACCCATTCGTTTCGTACATAAAGTTCACGTAGGTGTATGCTACCGATATTTAGTCTTCTGGAGCAAATGATGCTAGTTTCTGTGCACAATTTAATATCTATAATGATAAAAGAATACTTGTAATTGCAAACATCATCAATTTAGTTAAGTACAAGATGACATATCAAAGAGCAGATGTTTTGATTGCTTGTGAAGATCATAATATTGTAATAATATTATCAATAAATGTAATGTTTAGAAGTCGATTTTGAATAAAGCAAACTTATTAACTTAACGTCTTATTGTGATTTTTATCTTTAATTCATCGTACTGTTTCAAGTATATTAACAAATCAAACGCATGCTCGTCACGTCCACGAGTAGACAAAAGTTTCTTAGATATTGTTATTAGTTTAATAATAGTTTAATTGCTTTTTTAATAGTCGAGCGGAACAGAAGGAAGTTCAAACTGTTGACGATTATATTACAGGTTATTAAAGATATTGATTTTTTGTATACTTTATTGCCTTATTTAACACATTGTAAACAGATACTTCTTTGCAACGTGGAGCGTTGGCCTGCCGTGTGGTTAAGATTTTAGTTACATGTAGCTACATTTGATCACCTTCGTATCATCACTTGACTGCAACGGAATCCCGACTTTGGGCAGAGTTGTGTTCGACTCCAACGCTATAATTGACAAGGATAGTCCGATTTACTGAAGAAAGTCGAGTTTTTTACCAGGTAATCTGGCTTTCATCTCCATGGAAGACTGGTTGCAGAAAGCGTAAAAACTAACATATCATCTGACTAATGAAAACACGCCAAAATCGGAAGAGAGTTTTCCTTTCTTTGTCGTAACTGTTGAAGTACAGGTAGATATACGAACAATTGTTTGTATGAAGTCCTTAAACAATGGTCTGCTTTGTAATTGTCAATAAAATATCAATATGAAAATATTTTATAAAATTATAAACAGAAATTTGTATATGATTTTTAAATTTTGAGCTTGTAGTAATGTAGTTATACAGGAGTGAGTATATTTAGAGTTATGTATCTTAAGAAAACAAGGTTTAGGATTTATGTAGAACAAGATGTGCATCCATTGTCGGCGCCAATTAAAAAAAGTGTGGTAAATTTGTGTGCGGTTCTTGTAAACAGAAATAATAACAATATTATACAGTATTACTTTAAGCTTGGTTGCTTTTATGTTGGCTTTACGTCCATCGAGCAGTATTTCAGCTATTTTGGACTAAAATTATTTAACAAACAGTAAATTAATTTTGGAACAAATGGCTTATTTTTAATGCGACTGGAAAAGCTATCCCTAATTTGATCTGACAATCCCCTAACTAGAGAGAATCCGCCACCTGGGTACAAGATGAGCAGCTCCGTGAACCCTCACAATATGATCCCAGATTCTTCAATGTATTGCAAATTATAAAATGATTACCAATTACATTAGTTTAATATTATATTTTTGGATATTTTAGACGTCTGTGGTGTATTCATATATGGATTTTAACTGGAAATTTCAATAAAAAATGTTTAAAAGAAAGACTAAAAACAAATCGTTGCATGAACAATTCCAACAAAATGGAGGTTGGGTATAAAGACGTCTTTAAAAGGCAATTTGTTGTAAACTGTTTAAAGATAGTTAAAAAAAAACTTAAGGGATATTAAGGTATTAAATATATATATTAATATTAAATAAACCTATAAGAATAAAACAAGTTTATGCAAATTTCAGGATGGGTAAGCACAGATTACAGATCTAAATATCAAGCTTTGGATATAATTTTTCAATCAGCTGATATTGGAGTTCGATAACATTTTTTTACTTCCGATCCTTTTATGTGGAAAGTTATTATATCTAAGCAACACTTTTTTACGGATAGAGTTTTTATTGGCATTTTCCCCAAATTCATCAAAATGTATTTGAAATGTACTACATGTATATTCACATCTTTTTTGAACCAACGTTTAACTAAGGTTTATGAGAGTGATATAATCTAGCAAAAACTAATAATAGAAAGAGAAAAGCAGCGCGTCATGGATAGCGGATAGGGCACACTCTCAGAAGGTTTGAACGAATAATCGTATCCTCGCTTTTTTGCGAGGGTACGAATTAGTCCCATTACTCGTAATGTAGCAGAGCGGGAGTGAATCACTCCCTGCACTTTGATGTTCAAAAGAAGTTGCATATACAATCAGACGTGTTCCATCTTAAATATCTTTCGACGGTGTTACCTTTTTTTTTTATAGGTGATGATAGTTATTATCGTTTTCATGTAGAAAAACATTGAAAAACCCGAAACTGAATGGCGTGTTGTATCTTGGGTAATACATATGTAAATTACTGGATTCTTACTACGGAATGTTTGTTATAGCATACAAATTAGCGCGTTTATAAAAAAAATAGGTAATATTATCCATATACAGAAAAATGATCAACCTAGCATTTTCCAAGTGCATCTTCAAAGACGAAAAAAGAAATTTCTTCAATTAAGATCGTTCCCCGTTAGTTTTGCAATGTCTAAAGCTTTAATAACGTAAAGAAGATGTATATTATGTTTGAATTTTGTATAAATAGATTGAAGTTAGAATTTTTTATTTACTACATTTCGAGCAATAGGACTGAATTCTGCCGTTAATCCGACAAATCACAAATTTAACTTCGAATTATAACGGCAGTAAAATTCGGCCTGTCATTAGGTGTCAGTATATAGCTATGTAATGCCCGCGGAGTATAGTAGGTAACGAGTAAAGAAACGGTCACGCTTCTTGCACAATAAAAAGCCCTTTGGTTGATTTTGAAAAAGATAAGGCTTTTTGTAGCGTCTGTACAATGTGCCATCCTTACCCAACTCGCAATGCCGTTATAGTTTTCTGAAGTTCCTGCTTAGTGGTCCATACCACCTTTCTCTCGATTGCTAAATTGTTTGTTGCTTGTTCTCGTCAACAATATATCTTAAAATCTGTGCAGTAGATGTAAAAGCCAATCAATCAATTGCGGCCAAATATATAGGCTAACAGAAAGCTGCTTCTTGATCTAACCGATCGTAGCAGTTTGTGCTTTCGTGCGAACAAACACAAATCCCACACTTTAAAACGATAAGTTATAGTAGACTTTATACTTTGTGTGGATGTTCATTGAGATCCGTACAATGAACTGAATATGGGATATGTACGCGAAAAAAAGGTAAGAAATCCGATCGGTCAACACGACCCGGAAATCATAGGACATTAACAGAATCCGGACTGTGAAAGAGACACCAAATACACATACACACAAAACAAAAATGGAACAAAAAACCATTAAAATTCAATAGAAGGTAACCAGAAGAGAGTAAAACCCCATTTGTTTATTGGGGTTCCTGACCCTAGTGAGTTAAAACAAATATTCAAAAATATGAAGCCTAGCAATCAGAAAACATGTCTCATCGTATTAAGAATTACAACCGTTCAAGCGTTCTCGATTAAAAAGATGTTTTCAATAACTTTCCATTCTAAAAAATATGGCGTGCCAACGGCTCAATATTCATATATTTTGTTAAGTTTATTGCACTTTGTTTTTCATTTGTATTAGTTCTTTGCATTGTTTATTTTCCGTTTGTATTTTGTTTTTATTGCATTTATATTATATCCCCCTTTTTATCGAATGTTGCAATATTTGACACGTAATACAACATTTACTTAAAAACAAGAATAAAGAAAAACAAAATCAAAGAAAAACAACACACACACACACACACAAACAACAGCTGTCTGGCTGCACTCCCTAACCACACAGATACCCACTGTGGATAAAAATACAAAAAGGAATATTAATTTTCAGATATATTTGAATTTTTTTTTTCTATTTAAGTAAAATAAATAAAATTTTTACAAGACGCGTTTAAGCACTTAATACAATACTTATACAACATGTTACTTTCTGACGTAAGCTGGGTCTCACATTTCAAATTTTGTAGTTATATAAAATGATAACTATTAAAATACATACAGAACGCGTATTCATGGCCAAGGTGATTTATCATAATAAATATTGCATACTTAAATCACGTTTCATAATTTTAATAAAACGTTGCAAAAATTAATAACTTTTACATTTGGCAATTAAACAGGTGTCTGCTTTACTAAAACTATTTAATATAACATAATATAAATATCATTTTTTAAAATCAAAATTTTAATGTATCTCATAAAATTCAATTATATCTTTAGAGAAAACTAGAAACATATTTCATGCTTATTTTATAGGGTAAAATTCAATTGATTACAGATTTTTTATGTAAAATTAATGGGCCTTATATCATTTAGCGTCGTCAATACAAGCCTTAGTATGAAAGAAGCAAAGAAATTCTCACATCGAAGGGAAATTGTAATTAAAAGATGTTACATTAAATCTAAAGACGTTTGTGTTACCCGCAGAGGCATAGGCGGTACATTACAAACCAAAAGATCTTTTCGGATGACAGCGTACAACAGCGGTCCCATTCTATTCCTACATCACGATAAATTGTTGATTTATATCGGCTACTTAATTGATCTATTTATCATTATTAATATGTTATTGGTGTACATATTTTAAATAAGGTTTTTGAATGTACAAAACATAAATATGATTCAAAAGAATTATTAATTTCTGCTTGCATGAGTGTGTCGGTAAAGTCGGCATTTGTTTCATTTTTGTTTACTTCTTTCCCAGAGGTAACTCGCACTGTAACCACAAAAATTCAGGTTTTTTCACTGTTTATCTGATAAAAAATGCATACTAATGAACTGCAATTCCGTTTTCTATTCGATTGTCATGCATTGTTTTTGTATTTTTGTCTCATGTTTTTGCAAGTCATGTAATTTCTTTACATTGAAAATTTTATCATAGAAAAGGCAAAACATTTGTTCGAAGGCATTGCGACAATGCACAACTGCCTTACAAATAAAGTTTATACATCTTAGATTAATGAAGATATAATCTTTAAGAGGGAACGCTGTAGACGAGTTACGCTTTGATCTGCATCTAAAATGTAGCGTCTTAAATATCTGAATCTGATGTCAAGGTTATCATTATAAAGGGTGTATACATCTAACATAAAACTCAGTTAAAACAGATCTGTAAATTTGATTAATCTAGTGTAAATGCTTTTATTAAAAAATGAAATCTTTAAATTAAATTTGACAAAAAAATTACAAAACTTTCACTAGATAATAACTACATTTGAGATGCAATCGCAGATTTTATCGATGAGAAGCAATTTATCAACGGTTGCAACACATTGTACTGCACTTCAAAATATAAAGGAATTTAATTTTTCAGACAACTATCTCGTCAGCAACCAACTATCATTATTGTTACTAATTCCGCCGCCTAAATATACAATGATAAGACTGCAATTATCCGGTCAAACAAAATAATTATCAAATTTAATATTTAATATTCAGTTGTAAGATTATTATATATCACTTTAAAATTGCACATCAAATGCGTCAATACAGACAACGTTTTTAATAGAATTTCATAAAACACAAAGCAAGCATTGCACTCGAACTTAGGAGTAACCTCCTGTGTTGTAATTACTGTAATTTAACAAAATTACGATGGCAGTTGTGTTGAAGTTACAAAAACAACAACTCAGCATTCATGAGAAAATATTTAGGAGAAAATATGAATGAGATCAAACATATCTTCAACTGAAGATTGTTGTTTGTTTGTTTGTTTAAATGGTGTTTAACGCCACTTTCAGCTATATAGTGACATCCAGTTTTTATTTTGGGTTTGGAGGGGCCGGGAGTACTTGGAAAAAAGTCCCAACCTTAAGTACGTAAACCTTGACTCTTTTTCAGCTAAGATTGAAATATTTCTCAACATTCAATGTAATAAGTTTTTAATTAAACTCCTTTTTAGGTTTTTCACCCCTAAAGATTAAGATAGATGTATATAAGATGATATTTTTGTTGACATTTAGGGTGATTGATGTTACACGGACTGTCAGCGTAGCTTAGATATCTACAAGATCTATGATTAGTTTTTTTTATTTCAAAGGTTTTGATTATATTTAATCAAAGTAACTCGATAAGACTATAATGATTTACCTGGATTACCTATGGCCGACACCATTAATACTCACCCTCATTGTATAACAGAGGTCTTAGTATATGATACAGTCAATAGACTGCGTAACTTAGTAGATTTTGTGTTTCTGACAACGTAATTAAAATGAAAGAGTAGTTTGAGTTGGTTTTTTGTTTGAATGATGTTTAACGTTGCAATTTTCCAGCTAACTTCAGTTTTTATTTGGAGAGGAAGCCAGAGTTCCCGGAGATTAATTACGATTCTAGTCGAGTACACCCTGCTAGCAGTGGTGCTCGAACCTGCAACCTCTGCGAGTGTTGACATACCACGTGAAAAAAATAGACAATGTTTAGAAACTTCGGTTGCTCATTTAACGGTAAATAATTTTCTACATTGTTTTGTCTCCTATGTGTAGTTTTGAAAATGACAGAACAGACACAGAAATAGTTTATTGGCAAAGGTAACAGTTGCTTCTTGGAAAGAAGCATTATTCTAAAATCTTTTGATTTCTGTTAGTTCAATAATTTGGTGATAGCTATATGTTACGAAAATGTCTGTCATTATAAAAATAAATCTTATCTTGAATCGTAAGGACTATTTCGCGTCACAAATCAGCTACGATTGTCCAAGTTGTTTGTGTCTAAACAAAAAATAGCTAATTTGCATTCTCCCCAGACCTATTTTAAATGTGATTTCCGGGATTGGCGTTGGTAGGTTATTTTGTGAAAACACGTCAAATTGAAACAAACATTTATATGAAAATATGTTTGTGATAAATCATTCATTTTTGTGGTCGATAAGCATTATAAAGTAGCGAAGAAATAACAAAGAGGCAGTCAGATTTATTATTGTCCAAAAACACTCATACAAAACCATGGGACACAATAACAAACATGGAACAAAACAGCACATAAACTTCAGCCAGCGACACAAATTCTCAAGGAAATGAGACTGATCTCAGGTGCCCCGGAAGAGGAAGCAGTTCCTGCCTGTTGCAGAACACCCGTCGTTTCGCTGACAGCGAATCCATGCAAGTCATGTCCGGTAAAAGAATATACTATACAAAAACTTATGCAAAATCTTAGACTAAAATAATTGTAGAGATTTATTCTTGTTATGACAATGTCAATTACCCAAAAGTAAAAAAACTTTTTTAACCAAAAAGCCATTACAAATTGACTACGATGAATTTTGTGTAACTTGCTTTTTACGGTCTTTAAATCTATTAAACTATTGTGACCACGATTGTTAACTTTATTTTGAAAAAAGTGCTGGTAGTTATTAAGCAGTTTTCAAAGAAAATATTGTACTTTGTAGATTCTAATTGTTAAATTGTACAAGTCTTAAAAAAACTTAGGTCCCTTATGCATAGATAAAAATATTAAATATTTTAGTTGACATTTAGTGTGATTGATGAGACATCGGTTGTCAGAACTTAGATATCTATGAGATCTTCGATTGCTTATTTTATTTCAATATTTGGATAATATTAAATCAAGGTCATCCGAGAGTTTTTGATCACTTGCGTGTATTACTTGTGAACAATAAAAACAAATATTTTGATTTATTCTCACAAGAGGTCGATACATGTTGATGTGAGCAGAATGCGCAACTGCACAAAAACTGCTTCTGAAAAAGTAATCTTGTTAATTATTTTAAGTATTAGACAGAAAATGATTTTATGGGTTGAATTGGAATGAACTACAACCAAACTTGTGACGTACCGTCTTATTTTTTATTACAATTGAAATCTAAAACATTGTAACAACTGAATTTTAAAATAGTTTTCCAAAATAATTTATTAATAATATTATCCCGTAAAACAACTCGTTATATACACACTCCCCCAAAATCCCCGCCTCTCAAAAAAAAAAAAAAAAATGAGAACGCAACATGTAAAAAAATACTAAAAATTTTAAACGTTCAGAATAAATTTCACAAATACACGGAAATTTAGCAACTGGTTTTCAGACTTTAAGCTGACTATAATGTCAAAATTTATAATCATATCTTTCAGATCACGTGACTATTATGTTGTGCCAACTTTATATGCTTTAACCTGTAACATATGTCGGTCCCGTTTCGATAAAGACTCGATTGATTGATGAATATGGTCTTGCGGAAGAGTTTACGATTTTTTGCAGATTTTGCGGAGAAAGTTGATATCAATTTTCTGGTGATATATAAAGCCATTGGTGCACTGTTTACCTTTACGATTTGAATTTCTAGGTAGTTAGCAGTGCACGAGCAGTGTGAGGCCATGTGTTGTCGTGTTGAAAAAAAATTCTTATGCAGATTTATTGAGAATATAGCATATGTGGTGTCTAAACCTTACTGCATTAAAGCTGCCAATTGAGATTTTTATATCGCACACTTCTTGGAGATTGTCAACATTAAGGGTACAGTACCAGACAAACCTCTGGTGTCTGTAGGCACGTGAGCAGCCATTACTTTGCTGTTGCATAAATCATGATTCAACGCTGAGCCAGACTCGCCTCCATGTCAAGTGCAGATCATTTGTCTTGAAAGTCGATGCCGTCGTCTTAGTACTGATCTATAGTACGGATGTCAGCTGTTTTCACGTAGGCGGTCTGCTGTATTGCTAGGACCGTCCGAAAAGTAAAACAAATCATGCTTCAGTAAAAACTTATATGTCTAGCCACTACAGTAAGGATCATTGACGAAACTTCTGGTAGCTGTGTCTGTTTTAACAGAAACAAGTTAACCGACAGTATCCAATTCAACGAGGTCGGGTTTTTCTCCAGGTCCTCCGGGTTCATCTCACCCCCCCCCCCCCAAATAGAAACTGTACGCCATGAAATAGCTGAAAAATTGCTGCAAATTGCGTTAAACAACATTTTAAACAAGCAAACACACAATTTCACGGCACTAATTACAACTGGGGTAGTTTCATAAAACAGTTCAAATCTGATGATTTTCTCAAGTCAAATGTTGAAAAATCAGATTGCTTGATAATTTACATTTTTTGTGTACCAACATGCATATTTTGGAGAAAATGCATATATATGCAAAAATGTGATGTGTTTTTTTCTTTGGAAGAGTATAATCCGTCACAAAGTAATTATAACTCAAAATAATATCTATATACATGAACAAACAAAACAATGGATTAATCTGTAACGGTTTTTTAACGTTTTTGTTTGTTTGAATGGTGATTTAACGCCACTTTCAGCAATTTTTCAGCTATATCATGGCGTCCAGTTTTTATTGGGGGAGGAATCCGGAGAGAACACCCGACCTGCAGTAGGAAAACTGGCAATCCTGTCAGTTAAGGAAGGGGGTCGAGTACACCCTGCCTGCAGTGAGAATCGAACCCACAATCTCAGTGTTGACGGACCACGTGATCAATAGTAGACGTTATACCATAACCACTAGGCCACCGCGGACCCGGTTTTTTAATGTTCGTGTACAGCAGAGTCAACAGTTTTAAAAATATTTTAAATGCAATTGTTTTATTATACTTCTGAAACAAGACGATTGTTTCGACGTCTCCTTTGTAGGTTACTTTTAAATGCTTAAAATACACTTAAAACATTAATTGTTATTCGCAGCTAAAGCCCTACTAAAACGGCTAGGGTGTTTGGTGTTATTGAACTCATGTGCTTCGGAAGGGTAAGCATTTTCTGCACTAAAGTGGCACACGCCGTGTCACGTGAGGTAAGTAATAATAATCAAAGTCCATTAAAAAGAGTTACAAACGAATTAAAATGGATCGAAAGGAGTTACGACTGCGCAAAAACAATCCTGAGAGACACTAAATAGCGATCAACCAATACATATCAATACACACCATTACTTGCATATACTGAAAATACACGTCATAGTTATTTATCCTACCAATTCACATTATGTTGGACATTTTATGCGAGAATAAATTAAAATATCTCACATGTTTCAGACGCAAAATATAAGAAAACAATTATTTGAAATTAATGTCATACGTTAATGTAACAGCATTTTAATAATGAAAGTTCACGAATAACAAAACTGGTAGTGCATGTGTAAAATTATCTACGACGTGAAATATGATTTTTTTTCATTGAATAAATATTCTGCCAACTGTCATAATTTATATTTTAATCAAATAATTTGATGTTTTATTAAAGTCAATCTGGTTTCTTAATTAAAATACTGGAACAATAATTTAGTTCTATTGATGGTGCGATTTGTTAACTGAACCATACGGGTAAAATGCTGATGGCGATGGTAAAGAATCACAACTGTCGGCAATCAGTAGTTATTCATGTCGCATTTATGTCTGTTTACTTGCTGACAGATATTATGCCATTAGACCTCTGATATGAGTTCAAATACGAAGTATGTTTGTTCCGTATACCTACATCCATACAAAAAATTACAAATATATTGCACGTAGTAAGAGCAGTAATCCACAATTAAGACTTGTATAGATTTCATAATGATTTTTTTTAAACAAATAATAAAATTAACCTTTTACAAGGAGCTATTTTTCAGCAACTGTGTTTTTTTCCGACGCAGTCGGTATTATATTCACTTTTTACCCTTTGACCTCATGACACTTCACCTCTCGAAAAGCAAGTAACGTGATCCTAATTCTGTTTCTTGATTAGTCAAAAACCAATTTGGACGGAGGTTCGAAACAGGGTAATGAATTGGAAAGGGGTTCGGAACAGGATGGTAAATTGGCAATTCTCCTTTCAAATTGTGTACTATTATTATTAGATTTTGCCGTCTGTTTGTTTATAAATTATTTCATAGTGCAATTTAAGTATTAAGAACGATAGCGATGAGCTGCAGTTTGTAAAATTTTATATTAAACGACTTGTACAAAAATGTTAAATATTTTTTATTTGAAGTACAGCGCAAATTAAAACGCATATTAACACCCTGGATTTTTCCGGGATTTTATAGAGTGTAAAAGAAACGAAGAGAAGAAATTTTAATTAATTTCTTTAAAAAATACAAATTAACAATCATTATATACTCATGTTGATAGTAAATCAAATGTGTTATTATTGTTCTTGGGCGTCCGTCGTAGTACACACATAGATAGAAAGTTGTGGCTCTAATTGTAAAGTATACTTTGCTTAATCAGTAAATTTTAAACTATAAACATTTTATTAAACAATTCTTATATTCAATTTGTTTACATAATTGTATAACTGCTTTTGGTGCTCGCAGAAAAACTTCTTTTCTGTATCTTAGTCAGTGGGTTTCAATACATAATAGCAATAAACGTTCTGGAATAAATGTACATGTACAACAAATTATCAATTTTGAGTTAATTGTATGCTTGGTAAATCTGTTAAGGGGGGGTAGGGGGGGCGAACACATGTATAAATTAATAATTTCCAACTCGTTTCACCTGGGACTAATGTTAATTTATAGGTTCATGATTTCTTTCACGTAGTAATAATTGTCCGTCAGTACTTCCCCCAAAAAATGTCCATCAAACATTTCTGGTCTATTGAAACGGGGAATTTGTATGACAATAATGACGATTCGTAGTTTAATGCATAACTCAATTTATATCTTTAATGCGTCGGTTATCTTTTTTAAAGATAGTACTTGTTTTACATTCACTGCATTAGAAATTGCATGCAAAGTGGGAGCGTCTCAAAATGTTCTAACAAGTGAAGAAAGGAATTGGTCACGGATATATATGGCATGTATGTTTTACATGTTGAATGAAAGTTTGTTAATTTGCTAGCCCAGGTTAATGTGTAACAAAGGTATGCAAATCACAGAAATGCTAGTATTTTTGACTATAGCCAAAACATTTTCTACTGTTCTACCTATATACGTTTGAACGGATTGCGTGTTTTGATGTTTTTGTTCGATAAACCGCGTGAACTCGTTCTTCACGTCTGGATTATTTATCAATGGCGGAAATAGTATTATCACTAACAATTTTTTATGCTTCAAACTTTTTTTGGATGTAATGAAAATACTTCCTTTCGCTAGTATTATATCATGTTCTTATGGCATATTAAATTTCCTTCTTGACTAACCTGACTTTTATGATAATTTCGAATGCAATATGACATTTATTACGTAAATCGAGAAATTCAATATTATTAAAAAGTTCTTTTAGTGCACTTTAGTGACAAAGGGGGTAAAACTCTTACATTGTATGCGTGACCTTTGTTTGAGACTGCGCAAAGCTGAAAGGCGGGTACACTGTTAATATTCCGTATGAGTTGTATATACAGTACAATTTGCAGCACTCAAACTCTCTCAAAAATGTATTTATAATGGACTCGGAAAAACCTAAGTAGACATACTTCATTACAGTGAAGTGGCTGTAGATAGAGATACAGTCACTATAAGAGTTCAAGGCGATTCTTACTGTCGTTCGTAATATTTTGTCGGAATTTAAAAACTGCATTATTGGAAACGGCAGTAAAATATTTTACTGGGGTCTCGGTGGCCGAGTTATCAAAGTAATTAGTAATATACTATTGATCACTTGTATGTCAACACTTAGGTTGCTCAACACTCATTGCTGAAATGGTGTCCTCAACATAATTGAGTGATTGCCATCTTTATTACTGAAGGTCCTCCCCCAAACTAAAAAATGGACGCTACCATGAACCTAAAAAATTGCTGAAAGTGTCATTAAACACCGTTCAAACAAAACAACAAAAGTTTTACATGATAAATGTTAATAAAATTACCACCTTTTACTATTATAAAATCTCATTTTAAACGATGCATTTATTCAATTAACGCAATCTTGCTGGAGCTTATCGTTTGGGCGAAATGTACCCAAAAGAAACTGCATTCATTGTTGCAAAAACAGACCTCCCGCATGATTGACCATCCCGATACAATCATAAATAATCCCACTGTACGTAGATGACGATTTTAAAGAATGAGAGTGGGAAAATTAAGTTAAGACTTAAAATCTGTGTCATACTATAAAATAAAGAACAACCTGAACAAATTGGTGTTAAACAATATAAATAACTTTCTGATTCAAAACTTTATCAAAATTCTTTTGATTGGTAAATAATTATTGATAGTATGAAAAACATTGAAATTAACTTTGGCAAATCAGATACCTTTATTGTTATATCGTGGTTCATAGTGCTAGACTAAAAGAGCTGCAAAGCGCATCCCTATGTGGTGAATAGTGGATGCCCTCTCACTGAGTGAGGGCGACTGGTGTTGACAGGTCATAATACAGTAAGCTTGTAAATAAGATGTCAATAAGAGTAAGCTTGGTGTAGCTGCTACAAAAGGCAAAATTTTCAGCCCCTACCCATTGCCCAAACTTTTCTAGTGCCATTCAAATTTGTGCCCTGAAGTCCATCCTTCCCGAAATGATTTATTGTTTGTTAAATTATTCTCGTTCTAAATATATAGCTCAAATACTGAGGACTTAAAGCAAACATGCAATTTATTAATCAATCAAATAATAAAAACAACCTATAATATAGCATCTTATACAATAGTTATTTTATCAAAAGTTGCTTCATACTTGTTATCAGGTTGCAAATAGAACACGATGCGCGCTGTCAGTTTAAAAGCTTAGCTTGACAGGAAAAGGTTCTACTAGTACATTAGTATAATATTACAATTCAGACTCTTGTTATTTCGAAAATTGTCCGATTTGTTCTTATTGCTTGTGCGTAAAAAGCAAAAAAAATATAAAGCGATTATTAAAACGAAGAGCAAAAGTCTCGCTGATTAACGCATGGTAATACTATCCGGTGTCCTAGAAAGCAGTAAAAAAGGTAGGATAATTACTGCGTTCAGGTCAGAATAGATATACTAAAGCATTAAACAGTTTATGAAGGTCTTTACACTATTTTGAGAGATAGTGCCGATTTTTGCTCATTCGTGAAAAATCTCATGCCTTTAGAAACTTAGTAATGTATGAAAGTTCCAATTTCGTAAGTCAATTGAAACATTTATTTAAATTGAAACAAATATATTAAACTGACAACACGAAATGATAACAACAATAAACAAGATTTTGCCACATGTACTTTCAAATTATTCTACAATATAGTTACCAATGATAAAAGAAATGCTGCAGGATTATGAAACACATTAACGCATAAAATTTGCATGTTCAACTGTTAACAAAAGATCAAAGGTATAAACTATGGAGAGCTTGTTTTAGGTTGTCTTGCACTTTATTAAACAAGGACATATTTTAACTTCCAAACTCTGAAAAACCAGCTACTTTTCCAGTACAACAGGTTGCTTTTCACATTTTATTAAATAGAATTTATACTGTTTGACTAAGTAGACCAGGGTCGTCATTTTGTTCTTTTAAAATAGTACATAAAATGTTCACCTCCCAGGGAAAAGTTAAACAAAAAGGAGATACATTAAATCAACAATAAGCGTTACATTACCAACCATTGCTGAGTTTGTATCTTTTGTTAAGTAACTTCATGCAATATTAAGTCCCAAAAATGACGTTTTATTATAGGGAGAAAAGTGAAAAGATGATTAATGTCTGAACAAGAAGCGTTTAATTTATCATAACTTTTAAAATCCTTCGTGAAATTTCTTTTGATACCCAAAAGTAATAGTTTATATTATTTAACTTTTCACCTCAATCTTATCTCCATCAAGTAATGACGCAGGTGTCATCAAAGATGTTTGTTCATATTTAAATGTTTATTGAGATTGCAGTTTAAATTTGCAATTCCTGTATAACTTGCATTTTTAATTATTACTATTATGACGAGAAACAGTCTAACTTATCATTTTTGTTTGAATTTGCTTCGTATTTCATCTTTTCTTGCATCTCTTTGTATTTCTAGACCGTAATTATCCACAACTGCTCTACATAAAACAAGGGCGATTATTATCTTTTACCATAGTGTCTAGATTAATGAACGAAATATTCGTTTTATATCGGTTAATTATTTGTATAACCTATAAACTCCACTTCTGTCATTATAGATATGATTTACAGGATTGGTCATCAATACCTAAGGCCAATAACGAGGCACCAAAGAGGTTTGCATGTTTGTTATGTGACGACTGAGTTGAATAGCGCAAGTGGAAGAAAGGTGGATGGCAGAAGATATATCTTAAGGTAGTCAATAGTCTTCAGACCCCGGAGATGCAAAACATATAATAGATAAAAGTCGCAAATATCAGTGCAATTTCTGCTGTCACATTCTGTTTTAATTACGCTTAGATTATTATCCAAATATTGTGTATATCCAAAGTAAAATTTTAATTACGAACGGTAACCAACTGTACCGAATATGTAGTTTAGGATACTTACGCAACAAACAAATCTTTCCGGACAAAATCGATAAAATCTAATATAAACACGATTAAAGTTGGCGATATAAGGCCAGTACGTACCAGATGTTATGAAAGCCATGAAAAATTCCATTGGACCGGCTAGTATTGTGGGAACATCTGTTTTGATTAAACTCTTGCCAGTAAATAAAAGATAAAACACATACGGCCTTATGATTTAAATTATTTACTTTGTGGCTTGCATGCTAAAAGATTAACTTTTAAAATGCAAACTGACATGTATTCGAGTTGTGTACATGTATATAGATTGTATATTGGACAGAAAATTTTGGAAACAGTATCTAATAACTGTGTTGGTTTATAGTATCTACCAGCTTATTTTATTAATTTGATTTATTAATAAAAAAAATGATTGGTAAACGTTCAGTTTTTAGCTATATTTAGAACTGGAACAAGTTAACAGACAATAAATCAATTTGTGAGCGGGATCAACCAAAATGAGAACATTTTAACTGCAACCGTTAAAGTATCGGGATGGAGAACTTTGCTGTTGTAGATTCAACATTGACCATAATTATTTGCAGAAGGGGTTCTATCGTGGTTAGACTTTCCGTAAAATAACCAGAAAACAATCATTTACAAGAGCGCTTCTCTATCCACCACCTAGGGGCACGCTAATTGGGCTCTCTAGAAACCCTTTGTCTGTACTTTGTGAATTCATTGTGATAGTATGTGATGCGCTAAAAAATTCCGGGTAGCGGGTAAAATGATGTAACAAGTCCACGCACTTAGTGGATAAAAAGGGCTTTCGTCACTTAATCTACCTTTAGCCTACATATTCAAATATGAACTTATCTCCTTACGAGGTAAGAGTAACGAAGCAATGGAAAAATCACCTTAGAATACTGCAAGGAGGGTGGAGCGAAATTCAGAAGAGCGAATCTTCAACTAAACTCGTATTATCATCAGGAATACATTAGTTTGAAAGACTGCTTAAGCGTGTGAAGACATTCCTTAAAAACAAAACACGTTTAAACAATCTAGTTTTTTTTAATGTAAAATTAAACAGTACTAGTTGTTAGAGCTAAACTATCCATTAATCCGGAATAGGAAAAAAATCACATAAATAAGTATTTAAGTGCAATTTAACCGTCTAACTATGACTGAGTTGCAATCCTGAGGTTAACAGTGACACCATGTAAAGGCGTATTGATTCTCAAATGTTTTATATAACATAGAACGATTCTTATATAATGATAATATTTGTCTCAATGGATTTCATGTAACGTGGGATCACTTTTAAAATTAGGGACTTTGACTAGACTGTGAATGAATCAACAGTGGCAACACTAATAAACAATAGATGAGCTGATCAGAACGATCCCTTGTTTGTTTGGGTTTTATGTAATTTTCTGCTTTTTAAAGTTATATCACTGCGCCCTATTTGTATTTCGGTAAAATAAACTAGAATCAATTTGATGAAATGAATGAGAAAAGACCAAGACTATCGGATGAATATGTAATCTATTGATAGAGAGGCAATGTGACAACAATTAAAAGTTTCCTAAAATTGTTATAATCCATTCAGTAAATATAGTGGACTTGATGATAATTGAAGATAAAAGTACAGCATCAGAAAATTGTCAAATACGTATGGATAAGATAGGTTAAAGTCCAACTACGGAACCATCGTAAAAGAGTGCTAAATGATACATTTAACGTATCAGGGGCTTTTTTCAAAACTTTATTCATCAGACAATTGTTTATCCCAGAAATAATTTGGTCTAATAATTAAGATTAAAAACCATTTTAGGTGAAGGAAGAATGTTTTTAAATCTCTATAATGGTTCTACCAAACCACATTGATAATAAAATCATTCGTGTTATAATATATTTCGTTTATGCTCTCTTTATACATGAATCGTAACCTATAAGACTATAAGGACGATGAACAACATTGCACAATCTCTAAATATAAATCAACAATTTGTTAAACTCGTAGTATTTTGATAACAGATACTAAATATACAAGCAATTTGATTAACAAAACATATCACACCAGACATTTTGATGATCGAAATGGTAAATCAGAAAACATTGTCTACGCGATAGAATGTAACTTATACGTACTTATTTACGTAGGATTCAACTTCAGTGCGACTAAAAAACTGATATGAGGACACCGTTTTAAATTAGTACCATCAAATTTCCTACAGTGTATCAAGATTTTCATCAGCCGGACCACTCTATTCTTTCCATGAATGTCCGCATCATTGAAAAAATCTACCATCTTCTTATAATATCTAATTAAGTACGTCAATGCGTAGACAAAAAGAAAACTAGTGCAATGCCATATGGGTGCAATGAAAAACTCGATAGTAGAGGTAAGATATCCAGTCCTGGATGCAGCAGTGTGAAGGTGATGTGCCTTTTCAATCATAATCACAGGCCATCATAATCATTGTCATCGTCACCATACACCTATTCAGTTTCACTATTTATCAATAAATTACCTACTACCGTTTGTTTAAAAAAACACCATATTCGCACTAAATTGTACTCTATCCCAATCAAAGCAATGTATTCTATTTATGAGGAATGTCTTCAGTCATCTCTAACCGAACCTTCTTCCACTCTGTATAGATTAGTAGCAATTATTTTTAATTTTTGATATCACAGATTTTTTAATCAATTTACAGACAAAGACGAACAAGCAATCTGTTCATTTTCTTTTTTTACTTTTCGCTTAAAAGGCATAGATGCTATCAATCTTGGGAATATCTTCCGTCACAAGTCTGCTACCTTCAAATTCAACATACTTCACACAAAAATCTGTTCCGATTATATCTAATACATATACTACCCCCATTGAACCCATAATTACAAACGCGTGTTGCAGGATGGTTTCACCAATTACTTCAGAGCCAAACCTGACAGCTCCTGCCACAATTCCCCATTTATATACTGTCCTTTAAATCACGTAATAAATGGAGATCTGAATATTGTTGACAATGAAAGCCTCCGTAATATTTGTCTAAAGGACCAAAATACCGCGAACGATAAGAAGGTAGATTAGTACAAAAAGCATTATCAGTCTTCAGAAATCTTGTTGCTGCTAAAGTATTCAGATATTTATGACAAATATGTTGTCGTTGCAACAGAAAGGGGCCAATTACAGCATTATTATTGGGTTATATTAGCGGCAAGAAACATTATGTAGAGTGTTTAATAAATTAATTAGGCATGGGAAGTTCAAGTGGTACTACCACTTAAATATCCACAACGCTTTCAAAAGATGAGTTTTGAAAATCACAAATCTGTTATGGCATTATTTGGTCTCCATTTTAAAATAAACAATTCTTGTATAGGATACCAATAATTCACAAAACTTCAAACAGAAGGATCGTCAATGTGTACTACCAATTCTATATTTAACCTTCTGACAAACAGCAATAAAAAGGGTTCAAAATACAATGTCACTTGCTATTTCAAGAGTGGCTTAAATATATGATATGGATATTAAAAAATTCAAAAGACAGATAGCTTTAGATCTGAATCTCTTTTAAATGTAACAGTATTAAAACAATTGATTCGATACTCTACTCGATCATCTCCCATTTGCAGTTTAAAGATCATATAAATCGCTGGTTTAAAAAAAAACGGAATGAGACGATACAAAAAGTGGTAATCAGACAAACATTACTTTGTATTCGGTATCTCTAAATCAGATAATAAATAAACTAAAGATGAAATCTGTCAAATATTAGATTTTCTGATAGACAACATATTTGTCATGTTTAAAAAACATGCTTTTCATCAAATTGTTGGTATTCCAATGGATACTAATTGTGCTCCATTCCTTGCCAGACCTGTTTTTGTTCTATTACGCGGCTGAGTTTCCAGAAGACCTAATGAGGAAAAAAGACAAGAGCCCCTGGACCATACCTTAGATTTCACATTCCGCCAAGTTGCTGATGTCTTGGCCCAGAACATTTATAAATTCGGTGGCTATTTGCATTCAATCTACCCTAGCGAGCATGAAATTAAAACAACACACATACACTAAGATCAGCTTCTTATTTAGACCTACTTCTAGCAAAAACCACCAGGAAAACTACAAACTATACTAAGACAAACGTGATGACTTCAACTTTCCAATTGTTTACTTCATGTTAATTGATAGCAACATTCAAGTAGCTTCGGCGTATGGTATGAACATTTCACAACTTAGTAATTATGCTAGTTCCTGCAATCGGTATTCTGATTTTCTAGACCGGTTATTTCTATGCTATTAAGCTAATCAAACAATTCTAGTTGTACCTAGGTTGATGTTATTACCTAATAAGTTCTTTGGTCGTTACTATGACTTAATTGATCGTTTTGGGTAATCCATCCCTTAAATACAATCGGACATTTTTGATTTCATATGTAGTCTTTCTTATTCCTTGATTATCCGTTTTCCTAGATACAACAATGAGTAACTCGACGGGTGTTTAATTAGAGGCAGACACTGCTTATTCGCCCGGAACACCTGAGTGCACTTATGGGTTATGTTATTTACTTTCTGTTTCTGTGTTTGTGGTTCTTGTTGTTCAATCGGGTTTCTTGCTATTGTTATTCAAAAAACACTCTTAGATCTTTTATTTAGTTTATTTATGTTTACTTGTAATTTAAAAATCTAAGGAATGTAAAGAACCGGAATAACCGCAGGATTAAAAATACATTGATATGAACCGACATAAATCAACAGGGAATTAAGGGTGGGTATCACAAGCAACTTAGGAATGGTTCAAGTTACGTAAATCGAGTAACTATGATGATACATGTATCCATGTATTCAAAATCGAAATTGACACATGTATTATCTATTAAATGCAACAGTTCACTATGCCATAATGTTATTATTATCAAATATTGTGCATTTGCACTGATTATTAGATTAATGATAACTGGCCAGCGAGCACAATGTAGTTTCAAATCAATGCAATAAGCACTTTTAAAAATCGATTTGCAGTTATTGGATAGAATAAATTAAAGATGTAAGCCCAACTACGAAACCATCGTGACGAGAGTACTAAATGATACATTTTACGTATAGGGAGCTACAAATTTGTACATCTAGAACATCCTCTGATGACCTGGTGTGTGGGGTATGTACCTTAGGCAGCCTAAACTAGGTTAATACCCTATAGTTTCAAGAAATAGATCTTTCGATTGAAACATTGGGGGAAATACATTTACTTTCGATATGAATATAAAATGATTGTTATAAAGGCACGTAACAAAGTAAAGAAGAAGATACCCAGAAGTAATTAAAACACAAACTACAAAGTCATAGCTTATTATAAACTCACAACTCAACAAACATTCAAAACACAGATAATTATTAACAGAAACTTTTATGAACAAAGAAGAGGTATGAGATGTGTCTGGAAGGATGATAATGTCCTAATTCAAAAGTGACGACAGTTGTGTTACTCATGATTATAGGAGAGACCGGTAAGTTTAAAAGGGGTTATTGTCGCAATATGTATTACTGATACCCACAATGGTAAATGTATCGAAACAATTTACGTAGGGTTAAAGAGGGCAATAACCTAACATTTTGTAATGTTCAAGTATCATTTTATATCATTTTACGCGAAATGGCAGTGTGAAACGTGTTCTACATTATATCTTTAGTTAGTTTGCAAGTATTTGGGTTTTTTGTTTTGTAATATGATCTAATATTCTAATATTTCTTAATGGCTTCTGTCGCAAAAAGTTTCTTAATATACCTCTGTTAAACAGAAAATTCCCTCAGACCATTGGCAAGATTCAACATGAATAACTTAAAATCGATTTATGTAAGAAACTCCAAACTTTTGCTTGAAGAAATATGCGATTTATTGTTTATTTCGTCTTTGAAATAAATATAGTTGCGTGCCAATTATTGCTTTAAAAAGTGTGCATTTTACGCACCTGTTAATGACAGCCAAAACAGCAGAACGATATTTACAAATGTGGTGTTTAAATCAATTTATTCAAGTTACGTTTAATAACTACATCTACAATTTTAATAAGGCTACTGAAGTTCATTTAGATGAACAAACTGGAAATAAAGCGCAATAGCAGTACTAACAAGAAATTTAACAGCACATTAAAAGTATCAACCAGACATTTTTATGATGGAGAACGTAACACACTATATATTTATATAGGACAAAAGCAGTAACAACCAGCTATTTAGTAAGACATGGAAATTAATAAACAATAAGACAAGAAAAGTAGCAACTAGCAAATAAAAATAACAAATCAGCCAGTAACTTAAAGACAGTAAACAAGCAGAAATTTAGTATACGAGATATAAGATTCGGAAACTGAGTTTGGCAGAAACGGAAACAGTCTGAACTTATGAACGATAGGAAATGTAGGAAAGTGTGTCATTAACTTATCACGTAGAACATGCAGTAGGAGACGGAAACTAAAAAGCACAAATTTAGTCTTTGTAAGCCGTAACTCAACATGGACATGGGAAGAAGTAACAACTAAAGTTAATATTAAAAGAAAATTAACAAAAAAGTATGTCACGTAAACACTAGCAGTGTATGTTGTAATGTAATAATGCCAATAACACGTATATATCACTACATTTATACGGTTTGGTATTCGAAAAGAATCACAGGGGTGTCTGTAAAGGGTACTTTAATTTGGTGTAACAGTACCGGATAAAACACGAAAAGCATGAATGAGGCCCACAGTGATTAACGTGTTGGAGAATTCACGATAAATATCTCTTTTGTAGTTTTCAAGTAAGTGTAGGCGCATTGTAACCGTTTAGAGGCTAAATATCTTACCTACCTATTCCTCTATACTTTATTTGTAAGTCGAGATTTCCTTCTTATTTCCCGATTTTTTTTCATTTGTTCTCGTTCTGAATATAAATTATACTGCATGCCGGACATTTAGCATCCATTAAATGAATCATATGTTATATATATTAAATAAGTAGTGGGTATTGGGACGGACCCCATAGATGCCTGGTGTGTAGCAATGAGGCAGATAAGAAATGCCTTGTCTATGGACTGTCGGGTTAAAATGCTGACACGAACTCTAGTGAGTAACGCGCCACGTTATTTGCATGGCAAAATATTTACATTACGTATGTATGTCTTTCATCGATATCAGATGACGATGAATCATTTTTGAACTTTTAAATGAAATCGGTAGCCAGGAAGACGTCCACAGTAAAAAACGACCCGGAGTAAATTAAATCAACAAACATACAGTTTGCACGATTTAAACCAGGACCCCGGCATTTTTTAATGAAATAAAATGTAAATATAAGAATTGAATGCATTCTTCTGAAGTTTCGTTGATGTTTCAAAGAGTTGATCGAAGCACATTTTTATTATGAAGTTCAGTTATTAAAACATTTTATAGATTTCAAAAAGAAGAGGGCATTTTACGTGATGCAAAACGCAAAAAGTCTCAATCCATATCCAACTCTACATACTTTTCGAATGGCAGTCAAAAAGGTTTTTTTCCATTTCCGAGGGCAATTTCCATAATTGTTTACTTTTTATCGTCCTGAATATATCATTTTACGGCAATCAACCATAATAATTTATGACAAACGAGAGCACGTTAGAACATATTTTACAATAATTATGGTTAAAGTATTATTTCACCATGAATAATTTTTTGGTTATATTTCTACACCACCCACAAAAAGAAAGAAAACTCTTGAACCTCCATACACCGATAAATATTCAAGAAAAGATGAGGAAATATGTAAGTTAACGTTCTTTTATTAGGCACGATTTCTTTATCAACTTCTTATATTTACGAAATTTCCAATATTCTAACTAGAAAACTGGATTCTAAAATGTACAAATTTTTTACATATGTGGGCGTAGAATAAAATAAGGCTAATATATGTGGCAAATGACAAATGTGTAGCCCACGGTAATCAAATTTTGCATATGTTACATGAATCTGTTTTATCTTTTCAATGCAATGAAATGGGTGCCTTTTCCTCCTACAGTTTATATAAGGTGGTAAAACCGACCATGTAAAGGACCCATTTTGGGACAGAGCGACAACAATTACATTAATTACTGACCGAAAAGGGACAACAAATACTTTTGTTCACAAATCTTGTTGGAACGAGTATTTCCCAGTATCTGATACTAGTACAAAGTCCACCAGCTACTGTTAAACTGTTTGATGTCTTCTGATAAATTCCTCCTTGGCAATTACCATAGCAAATTTCCAAAAAATCCAAATACCAAACAGATACTAATACACAATATAGTTTAATTGTGTACGTCTTTGACTAAATAATATCGAGTTAAATTTGTAGATTTTAACACCTTCAGCACCCAACACACTTCACGGTTGCCACTTGTGGTGTAATTGGCTACTTAGGTGTAAACATGTCCACAACTACACCCCCTGAAACGTAAAACGTTCCCGTACGAACGTTAAACGGACGAACCAAAAACGACATACGAACGGACGAAGAACGAACGAACGCTCTTATCGTCCAGACGAACCATTTAAAAATTTACCAATCAGAGACAAGCTATACGCTTCAATCGTTCGTATGTGGGAAAACGAATGGAGACGCCTATCGTGCTTTGTAAAAATCAAGAAACGTTCGGTCATTTTAAATAAAATCTTGAGAATCAAGCTGGTTTATAGTAAACAAATAAAAAATTGAAAAGGAATAAATAATAAAATAATTATACTTTATTTTCATTAAATCATCATTTAAATGATTTGTGACAGCTCAAACAGAATACACACATAAAAAACGTGACAACATAACAAGCACACGAGAAAATTTGTGGGGTTGAGTATTTTTATTAAATATTCATGTTCGTAATTTGGGCTAAACATGGAAATGTTTTAAAAATGGACCTATACATATTTTTTATCACAGTGTAAAAAGAAACGAGCTTAGTCGTCCATTTTATTTTGATTACTAACAGTAATTATTACACATTCCCGAGGAAGCTTTTATAATTAATCTTTATTGCATATAATGAAATGTACTAACCAACTGTATATTTATTATGTGTTATATATTTGTTAAACCTTATAGTTTCATAAATTAAGGGGTAATTTATTACAAAAATTCTCTATTGGAAAATGTTCATCAAGGTGGTTTTCAAATAACACATTTAAAATCACATTTGTAATATCACTCCCGAGACCTTTGCAAGAATATTAAAAACCATATTTAACATAAAAAAAAACTACTGAGACCTTCGAGATACAATTAAAAACAAAATGAAATATATAAAATCACTCCTGATACATAAGAAATGCAATCAAAAACCATAATACAAATATAAAATCAATCCTGAGACCTTAGCTATGCAGTTAAATACCATATAACACATACAATTTCACTACTGAGACCTTAGCAATACAATTAAAAACCATATTTGACATACAAAATCACTCCTGAGACCTTAGCAATACAACTAAAAACCATATTACACATATAAAATCACTCCTGAGACATTAGCAATACAATTTAAAACCATATTTCACGTACAAAATCACTCCTGAGACCTTAGCAATACAACTAAAAACCATATTACACATATAAAATCAGTCCTGAGACCCTAGCAATACAATTTAAAACCATATTTCACGTACAAAATCACTCCTGAGACCCTAGAAATACAATTAAAAACTATATTTCTCATATAAAATCACCCCTGAGACCTTTGCTATACAATTAAAAACCATATTTCACCTATAAAAGCACTCCTGAGACCTTTGCGATACAATTAAAAACCATATTACACATATAAAATCACCCCTGAGACCTTTGCAATACAATTAAAAACCATATTTCACATATAAAATCACTCCTGAGACCTTTGCGATACAATTAAAAACCATATTACACATATAAAATCACTCTTGAGACCTTTGCAATACAATTAAAAACTATATTACATATATAAAATCACTCCTAAGACCCTAGCAATACAATTAAAAACCATATTTCACATGCAAAATCACTCCTGAGACCTTTGTGATACAGTTAAAACCAATATTTCACATACAAAATCACTCCCGAGACCTTTGCGATACAATTAAAAACCATATTACACATATAAAATCACTCTTGAGACCTTTGCGATACAATTAAAAACCATATTACATATATAAAATCACTCCTAAGACCCTAGCAATACAATTAAAAACCATATTTCACATGCAAAATCACTCTTGAGACCTTTGCGATACAATTAAAAACCATATTACATATATAAAATCACTCCTAAGACCCTAGCAATACAATTAAAAACCATATTTCACATGCAAAATCACTCCTGAGACCATTGTGATACAGTTAAAACCAATATTTCACATACAAAATCACTCCCGAGACCTTTGTGATACAATTAAAAACAATATTACACATATAAAATCACTCCTCAGACCTTTGTGATACAATTAAAAACCATATTTCACATGCAAAATCACTCCTGAGACTTTTGCAATACAATTTAAAACCATATTTCACATATAAAATCACTCCTGAGACCTTTGCGCTACAATTAACAAGTGTGGACACAGAAAAACGTCTCGCCTGCATTCCGCATCAGTAACGAAAATAAAATTTGTCATAAGCATTACGTAAATAGCATTAAATATCAGCAGCGGCCTGTATACAAAATATTGTCACCATACCCTGCATAGTTACAGGGGAACAGCCGTAACCCAAAAACTTTAACGTAGTCACTGGACTGTGAAATTGAGGTCAAGGTCAGGTGGAACCTACCAGACAGTCATGTACTATTAATCAGCAACCTATATACCAAATTTTGTCATCCTACCATGCGTAGTTACAGAGGAACTATCGTAACCCAAAAACTTTAACGTAGTCGCTGGACCGCGAAATTGAGGTCAAGGTCAGGTGACACCTACCAGACAGTCATGTACTAGTCATCAGCAACCTATACACCAAATATTGTCATCCTACCATGCGTAGTTACAGAGGAACTGTCGTAACCCCAAAACTTTAACGTAGTCGCTGGACCGTGAAATTGAGGTCAAGGTCAAGTGACACCTACCAGACAGTCATGTACTAGTCATCAGCAACCTATACACCTAATATTGTCATCCTACCATGCATAGTTACAGAGGAACTGTCGTAACCCCAAAACTTTAACATAGTCGCTGGACCGTGAAATTGAGGTCAAGGTCAGGTGACACCTACCAGACAGTCATGTACTAGTCATCAGCAACCTATACACCAAATATTGTCATCCTACCATGCGTAGTTACAGAGGAACTGTCGTAACCCAAAAACTTTAACGTAGTCACTGGACCGTGAAATTGAGGTCAAGGTCAGGTGACACCTACCAGACAGTCATGTACTAGTCATCAGCAACCTATACACCAAATATTGTCATCCTACCATGCGTAGTTACAGAGGAACTGTCGTAACCCAAAAACTTTAACGTAGTCGCTGGACCGTGAAATTGAGGTCAAGGTCAGGTGACACCTACCAGACAGTCATGTACTAGTCATCAGCAACCTATACACCAAATATTGTCATCCTACCATGCATAGTTACAGAGGAACTGTCGTAACCCAAAAACTTTAACGTAGTCACTGGACCGTGAAATTGAGGTCAAGGTCAGGTGACAGGTGACTGACTGGCAAGTACTCATCATAAGCTACCTCTGGACCAAATTTGATGGACCTAGGGCTTGGGCTTACAAAGATATGAAGCAAGATGTCAAGTGTTTACGCCGCCGCCGCCGCTGCCGCCGGATTCCCATACATATGTCTCGCCTCCAGCGACTTTCGTCGCAGGCGAGACAAAAAACATATTACACATATAAAATCACTCCTCAAACCTTTGCGATACAATTAAAACCAATATTTCACATACAAAATCACTCCTGAGACCATAGCAATACAATTAAAAACCATATTTCACATACAAAATCACTCCTGAGACCCTAGCTATACAATTAAAAACTATATTACACATATAAAATCACTCCTGAGACCTTTGCGATACAATTAAAAACCATATTTCACATACAAAATCACTCCTGAGACCTTACAATATGCAATATTAAACCATAGCACACTATAATTAACTTCTTTGACCTAACTAAGAGATGCTAAATCAGTCATGAGACATTATATATGCAATTTAAAACCTAGGAAATGAAATGTCTGTATATCCAAACAAATATTGTGCCATCAAATTAAGATTTTATGCAAGATTATTCAGTTTTATTAAGTTTGCTGTGTAAACAGCTATTCAGTTTTTGTATCAAATGAAGACAATGTAGGGATGTTCAGAGACTTTAGGATAAAACATACATTTTTAAAAGGTTTTAGTAAAATAGAAAAATTTCCTATGTGTTTATAAAATTTGGAGAGTGTTCAAATAAATCATATTTATTTGTACAACCTGAATATTGTAGATTTACATATAACAAAGTAGACGAAGAAAGTATTTCAAATTGTTTATGTTTATATTAATTTAAAACATGTTCATGGTTTTAATGAATTTATAGTTTTAAAATAAATATAATTTATTTGACATTTTAATGTTCAGGTTATTTTAATTTGATAACAGAATGTAGTATTTTCTATCAGACTAACAAAGTGTAAAATATTTTCTTTTGCGAATGCTGACGAACTAATGAACCTTTATTTTTACCTGTACTGCGCATGCGGACGAACAAACGAACGGGTTTTATTTACTTGTTTTGCGCATGCGGACGAACGAACGAACGAACGGACGTACGGATGGATGAACGGAAAACGATATACGAACGAACGGAAAACGAAATACGAACGCAAAAATGGGAACGTTTTACGTTTCAGGGGGTGTATGTACATTAAAGAACCATAGTGAGCACGCTCACATACCCCACGCTCCCACATACCTATCGAGTTCCATAAAATTGTGATCAGTAGTTTCTGAGTATTAGCACATACGCGTTGTTTCATACATATAATTTGAAAATTTGTCTACGTTTACAGGAGTAATAACTACTACAAAAATATTGTATCATAATTTCCTGTTGATATGCACAACTACAAATGGTGTCTTTCATTCCAACCAAGTTTAATAAAACTCTGATCAGAGAAGTTGCGCTTACAAGAATAGGACTGACGACGGGCTGACTGACCAGTCAAAAACATTATACCTTCCGCAACCTCGTTGCGTGGGGTATAATAAAGAAAAAAAATCAGGATTTTCCGCAAATTCCTAAGTCTAACGGGCCATAACTCCCACAAAAATTTGCAGATAAAAAATTCCTGGTAATATGAACAAAGGGCCATAACTCGCACAAAATTTAAGAATCGCAAATCCCTGGTAATATGCACAACAACATATGGTGTACTTGTTGCATACAAAGTTTTGTCAAATTCTGTTGAGTGGTTTCAGAGTAGTTGCGTCCAAAATCTAATGACTCAGGGTTTTTGGCAAATTTTAAAGTCCAAAGGGCCATAACTCACAAAAAAATTTATGGATTAAAAATTCCTGGTAATATGCACAACTACTTATGGTGTACTTCTTGCATATCTGTTGAGTGGTTTCAGAGGAGTTGCGTCCACAAACTGTGATCACAGACGGACGTACTGACGGACTGATGGACAGACGGAAGGACCAGTCAAAAACATTATACCCCTGCAACTTTGTTGTGTGGGGTATAAGAAAGAGTTCATATGGAATTTACCCAAGTGTTTAGTCAAAATGACAGATCTCACACTAAAAAAATGTTTTCTCAATTATCAAGTTTGAAAGAACATTAGTACACTACAGTGATCATAATCAAGTTTTTGATGGCTTTAGGTAGACGTTGACCAGTTTACATTAAGAGTCAAACAAAGGATATGTCATAAATAGTGTAATGTCGTTGTGGGTCAATTGCACATCTTTTATTTGCCTTTCCTGTTATGGATGAACCACATTTTGACTTTTGTTAAGATTTCATTGATTTGATGTGAGGCAAACTGCTCCACCATTTATAATTGTCACAGCACAACTTAAATACTTAGGCTCGATGCTCCCCTAGGATAGTAATTAGCAACATAAGGGTGTGCTAAAGACCAATCAAAATCCAGGAATACTACTTATACGGGGATCAAAATATATGCAATTCTACTTTAAGTAACATTTCTACTAAAAATTATTAATATACGGATTGTGTTATACTATGTCCTATTCCTACAATCAATATCAATGCACACTTTACTGTGGTTAACAGAAGATTTCACAACAAGTATTATAAAGGTTACCATTATCTTGAACAAAAAACACAATTTTTCATGGCATCTTGTTTATTTAAAATGTTTTTTTCTTCAAACTTTAAATAAGACATATTTTTGACATATATGGATAAATAAAAACATGCTTTGACTACATTCAACTTTTACAGATCATTTTCACTTTTTGTAAACATTTTAAACACCAATATTTTATTCAAGACAATTAAATAGAAATAACAAGGAATAAGAGAATTCTTACAGGAGAATGAACAAATAAATATGAACTGAACAAAAAGGTGTGTAACTTTAAGTCTGTTAACATGAATTCAGTTAATTTCTGTTGAAAACAAGTGTGGACTGTGAGCACGCTCACAACGGGATTCCCACCGCTTCGCTTTTAAGTCCAATTATCTCCCCTTAATAATATCAGAGGTCAATAAAAATCTGTCATGCACATCTACATATAATATACTTCCTTTATGCTAAGTTTCATCAAATTTCATCAAGCGGTTTAGGAGGAGTTGTGCTTACAAGGAATGTGGACAGACGGACAGACAAACAGAAAGGGTGATTCCTATATACCCCCCAAACTTGGGGAGGGGGAGGTATAAAAACCAACAGGTACCTAAAACACTTTTTAATATACATTTACCTATCCTTGCTGTTTTCTTTGTTATTACCTACTGACCACCAGGCCATGCATAAAATATAATACCTGCACTAAGAACAAGTCTGGTATGCATTGAACCATTTCAGAAATACACAAAACTTATAAAGTATTAAGTCACAAAATTGAAAAAATAAACTGCAATTATATGACAAAATCTCCAAAAGCTCAATTCATGAACCCAAGCCAGCTGTCCATGAAGAACTTCTGCTTTGTAAAGAACACTATAAATGTTATGTAATACATTCTTCAGCAACATTGTAAGATATTAACTTGCACTCACAAGACAATAAATACATAACTGTACAAAACTTGTCAGCAGAATTGTTTACATATATACATACAAGTGTATCAACAACGTATCAACAAGTAAACAATTAAATTCAGATAAACTACTGCAATTTTATAACTTAATATACTTCTGTTATTGTGAATACTATTGTTGACCATATACACAATTTACTCGTAGTGCTTCAATTCAATTTTGACTTTTGTTTTGTCTGAACGAGTTTGAATGCCAGTTTTTCAGCTATATTATGGTATTTAGTGTAATACTGAAGGTGGAAGCCAGTATACCCAGTAAGAGCCCCTGATCTTCCGGGGTATTGGCAATCCATTTCAATAAAGGTTCAAACACACCTTGCACAGGATCAAGCTCACAACATCATTTAAATAGGAAATGAAATCATTTTACATTTTCAAGTAATGTAATGTTTCGATATTACAGGAAATGCAGAGTATAACAAAAAAAATATACATTCTTGCAATGTAAAATGATGCTTCCATGCGGTAGCAAATTAACATTTAGACATCATTACATTCATCAGACACAGTCTTAATGTTAAATAATTCTTTTAAAGTATCAAAACCTTGTAGCAACCAACTAACACATAAGCATAAAATGAAATATGTTGGGAAAGATGTCCAAATGAATAACACAGGAACAAGTTTACCCTTCAATAAGGTACATGATACGGGCAGGAGAGTAACAAAATCTATTTGTTTCAGTTTTTAACATTGAAGTTTCATACAACTTTTTTCAAATATCCAAACTTTTTGGTGGTATATTCTAGAATTACATTGATGGTGTTAGAAAGTATTGATGCAACATAAAGTCTTTTATATTTTCCAGGTCATGAATATAACACTGCACTGAACTTAAAAAAACTTATGAATATTTTCGAGGTTGACTATAATTCTGTGTTGTAAAATTAAGCAGATTTTATTGTACCCTGTAATGCCACATTTTTGAAAAATAAAGCAACTGAATGCTTTGACTATAGATTGTCACTTCAACACTACCTTTTTTTAAATGTGGCAAATCCATTTAAATGTTTGAAATATTTTTATAACTTTTTTAATTGATAAAAATGGTCTACAAATATACAAAGAGTTGGATGTAAAGAGAAGATTAAATGCAAAATTTATTTACCTGCAAAAACAAGAATATAAAATTTAAGAAATATTTTCAAAAACATTTCCAGCAAATTGGTGTTCAACAAACTGCAAATGCTCAAAATATTGTAGTTAAATATTACAGGATGAGCCAATTGTGAAATACTGGTACCATTTTTTCCCAACTCTCCATCACATCTATAATCTGGGTTTCATGAAATTAAAATCAATGTTCAGCCCAATAAAATCTCAATATACCACTCCTTATTGATGTTGTAATATAATCCATTTGATTGCTCATGGCACAGATCTCCTCTAACAATGAAAACTGTTCAAGCCCTATAGTTATTTCATAACATATAGGTTAAGAGTAATAAATAAATGAAACATGAGTACTATCACAGACATTAATGTTCGACATGATTCATCTATCTCTCCTCTACCATCAAAGTTTCTTGGGGAAATAGGTTCAAGTCTTTTAATGTTCTAGTTTCATCTTCTGCTGTAATCTACAAAATATTTGAAAAAAGTTTCTATTGAGCTTTTGTGATTTTATAACCAACTTTTTATTAAATCTTAGAAAATAATGTTCTTATGCATTGTTAACATAGCCAATTCATAAAATATAAAAACAGTGAAAAAATACAAACAATATATTATTATCGATCCAATAACTGCTTCATAAATCTACAAGATACATGCCTTTACAATGTGTACAGATTGTTCACTTTCACTATTCTATACAATTGCTGAAGCAACTATAGTTTATATCTATTGTATTTTAAATCTAATTTGACTAGTTCTAATTTGGAAACCAAGCTGTTAATTGTGTGTTTTAGCACTACTGAGGGCTATTCCCCTGTCCCTACACCTTTACTCCTTAACACATGGAAACCAAGGTATATTTCAGGTTTTTATCACTGAGGGCTATCCCTCTGTCCCCCCACTCCCTTTTCTTCATAAAACATGGAAACCAAGATGTTATTCAGTTTTGAGGCACTATTGAAGGCCTTTCCGTTGTCCCCCTCCACCTTTCCGATGTACATGCTTAATCAAATATTCTAAGCCAAACTGTTTTATACTCACATCTTTCCTAGGGAAGGTTGTTAATAATTTATATTCATCTACATTAAATCCTTTGGAAGTTACATAATAAATAAGATGTTTTAAAGGTTCATCAGCTTTAAATCTTCTTGTTAATGTTTCACCATCTGGAGTTCTTATTCGTAACACTGTGATTGGATCTTTACAGTTTTTACTTGGTTCATCTGGCATGTGCATTTCAGCTGATAATTTCATTGCCTGTAAAATTATTTAGTATTCATTAAAATTAATATACCTGCCACATATTACAACATTTATTCTGGAAAAAAGATTCTTCCGTAAATGGCTGATTTCTGGTACAGATGAGCTCAAACGCACACATCTGTACTTGCGGAGTCATCCAATCAAAACGCCAGAAACAAGAATGTTGTTATAGAAGCATAACAACGTTTTTGTTTCACATTCTTGTTTCCGGCATTCTGATTGGACGTCGGAGACAATGGAGTCTAAAACAATGGAAAGTTTATAGGTTATAGCGATGTGAAAGTTGTTGGTTTAAGGAAGAAATACGTACTTTCATACGTTTTTTTGGAAAGTCAGTGTGATCTGTCACTCGTGATAGAAATTTTTATGTCTTTTGGCTCGTTCTGCTGCACTCCACTCGCGAAAAGACATAAAATTTCTATCACTCATGAAATATCAAACGGTCTTTACCAAAAACGTATGAAAGAACCTATTTATCTTAGTGAGTATGCTCAAATATCTTAAGCACACAAACCTACCAAGTTCAATTCAATTCTGGTCTGTAGTTTCAAAGAAGTGATTACGAGTTGTTTCATACATATATTGGGACTTCAAAAAGTTCAAAGGGGAAATTCCCCCCCCAAAAAATCTGATCATATTTTCATGTTGCTATGCACATGGTCTTCATTCCACTTACAAAAATAGGACTCAACCTATACATCAAAACTTTATATCTGTACCTTGCAACGTGCATAGGGTAAAATAATATCAATTAAACTAACTATTAATACTATATTTAGATTAATAAGAGGTCATAGGTTAACATACAGATGTTATAATTAATCTAGAGTAATGAGAGGTCATAGGCTAACATGCAGATGTTATAAATAATCTAGGTAATGAGAGGTCATACGTCAAATTCTACTGGATACAAACTGAACATATATCTATTTAACAGGGTTCCCACAAAAATTTTCATTTCAATTTCAAGGACTTTTTAAAGTCTTCATAATAGTTTTCAAGGTTCATTTGAATAGCATGACATTGTCAGTTTCTATAATCTTTATGAAATATTATTTTGAAATACTGTTACTTAATGAACTCAAACGAGTCAAAATAAATGTATCCTGACTCAAAGCTATGTTGCAAATTATCTTGTCCCTTTAAAAGTAATCAAACAGCAAAACTTTGTAATATAAATTGGTACGTAAACATGGAATCCAGATCACTATTTTGATTAAAAAAATTTCTGTTTTCCCCCCAGATTTTTGCAATTATTATGAATTCCCTGACTTTTCCCAACCAGAATAAAGATAAATGAAACTCCAGGTCTTTTCCCAATTTTAAGGTTGTGTGGGAACCCTGTGGTGTAAAACTGATTCATACCAAATGTAGGAAATGGTCATATTTGACCGACGTGACCGAAATTTACACTCAAATGTCCGAATAAGATTTAGTCAAATCTGACATCTAATAAAGCCATATTTTACATGCTTAATAATATATAAAACCTTTTTGTTGGTTTTAAGATAGAAATATTTTTTTATAAAAAAAAATGTACTGTAAGACTATTTCATGTCACTGACACATCCATTAATTGAGTTTGCATAAATGCATTTCACACCTGTGGTTATATTACGTAATAAGTTCAACAGTTGACAATCTAATTATGAGTAGAGATCGATTTCATCCATTTCATAGAATATATTATTGCAACTACATTGTGAAACAATAGTGATCAAATATTATAAATTGTTTCTGTGAATTGGTAAGAAAATATGACAAATTAATGAAAACAAATACGTGCGGTCTATGTACACTATGCATGCGCTAATGTGACTTTCGTAAATCTACTGACATGCGTAAAACTGGAGAAAACCAATTCATATTATTTAATTGTGTTGAAATGATGAAAACAAAAATCATCATTTTGTTATATAAATAAAAAATTGTAAAAAGCGTGGTCCATCACAGAACATCCTATAACATCTGTCCCGAACTTGTGGCAATTAGGTAACAACTTCATACTTCCAGTTAAAGGAAATTTTCACGTGGATATTGTTGCCATTACTTTGTTGCATAGAAAACATGTCATTTTATAATAAATAAGTCTTAGGCAAGAGAATGTCTTCCTACATATATTTTCTTTTTATATCATAGGAACCCATTGCAAAACAACAATTAATATCCACTACCCTGATATTTAGTAATTTCTTTAGGGGGAAAAATGACTTAAATGGGAAGGGAAAACTTACGGATCCCTAATTCATACCAGCACGCTCCTGAACAGTAAACATTATAAATGTAATCTATGTTTTGTATGATCTAAATTATGGTTCAGCACAAAAATATTTAATAAGTTAATAAATATCTGTAACAGTACCTTGTTCATGAGCAGTACATGATATGGATGCAATCCATCTGTCTTGATTCAATTACTGTCAAGCATTAATCTTAAAACCTTTAACTGTAAATCAATTATAGAAAAGATTCCCTAAAAATCAACAGTTTACCTTCTTTTTTTCTTGTTCCTCTAGTTTCTGTCGTTCTTCCTCTTCTTGTTTTTTCATTGCTGTTTCTTGTTCTATTCTGAGTGCTTCAGCCTACAATACATTTATTTTACTATTTTTGTTTATAGATGAGTATGCGTATAACAGCTGAATGTTCTTGATCTACACATTGTTAGCAATGAAGTAAATACATGTATGCTTAAGCTTTATTTGAAGAAAAACTAAGACAATACCTTTGCCTTGTCTGCTGCTAGTGATTCTTGAAAAGCTGTTTCTTGTTCTTTTCTTATTTTTTCTCTAGCATCTCTTTCAGCCTGAAAAAAAAACAATAAAAAATTGAAAAAATAATGTGAAATGTAAGCATAAGGAGATAAGTCTAAATATGGGTAATTGTGACCAGAACAGGAGTTGATTCAATAATGATCAAATCTTCCTTAAATGGCAAGATGACATAGTTAAGATGAGTTCATGCACACTCATCTCTACTTGTTGCATTATCCACTACAAATGACTGAAACAAGAACACTGCTATATTCCTGTTTAATGGTCTGTATGTTCTGATTGGATGTAGGATAATTAACAATTCAGAGTCTATATGATATAAAAGTTGTTGGATTACAGAAGAAATAAGTACCTTCATGCGCTTTTGGGAAAGCTTGTGTAATCTTCCATTCATGATAGAAATTTTTTTATTTCTTTTCCCTTGTTCTGCTGCATTCCATTCACAAAACACATAAAATTCTATCACTAGTAGTGGAATATCATACAGTCTTTCACAAAAACCGTATGTAAGAGCTTGTGATTCTTGACTTTCATTATGAAAGAATTACTAAGTGTACAAGACATATTTTCATAGAATTTGTACTGTATTTATTGTTACCAAAGACAAATATCCATGGTGAAGGAAGAATTTTCCAGCAATTTGTGAATATATTAAAAGCAGCTCTAAACAAGTGTGGACTGTGAGCACGATCACAAAGGGATACCCCCCGCTTGGCTTCAAGTCTAATTATCTCCCCTAAATAATATCCGACAGCAACAAAATTTCTTCATGCGCATCAACATATGATGTACTTCCTTCATGTAAAGTTTCATCAAAATCTGTCAAGTGGTTAAGGAGAAGCGCTTACAAGGGATGTGAACAGACAGACAGACAGACAGACGGACGGACGGACGGACGGACAGACAGGGTGATTCCTATATACCCCCAAACAAGTTTGCAGGGGGTATAATAAAGGTTTTTACTGGTAGCAGATTTGTCAACTACCCTGGCTTTCAGACTTACCTCTTCTTGTATTTCTCCTTGAAGTTGTTCATTGAATATTTCTGATACATGTATCAACCTTGTCATTAATTCATCTAATGTAACAGAACCTGAAAACAGGAATCACTTATAACTAATATACAAGTATATGAAAAGTTATATGCAAATATGCTTTGGCTACATGTCATAGAAGACTCTCCTCTTACAGGAGATGTTGGTATTCGGATTCTTAGGCTTCCTCCCCCAATAAAAGTGGAAATAATGATTCAGCTTAACAATTGCTAAAGTGGTATTAAACCCAATTCAAACAAACAAACAATATTTTTAAAACAGGCATGAACACAACTGATATATCTATGAATGGATAACACAATACCATTATGGTTGTGTGTCAAAACAAGAGGTGCAGTTTCTTATGACTTTTAATGTAATACCACAAAATCATCAGGAACTTAGTAGGAGTCATATACAATTGGCCAACCCTTGACCAGTCTTACCCGTCTATACCCTTTCCATTTAACATTTAAACAACATTGACTTACCATGTATAACATCCACCACTTCATTTGATGACCTTGACCGTGAAATTATATAGAAAACAGGGAGTTGATCTGACTTGAAGTTCCTTATCTGTGATGATGCTATACTACCAAAATGTCTGTTTGCCATTGTAATTATTCTAAACAAAAATAAATGTTATTTTGTTAAAAACAAAAAAATTAATGTTAAATGTACAAGTATTTTCGTCCTTTTCTAAGTCTGAATCACATGCCCCAAACAGTCTTTCCATATACTGATTTGTTTAAATCAAATAAATATAGAAATGACTAGTAGGTGTACACAGAACCTATATTAATTTTCTTCCGTGTTTGATTCTAAGATTTCAAAGAGGGGAGGTATTTTTTATTTGAGATTTTTTTCAAAATTTCTCTAGTTTACATGGGAATATGTGAAATTTTCACTTTTAGACTACAATTCATATTTGACCTGGTTTTGCTGAAAAGAAAATAAGTGGAATCAGCAAATTTAAGGATTGTGTACTTATAACAATGTCAGCCACTGGATGACTAAGTTAATGTTTACAAGTTTGGTAAAGGACCATCCAATGATCATCCATACCAAGTCTGGTTCAAATTAATTCAGCATTTAACAAGAAGATTTTTAACTGTGTAGCGAAAATAAATCTATTTTGATTCTTCATGTAAAATATTCATATTTCAGAAAAACCCACTACATTGTACAAATTAAACTATTTCTATTTGTAAGACAACAGAAGACACAATATGGAAGATCCAGGCAAACAATTGATCTCATTAGTTTTAGAGGTGAACATTTTTTATTAAGGTTAACAGCTGACTGGTGCACAGTTATCACAAAAGCTTGGCTTAGCAAGGCTTTCAGACAAGTGAGCTCAAATGTCATTGTCATGGCAACAAACAGAACTCACCTTGCCTTGTTGGTTTCTAATGTTAAATCCCATGCCCATGTAACAAAGTTATTGCTGAGATAATTTACAACACTGTCACTACACAGAATTTGGGAACAGAACACATTGGACAAAATACTGCTGTCATGGTGAAGATAAATTGCTAACAATTTTCTCTGAAAAATAAAAACATGAAATAAATTTTTTTTACTTTTATCATTGCATAATTTCTTCCTTAATGAAGGTAACCAATAAATTTCTTTTGTTATTCCTTATGCTTTATTCAAAGTGTCCTTAAACCATTTTCTTTAAAAAAAATCGGTCTTTTAGATAGTTGATTTCCTTAAACACGAAACTCATGCATATGCCAGAGTTAAATAAAACTTATAGCATTCTAACAAATCATTATAGAAACTTTTCATCTAAAAAAAACCAACAACAAATCACAATTACCAAACAAACAATTCTTGTGCTAATGCATTTGTAAACAAAATACAAGAGTAATATATTTGCTTGTCATTAAATAGCTGAATACTACATTAATCAACCAATCAATCAATCAATCAATCAACACACCAGTAACTGAACAACAAAAAGAACAATTAAGTGTGGATGAATCATGTCTGAAACTAACAAAATTGTTTTAAATATTAATAACTTTGTTAATTTGTTTACATATTTCATGTCACGATTTCAGTAAAATTTTACATGAAAAACTTAACACTTACATCTTTTGCTTTCACTTGTAAAGCTTCCTTAAGTGCATTTTCTAAAGAGCCAACAAAAAATACTGGGTGGTTTTCACCATATCTAAAATCAATGAGAAATACAGACATGATGTTAATTGCCTACTATATACAGTGGTCGTGCTTTTTTTCATTCAGAAATTCACCACCATACGCCACGGTGGTATTCTGCCTTATATCGTGTTCTGTCCACTAAACATACTGTGCCCCATCATATTGACCACAGTGGATTTTCAATTTCCTTGCATGCTTACACAATGAAAAAATTAAAATGTTTTCATTTAATTTAAAGATTTGTTTTAAAATATGCTGTTTTAATATGTTTGTTTGAAAACAAAATTAATCTGAGTTATTGATAATCTATTCAGAATACCATAATACCTTAGTTTATTGTCACTGATTGACAATAATTCCCTTATAGTGTTCTAAAAGTTTAGAACACTAAAGTTTCTAAAATTTTAGAACACTGCATTTTGCCCTTAAAATTATTGTTAAAATATTTACATCTACATGTATGCTATTCACCAAAATTTCCTTGTCAGTGCCTCTGATTAATGTTGCAAGTCTGTGAACTTTTACCCGAAGTAAATTGTGTCACACGTTAAATTGATCGACTACCTAAGTATTGTATTTAATCAAGCACAAGCTCTCAAACATTTTAATAAACTTGTGTATTGTATAATTTTTAAATTAACAGGTGAACATGTGCTTCACAGATTTTAACGCTAAAATAGCACATTATACAATAAATACGAGACTTGTACAGAAATTTGTTTTAAAAACTTTAGAATCAATCATATATGACTTACAAGGCTTCATTTTTATTTTTCAAATTTTCTAAATTATAACTAAATGTCGCATATATATAATTCCACAAATGATTTTCTACCAGATTTGTATTCAGTGTTGAAAAAAGACAATTGTAATATAGATTCAACCATTAACAGTTGTTTCAGCGTTGAAATCCTTTCAAATCATCAACTTTTTTTGTGTAGAAAAGACTTTAGTGGCATCCTTATATTTTCTTTTATATTACGAGATAACCTGGAAATGTCTACAAACAATCCATTGTATTGTAAAAACCAAAAACCTAAAAAACAAACAAACACGCTGTTGAGTAAATTTGGGCAATTATTTTGGGATATAAAAGTGTATTTTGACGTACAAGTGTATCAGTTCTTTTGTGTTCAAAAATAATTTTATTTCAATTAATTTTGTTAATGTTAGAACAGACGCAAGTAACTATGCATATTGTATTGTTTTATTAATGTACCACAAAACAACTAAATGTCAAGAATTAGTATTTGTATTTAGAGAACTTAAGCAAATCTTAAAGGAATCTGATCTTGAGAACATTCATCCCAATTAATAATATGTCATGCAAAAACACATGTTTTAACGAGAACTTTATACATATAAAACGTCTGTGTCCATTGAAAACTTGTCACTACTATTTTTTATATAAACCTGTTATATTAATTGTAATAGTTCAAAACGCCAGTGGCCAAGGTAAATGTATATTTAGAATTGTGCGTACAAGACTTTATTCAACCCTGTGAAACGGGTGCCTGTACCATTTCCTAGTAAAACTATATTGTATGTGGCGAATCTTGTTTATAAACTTTTCACATATTTATTATTCTTGTCTAATGTTGGCTTCATTTTAGTAACTTATTGTTGGATCCCCAGCCTGTTACTGAATTTTATATAATGATACATGATGTAAACTTTTGTCTGCATTTGTTAAAAAAACTCTGGTTTTAAATACCAAGTAAAGAAAAAGATCGCCACTCAACTGCATGTTTTCTGTCGAAAGGGATTTATTATTGAGTAAAGAGAGTTTGTGGACAACTTTAGGGCAATTCATTATACATTGTAATTCACTATAAACGTAATGTGACAATTCCACTCTGGATAATTTACCTAACTTGTTGAGGGTGATATTTAATGCATAACATAATGCATCCAGTTGAACAAACATTTGATCTTCAAGTTTATCGGTACTCTAAATCATTATTAATCATCAACAAATAAAAACATGTATAAACTTTTCATAAGCACTGCTTAAAAATGTTTTCTTTACTTTCGGGAAACTATGTTTAGACCCGCAATCAATTCAAGGACAATGTTTATGTTGTCATATGTACCACCACAGAGACTGAAATTCTATCATGGCTGGACCCCTGTGGTGACTGAACTCCCTCTATGCATCCACCATGGTAAGATAACCTGAGCAGATGTTTTATCCACGATAGCAGCCGTGGATATACAACGGTGGTTAATAGTGGAAAGGATTAACTTCCATGGTGGGTTAGTGTTTTTTTTAATAAACTAGAGGCTCTTAAGAGCCTGTATCACTCACCTGACTTACAAAAAAATTTCCTATCAGCAGCAATTTGTAGGACAGTTTCTGAGAAGAAGCAGTTTTTCATAGGTTAGTATGTTAAGTGATGTTCCATGGTGACAGCAATCTTGTATTTTGGATCAAAACAAAAAACTCAAATTTAGTAGAGGACAATACAATATCACATATCCTTCAGCAAAGTGGTTTGTGAGAAAACGAATTTTAAAATTTCAGCCAATCAGAAGGCATTTGCAGTTCTGGCAGCCATGTTGAATTTCCTATCGGCTCGAAAAACTTTAATTAAGATTACTATCTAAGATTCACTTCTGCATTATTTGGTTTAATTGCAAGGAGCAGTTTCAGAGAAGAAGCTGTTTGTATAGTATTCCCATAGGGTCCTATGATAAGCTGTGTTCCATGGTGGCAGCCATTTTGGATTTTGGATCACCACAAAGAACTCAAACTTTGTAGAGGACCATCTAAGGTACATTATTGCAATATTTCAAATCAATTTGCCATGCTGTTTTTGTAAAAACAAGATTTTTGAAATTTCCGCCAATCAGAACCCATTAGTGGCCCTGGAAGCCATGTTCAATTTGCAATTGGCTCGAAACACTCAAAATAATAAGATAAATATCCATCCATCATTTCTTCATAATTTGACTTCATTGTGTGGAACAGTTTCCGATAAGAAGTTGCTTATATAATTTGCCCATTGGGTCCTATGTTAAATGAAGTACTGCGATGGTGGCCATCTTGGATCAGCACATAAAACTCAAACTTTGCAGAAGACCATCTAAGGTACATTTATGCAATATTTCAAATCAATCTGCCATGCAGTTTATGAGAAGAAGAATTTTAAAATTCAGCCAATCAGAACGTATTTATGGCCCTTGAAGCCATGTTGAATTTGCAATTGGCTCAAAAAACTCAAAATACATGTAATACGATACTTATCCAAACTTCATTTTCTTATTAATTTGGCTTCATTGTGTGGAACAGTTTCTGAGAAGAAGTTGTTTGTATGTTTTTCCCATAGGGTCCTATGTTAAACTATGTCTTGCAATGGTGGCCATCTTGGATTTTTGGATCTTCACAAAAAAATCAAACTTTGTACAGGACTATCTAAGGTACATTAATGCAATATTTCAAATAAATCTGCCAAACGGTTTATGAGAAGAATAATTCTGAAATTCAGCCAATCAGAACGCATTAGTGGCCCTGGAAGCAGTGTTGAATTTGAAATCGGCTCCAAAAACTCAAAATATTAAGATAACTATCCAATCTTCATTTCTTCATAATTAGGCTTCATTATGTGGAACAGTTTCTGAAAAGAAGTTGTTTGTATGTTTTTCCCTTAGGGTCCTATGTTAAACTATGACCTGCAATGGTGGCCATCTTGGATTTTGGATTGGCACAAAAAACTCAAACTTTGTAGGGGACCATCTGAGGTACATTTCTGCAAAATTTCAAATCAATCTGACAAGCAGTTTATGAGAAGATTTTTGAAATTCAGCCAATCATAATGCATTAATGGCTCTGGAAGCCATGTCTAATATTTGATCAGCACCAAAAACTCAAACTTTGTAAAGAACCAACCAATAAACATTCCTGTCCAGTTTGGTTCCAATTGGCCAAGGGGTTTTGGAGAAGAAGATTAAAATGTGAAAACGGCTGACGATGACGACAGACGCAAAGTGATGAGGTCAGGTGAGCTAAAACCACATTGTTCCCTCTGCACATTTTTAACAATAAACGACACAGGAAGCATTTCTGAAATCTTGATTTCAAAATACCGTTTGATTTTTAATTACAAAATTACAGACAATGTTCTCAACCACAATAAAACATGAAGGAGAGATACACAAATACTTGAAATTGTATATACCGTGGATATATAAAAAACAAAACTGTTAATTATAATCACCTATCTCTAAATTCTCTTGTAAAATGTTCTAGCGCTTCTGTTTCGTCTTTTACAAATTCTGGGACTGAAATTTTAAATCATGCTAATTATTAGTCCTGTTATATATAATAACTAGATATCAGTGAGATGGTATACATTTCTGTACCTTAAGATCAAAGGTCATTAACCATAGTATGCAACATATTGCCTTAATATTGTCTATCCACATATTAAATATCAAAAGCCTACCTAAAAAGATTAAAAAGTTATAGCCCTACACAATTTGTTTCAAACGGAAAGATGACATGTCAATCAAAAGCTAACATAAACCTTTGGTCCCAGACAAAGCAAACTGATGCTATTTGATGTCAATAAGTAACATGAATCTTTAGTCCCTGACAAAGCTAACTGTCCAACATGATGGCAATAGCATACATGTAACATCATGCAACATGATGTCAATAGCTAACATGAACCTTTAGTCACAGGCAAAGCTAACTGATCAACATGATGGCAAAAGTATACATGTAACATGATGCAACATGATTTCAATAGCTAACATGAACCTTTTATACCTGACCAAACCTTACTGATGTCAAATGTCAATAGCTAACATGAACGTTTGGTCCCTGACAAAGCTAACTGATGCAACATGATGTCAATAGCTAACATGAACCTTTGGTCTCTTACAGCTTACTGATGCAACATGATGTCAATAGCTAACGGGAACCTCTGGTTTCCGACAGCTTACTGATGCAACATGATGTCAATAGTTAACATGAAACTTTTTTCTCTGACAGCTTACTGATGCAACATGATGTCAATAGCTAACATGAACCTTTGGTCCCTGACAAAGCTAACTGATGTCACATGATGTCAATAGCTAACATGAACCTTTGGTCCCTGACAAAGCTTACTGATGTCACATGATGTCAATAGCTAACATGAACCTTTGGTCTCTGACAGCTTACTGATGCAACATGATGTCAATAGCTAACATGAACATTTGGTCCCTGACAAAGCTAACCGATGTCACATGATGTCAATAGCTAACATGAACCTTTGGTCTCTGACTAAGCTTACTAATGTCACATGATGTCAATAGCTAACATGAACGTTTGGTCTCTGACTAAGCTTACTGATGTCACATGATGTCAATAGTTAACGTGGACCTTTGGTCTCTGACTAAGCTTACTGATGTCACATGATGTCAATAGCTATCATAAATCTATAGTCCCAGACAAAGCTTACTGATGTCACATGTCAATAGCTAACATGAACCTTTAGTCACAGGCAAAGCTAACTGATCAACATGATGGCAAAAGTATACATGTAACATGATGCAACATGATGTCAACAGCTAACATGAACCTTTTATACCTGACAAAGCTTACTGATGTCACATGTCAATAGCTAACATGAACGTTTTGTCCCGACAAAGCTAACTGATGCAACGTGATGTCAATAGCTAACATGAACCTTTGGTCTCTGACAGCTTACTGATGCAACATGATGTCAATAGCTAACATGAACCTTTGGTCCCTGACAAAGCTAACTGATGTCACATGATGTCAATAGCTAACATGAACGTTTGGTCCCTGACAAAGCTTACTGATGCAACATGATGTCAATAGCTAACATGAACCTCTGGTCTCTGACAGCTTACTGATGCAACATGATGTCAATAGCTAACATGAACCTTTGGTCCCTGACAAAGCTAACTGATGCAACATGATGTCAATAGCTAACATGAACCTTTGGTCCCTGACAAAGCTTACTGATGCAACATGATGTCAATAGCTTACATGAACCTTTGGTCCCTGACAGCTTACTAATGTCACATGATGTCAATAGCTTACATGAACCTTTGGTCACTGACTAAGCTTACTAATGTCACATGATGTCAATAGCTAACATGAACCTTTGGTCTCTGACTAAGCTTACTGATGTCACATGATGTCAATAGCTATCATAAATCTATAGTCCCAGACAAAGCTTACTGAAGTCACATGTCAATAGCTAACATGAACCTTTAGTCACAGGCAAAGCTAACTGATCAACATGATGGCAAAAGTATACATGTAACATGATGCAACATGATGTCAACAGCTAACATGAACCTTTTATACCTGACAAAGCTTACTGATGTCACATGTCAATAGCTAACATGAACGTTTGGTCCCTGACAAAGCTAACTGATGCAACGTGATGTCAATAGCTAACATGAACCTTTGGTCTCTGACAGCTTACTGTTGCAACATGATGTCAATAGCTAACATGAACCTTTCGTCCCTGACAAAGCTAACTGATGTCACATGATGTCAATAGCTAACATGAACCTTTGGTCCCTGACTAAGCTTACTGATGTCACATGATGTCAATAGCTAACATGAACCTTTGGTCCCTGACAAAGCTAACCGATGTCACATGATGTCAATAGCTAACATGAACCTTTGGTCTCTGACAGCTTACTGATGCAACATGATGTCAATAGCTAACATGAACCTTTGGTCCCTGACAAAGCTAACTGATGTCACATGATGTCAATAGCTAACATGAACCTTTGGTCTCTGACTAAGCTTACTAATGTCACATGATGTCAATAGCTAACATGAACCTTTGGTCACTGACTAAGCTTACTAATGTCACATGATGTCAATAGCTAACATGAACGTTTGGTCTCTGACTAAGCTTACTGATGTCACATGATGTCAATAGCTAACATGAACCTTTGGTCTCTGACTAAGCTTACTGATGTCACATGATGTCAATAGCTATCATAAATCTATAGTCCCAGACAAAGCTTACTGATGTCACATGTCAATAGCTAACATGAACCTTTAGTCACAGGCAAAGCTAACTGATCAACATGATGGCAAAAGTATACATGTAACATGATGCAACATGATGTCAACAGCTAACATGAACCTTTTATACCTGAAAAAGCTTACTGATGTCACATGTCAATAGCTAACATGAACGTTTGGTCCCTGACAAAGCTAACTGATGCAACGTGATGTCAATAGCTAACATGAACCTTTGGTCTCTGACAGCTTACTGTTGCAACATGATGTCAATAGCTAACATGAACCTTTCGTCCCTGACAAAGCTAACTGATGTCACATGATGTCAATAGCTAACATGAACCTTTGATCCCTGACTAAGCTTACTGATGTCACATGATGTCAATAGCTAACATGAACCTTTGGTCTCTGACAGCTTACTGATGCAACATGATGTCAATAGCTAACATGAACCTTTGGTCCCTGACAAAGCTAACTGATGTCACATGATGTCAATAGCTAACATGAACCTTTGGTCCCTGACAAAGCTTACTGATGTCACATGATGTCAATAGCTAACATGAACCTTTGGTCTCTGACAGCTTACTGATGCAACATGATGTCAATAGCTAACATGAACATTTGGTCCCTGACAAAGCTAACCGATGTCACATGATGTCAATAGCTAACATGAACCTTTGGTCTCTGACTAAGCTTACTAATGTCACATGATGTCAATAGCTAACATGAACCTTTGGTCTCTGACAGCTTACTGATGCAACATGATGTCAATAGCTAACATGAACCTTTGGTCCCTGACAAAGCTAACTGATGTCACATGATGTCAATAGCTAACATGAACCTTTGGTCTCTGACTAAGCTTACTAATGTCACATGATGTCAATAGCTAACATGAACCTTTGGTCACTGACTAAGCTTACTAATGTCACATGATGTCAATAGCTAACATGAATGTTTGGTCTCTGACTAAGCTTACTGATGTCACATGATGTCAATAGCTAACATGAACCTTTGGTCTCTGACTAAGCTTACTGATGTCACATGATGTCAATAGCTATCATAAATCTATAGTCCCAGACAAAGCTTACTGATGTCACATGTCAATAGCTAACATGAACCTTTAGTCACAGGCAAAGCTAACTGATCAACATGATGGCAAAAGTATACATGTAACATGATGTCAACAGCTAACATGAACCTTTTATACCTGACAAAGCTTACTGATGTCACATGTCAATAGCTAACATGAACGTTTGGTCCCTGACTGATGCAACGTGATGTCAATAGCTAACATGAACCTTTGGTCTCTGACAGCTTACTGTTGCAACATGATGTCAATAGCTAACATGAACCTTTGGTCCCTGACAAAGCTAACTGATGTCACATGATGTCAAAAGCTAACATGAACCTTTGGTCCCTGACTAAGCTTACTGATGTCACATGATGTCAATAGCTAACATGAACCTTTGGTCCCTGACAAAGCTAACCGATGTCACATGATGTCAATAGCTAACATGAACCTTTGGTCTCTGACAGCTTACTGATGCAACATGATGTCAATAGCTAACATGAACCTTTGGTCCCTGACAAAGCTAACTGATGTCACATGATGTCAATAGCTAACATGAACCTTTGGTCTCTGACTAAGCTTACTGATGTCACATGATGTCAATAGCTAACATGAACCTTTGGTCCCTGACAAAGCTAACCGATGTCACATGATGTCAATAGCTAACATGAACCTTTGGTCTGACAGCTTACTGATGCAACATGATGTCAATAGCTAACATGAACCTTTGGTCCCTGACAGCTTACTGATGCAACATGATGTCAATAGCTAACGTGAACCTTTGGTCTCTGACAGCTTACTGATGCAACATGATGTCAATAGCTAACATGAACCTTTGGTCCCTGACAAAGCTAACTGATGTCACATGATGTCAATTGCTAACATGAACCTTTGGTCCCTGACAGCTTACTGATGTCACATGATGTCAATAGCTAACGTGAACCTTTGGTCTCTGACAGCTTACTGATGCAACATGATGTCAATAGCTAACGTGAACCTTTGGTCCCTGACAAAGCTAACTGATGTCACATGATGTCAATAGCTAACATGAACCTTTGGTCCCTGACAAAGCTAACTGATGTCACATGATGTCAATAGCTAACATGAACCTTTGGTCTCTGAGAGCTTACTGATGCAACATGATGTCAATAGCTAACATGAACCTTTGGTCCCTGACAAAGCTAACTGATGTCACATGATGTCAATAGCTAACATGAACCTTTGGTCCCTGACAAAGCTAACTGATGCCATGTGATGTCAATAGCTAACATGAACCTTTGTTCCCTGACAAAGCTAACTGATGCAACATGATGTCAATAGCTAACATGAACCTTTAGTCCAAGACAAAGCAAACTGATGCCACATGATGTCAATAGCTAACATATACCTATGGTCCCTGACAAAGCAAAATGATGCCACATGATGTCAATAGCTAACATATACCTTTGGTCCCTGACAAAGCTAACTGATGCCACATGATGTCAATAGCTACATGAACCTTTGGTCGCTGACAAAGCTGAATGAAGTCACATGATGTCAATAGCTAACATATACCTATGGTCCCAGACAAAGCTAATTGATGCCACATAATGTCAATAGCTAACATGAACCTTTAGTCCCCGACATGATGAAATAACTTTAAACTGATTAGTTACATGTTGATATCACTACTCAGTGGCTAGATTAGCCACAAAAGGTTAAAAGTTGCCTAGTATACATACTTAAAGTTGTTTGTTTCCTGGCAATAACTTCTGATTCAAACATATCATCATCAGGTTCAGTGTGAAATGAGCTATGAAAATCTTCCTCGTCATCACTTATATCAGCAATCACTTCCTGATAAAGTATTAAATAAATAAAATAATAAAGTATTGTATTGCAACAAGATAAAACACTTAGTGAAAGCACTTTAAAAATAGTGACCACTGATAGTAATTATTTTAATTTTTTGTGGCATTTTAATATTCAGTCAAGGACTTTTGAACACATATGAAAGTGATTTGAAAGTACCTTACTGGATGAAAATTACTTGTATGTTTTAATAGAACTACGCTTAAAAAAGCATATAAAAATAAATATTTACTTAGACAATACTGGGAGGATTCCCTTTGCTCGATCCACAGAGCAGCCCAGAACACACAACAGTAGCAAATAGGGGAGTGCACCTCGTTGGAATGTTTGAAACGTTTTAATAAGGAAAGCCTGGTCATGTTTGAAACGTTTTAATAAGGAAAGCCTGACTACTGACCATAGTGGGTAACATGTCTGAAGACAGTCATGCTTGTTGCAAGATAAGAATCCCTCCAAAAATTTGTTAAAAAAACTTGGCCAATTGTAGCAGCTATAAATAGCTAAGTTATTTGTTCATAATTTGTCTGTAGCAGTATTTAGCTGCAGAAACAAAAACCTTTAAGGAACATGATGACCGTGTAAACTGCATGATTAACCTTTAATTAATCAGAGCATGAGCCATCTATTTTATAATTCCAAATTCTGTATGAAAGCTATACTCAACTGTTATCCAAAACTTAAATCACAACCTGATGTGTTACCTGTACTGTCTTTTTATAACCACATTTTGCCTGTACTGTATTTTTATAACCAGATGTGTTACCTGTACTGTCTTTTTATAACCACATTTTACCTGTACTGTCTTTTTATAACCAGATGTCAGATGTGTTACCTGTCAGAAGTGTTACCTGTACTGTCTTTTAATAACCACATTTTGCCTGTACTGTCTTTTTATAACCAGATGTGTTACCTGTACTGTCTTTTAATAACCATGTTTTACCCGTACTGTCTTTTTATAACCAGATGTGGTACTTGAACTGTCTTTTTGTAACCTCGTTTTACCGGTACCATCTTTTTATAACCAGATGTGTTACATGTACTGTCTTTTTATAACCAGAAGTGCTACCTGTACTGTCCTTTTATAACCAGAAGTGTTACCTGTACTGTCTTTTTATAACCAGAAGTGTTACCTGTACTGTCTTTTTATAACCAGATGTGCTACCTGTACTGTCTTTTTATAACCATGTTTTACCTGTACTGTCTTTTTATAACCAGATGTGTTACCTGTACTGTCATTTTATAACCAGATGTGTTACCTGTACTGTCATTTTTAACCAGATGTGTTACCTGTACTGTCATTTTATAATCACCTTTTACCTGTACTGTCCTTTTATAACCAGAAGTGTTACCTGTACTGTCTTTTTATAACCAGAAGTGTTACCTGTACTATCTTTTATAACCAGAAGTGCTACCTGTACTGTCTTTTTATAACCAGAAGTGCTACCTGTACTGTCTTTTAATTACCAGAAGTGTTACCTGTACTGTCTTTTTATAACCACATTTTACCTGTACTGTCTTTTTATAACCACGTTTTACCTGTACTGTCTTTTTATAACCAGATGTGTTACCTGTACTGTCATTTTATAACCAGATGTGTTACCTGTACTGTCATTTTTAACCAGATGTGTTACCTGTACTGTCATTTTATAATCACGTTTTACCTGTACTGTCTTTTTATAACCAGATGTGTTACTTGTAATGTCTTTTTATAACGTCGTTTTACCTGTACCACCTTATTATAACCAGATGTGTTACCTGTATTCTTTTTATAACCAGATGTGCTACCTGTACTGTTTTTGTATAACCAGAAGTGTTACCTGTACTGTCTTTTTATAACCAGAAGTGTTACCTGTACTGTCTTTTTATAACCACATTTTACCTGTACTGTCTTTTTATAGCCAGATGTGTTACCTGTACTGTCTTTTTATAACCACGTTTTACCTGTACTGTCATTTTATAACCAGATGTGTTACTTGTACTGTCTTTTTATAACCTTGTTTTACCTGTACTACCTGTACTGTCTTTTTATAACCAAAATTGCTACCTGTACTGTCTTTTTATAACCAGAAGTGTTACCTGTAGTCTTTATATAACCAGAAGTGTTACCTGACCTGTACAGTCATTTTATAACCATGTTTTACCTGTTCTGTCTTTTTATAACCAGATGTGTTACCTGTACTGTCTTTTTATAACCAGAAGTGTTACCTGTACTGTCTTTTTGGCTGGTGGTCTCTGAGTTATATTTGATTTAGATAAGGTCAGTCTGTGTTCAGGAAATTCAAGGCCAGCACATCCTATTGTCATCTAAAAATATCAATAGTTTTCTAAAATTCTTCCATTTCAATACTACCTAAAACTTTATACTTTAAAGTTATGACTTGACTGTCTTGAAGTACTATTTGTGTATTCCAAAAAGTGAACCAGACACAGCCAAACCTCTATATTTCAATTTTATTTATAACAAGATATTAAATATTAACTATGGGATCCTACATGTATGTGTGTGTGTTCCATTTAAAAGCACAAGTTTATAACCTAAAATATTTGTTATTGTTTTATGACAAGTGTGGACACAGAAAAACGTCTCGCCTGCATTCCGCATCAGCAACGAAAATAAATTTCGTCATAAGCATTATGTAAATAGCATTAAATATCAGCAGCGGCCTGTATACAAAATATTGTCACCATACCCTGCATAGTTACAGGGGAACAGCCGTAACCCAAAAACTTTAACGTAGTCACTGGACCGTGAAATTAAGGTCAAGGTTAGGTGGAACCTACCAGACAGTCATGTACTATTAATCAGCAACCTATACACCAAATATTGTCATCCTACCATGCGTAGTTACAGAGGAACTGTAGTAACCCCAAAACTTTAACGTAGTCGCTGGACTGTGAAATTGAGGTCAAGGTCAGGTGACACCTACCAGACAGTCATGTACTAGTCATCAGCAACCTATACACCTAATATTGTCATCCTACCATGCATAGTTACAGAGGAACTGTCGTAACCCCAAAACTTTAACGTGGTCGCTGGACTGTGAAATTGAGGTCAAGGTCAGGTGACACCTACCAGACAGTCATGAACTAGTAATCAGCAACCTATACACCAAATATTGTCATCCTACCATGCGTAGTTACCGAGGAACTGTCGTAACCCAAAAACTTTAACGTAGTTGCTGGACCGTGAAATTGAGGTCAAGGTCAGGTGACACCTACCAGACAGTCATGTACTAGTCATCAGCAACCTATACACCAAATATTGTCATCCTACCATGCATAGTTACAGAGGAACTGTCGTAACCCAAAAACTTTAACGTAGTCGCTGGACCGTGAAATTGAGGTCAAGGTCAGGTGACACATACCAGACAGTCATGTACTAGTCATCAGCAATCTATACACCAAATATTGTCATCCTACCATGCATAGTTAGAGGAACTGTCGTAACCCAAAAACTTTAACGTAGTCGCTGGACCGTGAAATTGAGGTCAAGGTCAGGTGACACCTACCAGACAGTCATGTACTAGTCATCAGCAACCTATACACCAAATATTGTCATCCTACCCTGCATAGTTACAGAGGAACTGTCGTAACCCAAAAACTTTAACGTAGTCGCTGGACCGTGAAATTGAGGTCAAGGTCAGGTGACTGACTGGCAAGTACTCATCATAAGCTACCTCTGGACCAAATTTGATGGACCTAGGGCTTGGGCTTACAAAGATATGAAGCAAGATGTCAAGTGTTTACCCCGCTGCTGCCGGCGGATTCCCATACATATGTCTCGCCTCCAGCTACTTTCGTCGCAGGCGAGACAAAAAATAATTCAATTCATCAAACTGCCATCTAACAAGTAGTATCAGCAAAGCATTTATACTGACTGCAATGTTTTTTGACACGGTCCAAGTCTGTCATGATTTTTTTATATGTCAATTTCACCTCTATTATATTATCATTATTCTGATTGGTATTAATTAAACATGATCCAAGAGTGTGACCTCCTGTCCCACAGTGGATGGAGAGGATAGGTGAGGTAAGAGTGTGTAAGTTGTAATTGTTTTATGAGAATCAATAATTAAGATGGTGTTTGTCCATATCCTGTTATCATTTCTATTATTGCTATCCCTGATTTATTTCTTTATGTATCTATATATTAGATTTGTTGTTCTTTATATTTCTGTTTTATGGTTTGGTTTAGATGTTGTTTAATGCCACTTTCAGCTTTATTACCCCATCCAGTTTTTATTGTAGGATGAGGCCAGCGTACTAGGAGAAAACTCACAATGCAAGTTGTTTTGGTTACTTAAGAGTTCTGTATGATTCTGTATGTCTTTAACCAGAAAATAACAATAAAGGGGCAGTGTTGTCCCCTGTTAACTGGTTAAATCCTACCACATATATGTATTTTTTATGTCAATGTTCCAAGCAAATAGTTTTTTCCTTGAGTTTTTGTCCTTTGTTATTTGTTTTTCATTAATTTTTTTATGTTTTGTTTCCTGTCTCTGTTACTTTCCTATGGAGGTGACACAATAATCACAAGTTCATAAATCATCTTAAGTGAGAATAAAAATGCATAATATCTGTCAACTTTCATATAAAAATTATACTTGTAAATGTGTAGTAAGCATATAATTATATATGTAGTATTAATTTTAGTGTTCGGATTTTACATTTATGCTAAGTTTAAATTTTAGCAGACATACACATTCTTGGTTTCTAGACAGAGATTGCACAAATTTTTGCAATTTAATCTGGATCATCAACATTGAAATTTTAACGCAGAACAAGAAATGTTGCTACATAAACTCAACTGAACTCAAGATATTTACAGTATCATCATCCACTACAGCAGGCCATCCTGACCACACCTGATGTCTGCCTGGAACATTTGTTATAGCATACACATCTCCTTTTATCTGAAATCATTAAGGAAGATGGCAGTTAATTTCAGAGCGCTTTGCAATATTTGTTCATTCCAATGTCAACCAATCAACTGATTGTTGCTGAATGTTCAGTAAGACATCTGTTATAATAAGTGAATAATTTAAGATTGAATAAATAATTACTTATTAATAGTATATAATCAAGTGTCTAGTTTTATAAACAAGCAAACATATAAGGTTAATATAGAACTATAAACATCGAACTTGACTGCAATTTAAACAAAAACATATCATACTGTTTTATAAAATTGTGCCACCTCTAAATCATAAAAAAATGTATGAACTTGTTTAGCCATTACAGTATGTAGATATCAAACTAAATTCAGATACAAACTAGTGTGACAAAATATCAATATAACATGTACAATATGATACAAAAAGTAATCTTATGAATAAAAGTAACAATGAGAAGATAACTCACTTCACCAAATGTTTTAATACCAGGTACATTTAATGTAAATTCTTTTGAATTTCCATCATCTTGAAAGTTTATCACAAGTTTATAGGTCCTGTTTAATCCTTCTGTATAACTGTAACATAAATAACAAGAAATAAACTACTTCTATATATGGAGCACATGAAATTGTCTCAAATTTGACAAAAAACACTTTTAGTACCGTTTGAAAATAATCTGTACATCTTTCTTTGCTGTGTACCACTGATATAGTCAGTGACAACATATTGGCATTTATTGGAATTCATTGGGTCAATAGGTAAATTAACAATAAAAGCAATATAGGACATTTTGTTTATGATATAAACTTAATCAAGACTAAACCTATTAGCAAATTCCTTCTGGCTCTAGTATACTTTAAATCTTGTTACAGTAAATGCAAATGCATACATAGTGAGGATATTAAAGTATATACAATTGTTTAGTAATTTTTGTGTAAAATTAGAAATCTTACTTAGCACAAAAGAAAAAAGAAAATAATACAATGTGTACATTCCTTCCATTTTAAGTTGTAAAAGAAGGCTGAAAACACCAAAGAAATGGCTACTAAGTTGTGGACACAACTAATTACCTTAAATCAAAATCATCTGTCTTTGGTTTTAACACTGTCTTGGTTTCCATGTGAGGTGTCAAAAGAAAAAGTGTGTTCTCTTGAGGTAAGTGTAATTCTCGGAGAATTTTCTGAAAATATCAAACTTGTATTTGTGTGCCATTAATATGATGTAGAAAAAATCGAAGAATGTGTCCATCGGACATGGATGCCCCCGCTAAATGAAGTCCCAAACAGGAAGTAGTTGTCCGACAGGTCTAAAAGTTGCTTAGGACATACAACTTATGATACTGAACCACCCTGCCAAATTTCAAATTGTTCTCATGTACGGTTTCTGAGAAAAGCTTGACGGAAATTCGTACATACGGACGGACGTATTTACGTACAAATGAAGTCCCAAACAGGAAGTAGTTGTCCGACAGGTCTGAAAGTCGCTTAGGATGTACAACTTGTGATACTGAACCACCCTGCCAAATTTCAAATTGTTCTCATGTACGGTTTCTGAGAAAAGCTTGACGGAAATTTGTTCGGACGTACAGACGGACGTACGGACAGACAGACGGACAGACTGACATGAGTAAAACTTAATGCCCCCCGACATGTCGTCGCGGGGGCATAAAAAAGTTGGGAGGGGCTTTTTTAATACTCTGTTTGGACCTTGGGCCTAAGCTTACAATGACATATAGCAAAATATCCAAGTGCTGATGCTGTCACCTGATTCCTATACATATTTTTAACTTAAGAGACTTTGATTGCAGGTGATAAAAAATTTACACACATTTGTTTCTACTTAAGCAGACACAGATTGTCACAGAATAAGTACTCATTAATGTTCTTTCTGTAAGTGGTGCGGGAGACGGGGTGGGGGATCAGGGTTCTAAATTTTATATAATTTTAAATTTTACATAACCACCAAACATGGCTAAGCTTACTGAATCATCTGCTTTTACTCTTTTCCATCCTTTCAGTTCCTGATATTCTGGTGGTATGCCTATCTTTGAATGAATGACTTCTTTGATTTTCCCTGCAAAAGGAAAAGATATACTTGTTTTTTATGTCAATTTTTAGGTTTTAATTACCTAGTATTCAGAAAGTGAGTTTAAATTAATTAGTTGTACAAAGAATCCCCACTTTCATTGTCAACGGAAGCTTTCTGTAAGTTTAAAATGTGTAACTGGAGCACCGTATAATACATTCAATGACTTACCAACAGTTTCTGAGTCATTCAAAGCAAGCTCAATATTCTTGTCTCTGTATTCCACAGAAAAATGTAGCATTCTACTTTTCTGTCCAGTTCTTCTAGTAGAGTAACTTGTAGAAGGACCATTTTCATATGTAGAGGGTCCAGAGGCGGATCCAGGATCAAATGTAATGAAGGAGTCTGCTACATTGTTTTCAATAGGTATAGGCTCAGGAAACACACCCGGATGGAAACTGTTGGAAATGTCCATTGGGGAAGGATCACCTGGTTCTAAGTCCTGGAATACTGGAGAATGTTGTCCTTCTGTTCCTGGCATTACATTTCCTAGAGCTTTCTGTACAAAAAATAACAATGTATCTTAACCCATATAATATAAGTACAAATAAAATGAGTGGAACATGTGTGTGTTTTCATATCAATTTTCAAAATTAAATGTTGTGTGTATTGTATCATCAAATAACATTCCTAATTCCCATTAGACCATTATAGATATATGTCTTTAGTTATCCTGGCTTTCCCGGTTCTCGATAGCATAAGATATTATGGAATAAAAATTTATTTCTATCCAAATTAAGATATTATTTATTTATTTACCCATTTGTTTCATAAATAAACTCCTATACACTTGCAAAAAATTACAGTCCGGTTATTGCCATGATCTCTGATTTTCATACTGCCTAGTTTTTGACATATAATACGTCACCAGTCCCTCAATAATGTATGTGAAATTAGCTATTTAGGGCTATTCTGACAATAAAATACCATTAAATGTAATTAAAAATGTTATTCATATAAAATTTGAGCATTGGTTTAAAAGATGGGACCCGCCTATTGTACTATAAGTTGAAGTATTTTTGGGGATTACGGAAAAAAGTATCGAAATATATATGGTACTGTGTATTTGGGAGAATTTACACATCTAACTGTGTATTTGGGAGAATTTACACATCTAACTGTGTATTTGGGAGAATTTACACATCTAAATGAGGATCCTGTATATTTTTTCATTTCCAAATAGCAAATAGGTGTTCTAGAGGAAAATCGCCAACAAACAGAAGACATGTGCAAATACGTGTTTAATGATAAAATAAATTTTGGCATGACTATCAAAAATAAATTTTGGCATGACTATCGAGAATAGGTAAGGTTAATACCAAGAACAGGTTAAGACACAATATATATAGTCAGTCAGCATCAAAGTACGGTTGTCCATAATCATCAGTCTAAATGAAAACTTTATATAACCCTGTTTAATAAAACATTTCATCAGATTGTCCTTGATACGTCATCACTTAGACAAGTGTTTACAGCATTAAGACAAACTTAAATGTAATAATGGCAATTACTAATCTGTTAATTTTATTGTTCCTTTGTTTCTTAATCACCAGAAAATTTAATCATAAACTGCAAAATGAATTAGAAATGGTGAATGGAAATCCCAACTCTTACCTGATATGTTATAAATACAGTGTATTGTACATGTAACATTAATGACGTAAAATGTATCTTGTTGTATAATGCAAGTAACATATTCTTTAAAAATATTTTAGCAACAAAAACCACCAAGACAACTGCAACATGTCTAGTTCATCTGTAACAGAACTGGAAGAATTGGGCCCTGGGTTTCTAAGAAAACAACTAGACAGTTAAATTACACAATTGTATGCCACCTAAACATCCATCTTAGATGTCTGACAAGCCTAATGCATAGCAGAGAGGTATCAGAATGAATAAACAAGTGTGGACTGTGAGCACACTCACAAAGGGATACCCCCCTCTTCGCTTTGAAGTCCAATTATCTCACCTTATTGATAACAGAGGTTATTAAAAATCCTTCATGCACATCTACATACATTGTGTATGATGTACTTCCTTTATGGTGTTAATTGTTCAATGTGGATCTGTGACCTATTAAGATCTAAGTACTTCCTTTATGCTAAGTTTCACTAAATTTCGTCCAGCCATTTAGGAGGAGTTGCACTTACAAGGGATATGGACAGATATATAGACAGGCAGGGTGATACCTATATACCCCCCCTCCCCCCCCCAAACAAGTTTGTGGGGGTATAATAAATTCTCCTAATATAGTTTTGACAGTTGCAGAATGTTCAGAATGTTGAGCCAAAGACAGATGCCAGTGGTTATATTGAATATTCAAAAACAACAAAAGAAGCATGTTATATAATACATTGTATACTTAGATCTTAATAGGTCACAGATCCACATTGAACAATTAACACCATCATTATCATTATACACAAGCTGGTTCAAAACAAAGGAAAATATAATTTTATATGATAAACATGCATACTGGTACCACATATGACTGTATTACAGTGTATGTCTAGCTAACTGCTCAGCTGAATATGCAAATGATTACTACTGTATACAAAAATAGAGCCAGACAATAACTTGCAGCTTGTTCTTTTTTATACACAAAAGGTTTGTCCATTTATATTCAGTCAAGAGCAATAAGCCCTAACACTTAAAATGTTATTATTATTTACCATAAGATTCCAGTCATTTTGATCAAGGATTGCAATGCACGTCTCCACATCATCTAAATTTGAACATGCCTATAAAAAATATAATATACATTATTCTAAAGACCAATGTTGCTATATGACTGGAGTGCTATAAAACTAAAATACGTGTACATGTATTGCATAAGCGGTCATTAAAGTTTATGTGTACCAAAACAAGAGAAGCCAGAAAATTTTACTTCGTTTAAATTTGTGGTTTGTCTGTATCAAGGCAATCCACACAAAAAATGTGAAATCTGCCGTAATCCATTTTCCCGAAATAATCTAGAATTTTAAAGCACCTGTATTTACAAGTAATACTTATTTTAGTTTTTGTTTCAATTCCAATGGCAAAATAATGTTACTAATAATTTCAATGAATTTGTTATCAAACTATATGTATAAGCTCCTGTTTATAATAAAACAAACATTAAGCAAAATAATATGTTAACATATATTAAATGGACTCATAAAAAGCTGTTAATTCCATTTAATATATTTCACTTTTAGGTAAATAAACAAATGGATATAACAAAAGGCAATTGTACATATATGTTTTATATTTAGACAAAATCTGGGGACAAATATTTTGTTCAGCTATTACTTGGTCTCTGCGTGTATCTACACATGTACTGTAATTTGCAAACATTTGGTAATAACTAGAAATTGGACCAACAAATAACACAGTGTTCCAGATAACACAAACACCCTTGACTTAGTATAGGGTTTAAAACAATGTACTTAATATACATTTATTATCACCAGAGGTGTAAAAATCTTTGTAGAGAATAGTTTCAAAGCACTTCCAGCAATTTTTCAGCTATAATTAAGGCGCTGTTTTATTGGGGTGGAAGTCTGAGAAATGGTGAAAACTCCAGGATTGGAGTCCAGCACACCCTGCCCGCAATGAGACTCGAACCCACAACCTCAGTGGTCAATAGCAGATGTCTATTTTAACCACTATGACACTAATGCAGTTAAATTTTTAAAAAAATATTTAAGGAATGAATCTAATTTTGTATGAATAAATCTTTGAGAAGTACAGCAAACAGAAATGATTTACTAAACAAACAATGAACAAGTTTGAACAATTTTTAACAAGGATTTCAATAAATGGTTCAAATTACTATGTATGCAGCTAGTTTCTGTCAGGGTAGGTGTGTCAAAATAAACATTTTTTATTGGAAAATAAAAAAAATGGTTTTATCAAATCAATAACACTATTTCTTTAAAGTTTTTTGTTATTAAAAAAATTAACATTGCAGTTACTTCCCCTATGGCAAAACAAGAGTACAAAAATTGATTACAATTAAAAAATGAGAAAAATTATTTTAAACAAACAGATTCAAAGAAATTAAAAATGGGTTAAATATCAAAATGCAAACAGTATTTAACTTTAATACATTGTACCACATTGACTAGAATGTTCAACTGCAGAAATAGACTTGGAATGAAAAGGCCTTCATTATAACTTGGAGAGGATAGTATTTGATTATTTAATATTTAATGTTTTTCCTTTGCTATAAGATACATGTACTTTTTTACTACTAGAAATTAGCATTAAAGCAGTATTCAACTAATATGTTAAACTGAAACTGAAATATCTTTCCTTGAATCTGTTTATTTTAACTTCCTCCTTTAAGCATGAGCAATGTATTACCTTCCTGTGTTGGATGTAGGAAGTATTAATTTTTGACTAATCTTAGAACCACGATGGATATGATTCATTGTAATTAAAAAATCCGGAAAAAATTAACAAATTTTTATGTTTAATACTTATTCAGAAAATTCACTACTATTTTTGTTACTGACAAGGTCGTATGAGAAAATGCAATATAACTGGAGGCTCCCAGGAGCCTGTAATCGTTCACCTGGAATCCAAATGACTTAAACTATATTAAAATTTTTGAAATTAACAGTTTAAGTCTAGTTGTTATAGCTTTTAAGTTACTGTGCAAAAACTAAACATTTCTTCAAAAAATTTGTTAAATACAATAACTCCTATAAGGTGCCATCGACAATTTCTGAAAATTAAATGGTTTTTATGCATTGTCCTTTAGGGTACTTTAGAAATTTACGTTTTACTCTACTAATAGGTGTGTTATAGACTAATTTATAATTAAAAAACTGTTCATTTGTCCAAATTCATAATGAAAGGGCAAGAACTCCTATAAAGTCATCTTGGACTAAGCAATCATTTGTAGGGCTTCTATTGCTGATCATTTATGCAATTTACAGTTTTAATCTAGCTACTAAAGTTTTCAAGTTACAGGACAAAAATGGAAAATTTCATAACAAAATTGTCATTTAAGGGCAATAACCCCTATAAGGAGTCATATGACAATTTCAGACCAATTAAATGAATTGTAGGGCTTTTTTTGCTGATCATTTTTGCAATTTATTATTTCACTCTAGGTGTTATGGTTTTTAAGTTACTGGACAAAAACGGAAAATTTCATAAAAAATTGCAATTTAAGGGCAATAACTACTATAAGGAGTCATCTGACAATTTCAGACTTAAATAGTAATTTGTAGGGCTTGTATTGCTGATCATTTTTGCTATTAACAGTTTCACTCTAGCTGTTACAGTTTTTAAGTTACAGGACAAAAACAGAAAATTTCATAAAAAATTTTCATTTATGGGCAATAACTTATTTAAGGAGTTGTCTGACAATTTCAGACCAATCAAGTGAATTGTAGGGTCTTTATTGCTGATCATTTGTGCTATTTACAGTTTTACTCTAGCTGTTATAGTTTTAAAGTAACAGGACAAAAACTCATATTTGTCTGTTGATCAACACCCTGGGTACAAACTTGAAACTAGGAACCCTATGGATGATTGTGGCAAAGTTTGAAAAAAATTGGCCCAGTGGTTTCAGAGGAGAAGATTTTTGAAAAAGTTTACGACGGACGACAGACACCAAGTGATAGCAAAAGCTCACGTGGACCTTTGGTACAGGTGAGCTAAAAAGTATAAAAAAGGGGAGATTACTCATTTGGACTTTCACAAACAGTTTCTATGTAAATTTGACCTCTACTAAAGGCCACAAGTTCCATTTTACACCAGATAAAAACATTCCAATTTTTTCAAGAGTTCTGACGTCTAGAATTGGCCTTAGTGGCAAAGTTTGCTAACGAATCAACAGTCAACACTCAATTAACACACTTAGAAAAGACATTATGAAGAACATTTCAGCCACATTTTCATGAAATTCTGTTCAACAGTTTTCAAGAGGATAAAAATGTGAAATGTTTATGGACAATGATGGATGCCAATGAAGGCAATAGACAGGAGTCGATTTCACATTGTCATAAGCATAGAATATATGGTAAGTGCTGACTTCACAATGGCTTTCCCTTTGATCTTCCAATGCTTACAACTTTTTGTGAAATCAACTACAGGTGAGCTTATAAAAACTGATCATGCTGATGATGAGTGCATGAGTGATGATGAATTAGAAATTTCTATTTCCGTTTAATAAATAACTTAACCACCTTGTTATATCTTATATCCACATTATATTTTGATTGTTTCTATGTAAAATTCAGTTTGGTTGATTGGTTTCTACATGTTTATATACTAGTATAAACCACATATTCATGATTTTTTTTTGTAAGTGTATAACATGTATGCCTTGTTTACTTGTTAGTCGGTTGTTAATTACCTGAAAAGGTGAAAATGAACAACAAGAAAAATGTCAACACAAAGGCAGAGAAAATAAAATGTTCATTTATGTTTTTATACAAAAATTAGTCCGAGAATCCTCTGCTGTCCAACGCTTTTTTTACGCAAAAAAAAAAAGCGTTGGACGGCAGAGGATTCTCGGACTATACAAAAATCTAATTTATAAACAAAAGTATGTTACAAATAAAATAAATAATAAAAAAGACATTCTTTTACTAGTATGATAAATGAGTAACAAAAGATATGGATTTAAACAGTTTTATTAAAGATTTAGGATTTCAAAATTTTGAATATACATTGAAGGCCAGCTGGCAAGTACCGACATCTCTGTTATCTGGTATGCTAACTCTTATATTAAGAATAATGAAAAAAATCCAAAATCTTTTTGCCCTGCACACCTCCAGTATGCGTGTCCTACAAAATATAAATGCTGAAGCCTTAAAAATAGGAGTAGATAACCAGACAAGCCCCCCAATCCTGACAGACAGTGTAAATTAATATACACCAGACTTTTCTAGGTGGGGGCTTAAAAACAAAGATATTCTGTATGCTAACCCTAAGGCTCAACACACTGGGTGAAGTGGGCGACTACTGGAACCATGAAGTTGCCCGATGGTTCACATAAGATACTTTTTAATCTGTTCCAAATAATTCACCCTGACTACCAATTTCTCAGATTATGTGGATTCCAATAAAAAAGGGCAAACAATATGCGTATTTAACATGTTTTCAAACGCTTTACGTCTTTCAAATGGATTACCCGCCATTTGTTTATTTACCAGATGTGACTAATTTCCAGAAGTGAACTACGAAGAAAAGTAAAGTATAACAGCCCATAATGAAAAATTGTAATTTTTTTTATAAACAAGCACTTTTAATTGGTTGCAAACTTCAGTTCTTTCAAAGTGTATAGTAATTTTTTATGATAAATATATGAGCTGCACTTGAAAAGAATAAAGATGTATAGTAATTATTGACATCGTGATAAGTTCTATAGATGTGTGTCCCATGAAGCAATTTGGATCAGCACAACTTTGTCCAAGTGGAAGTGTGCTTTATTAATTATTTCCGAGTTCAATATAATGTTATTCTATGGCATGTTCATAACAAACGGTTAGGAATATTATGATTTATTACATAATATATACTAAGCATTATTGCCTTTTTCATATTGGCCCAAACCAATACACGTGACTTTCCATTCCTATCATATTGGTTTGCAAAAATTTCATTCTACTGAATAAAAAAAACATATTGCACTCTCGTGAGAAATTTATGACTGAAAATACCTAGCACATGCTGTTTCCTTCAACAGAAATATGATAGCCAATCAAATCTTCTTTCTTTAATCCCCTAACAGAAATATGATCTAGCCAATAAAATCTTCTTTCTTTAATCCCCTAAACCAATCAAATACGGATAGTTCTGGTGCTAATAAGCAAAGACTTGCAGATATTACTAACTTGGAAATTAATGAAATCATTAAGAAAAGAGATGCTGTCAACACCCGCAAATCAACAGAGCAAGTGATTAGGTTTTTTACGAAATATTTACTTGAAATGGATATGTCAGTTAGGTTGGAAATGGCAGACCCTCTGGAATCAAACTCAATTCTTTGTAAATTTTATGCAGAAGCAAGGACTGAGAATGGGACATTATTCAAGAAAAATCACTGCAAATATTCATCATGGATTACCGTATATATTAACCAAGTTCTATCAATGCAATACCAATTAATAAAAAACTCACTTTATTTTACCCGTTTTGCCGATTTTTTTCTGCGCTTGATTTTTTTCATTATTTTAGGTACACTTACAGGTAAATTTATTCCACCAAAAGTCATATATCAGGGAACAACAGAAGCTTGTCATGCTCAATATGATTTTCCTTTAGCCGTAATAGCGTGGAACATTACTCAGCCCAAATGTGGTTGAATAATAAAATCTTCCTTTTATCTTTCTAGCATTAATAAATCTGCCTTTTGATTCACCCTATCTACTTCTGGTAAATATAAAGGACAACAGAAATAAAACCTCTACATTTTTTTTTTAAAGATGTAAAACCTCAAAAATTAAAATCAGCAAACATAAAATATCAGAATTTAAATCCCAATCGCTAAAATTTCACACCGCAAAAAATACAGGTTATACGGTATGTGGATATTTTACTGATTTTCCAGAAATAAACATTATGAAAGATTATGAAAGACAGTCAGTTTCTCTGGAATAAACAAATCCTGAATATTCCATTTCATAACTAAATAAATTATGTAATAAAACAATTACTACCGGTACACTTAATCTTGATCAATATGAGGTTTTATGGAGCAGAGTATAATACTATAGAACTTATACAAATAGTTTTGTTGATCTACTCTTATTTGTGAATACCTTGTATAGCTACCAGTACTGAGTAGATAGAAAAATAGTCGCTACATGTATATCTGATGCTTTTTTCATTGATTATGATAAAGGCTGTGTGCTGTTTGATATTGCATACAATGAATAATTATGAAAGAGAATGAAAAAAAAACTGAATCTTAGTGTGTTATGTTTTAAAACCAAAAGAGAAATAATCCTGGAAATTGATGTAAATAATGAAAAATGTATGTAATTTATGTAATTATTGTGACATCAATTATTTGTACGGTCCCCCTGACTTCTTCCTGTTTGGCTGCCAGGGAGAAGTCACTTCTCCCTACTTTTTTAGAGTGTGGTGACCCCTGCACAATTACAGAATATGTCATAGAAATAACCTGAATCTATTATAGACAAAAGCTTGGCTTTGGGTTAGTCTAAAAAACAAAAACCAGCAAAAAGTATTTTGTAGGCTAACGACTAGAACAGAATACTTGTATGTCATACTCATATTATTAAACTGAACTTTGTTCAGACATATTTTAGTTTGGCATACAGTCAGTCTAAAAAAACATAAAAACAACAAAATATTCTGTAATGTAAGGCAGTACCTATTAAGGAACCATGAGAATAAAAATCCAACTATTAAACATAAAAATAATGGCTCAGATTTTTAACCTCTGGGGCCTCCTGTTTGAAGATTTAAATAAAAGTTTTTCCTAAGGGTTTACTTATTGTTCTTTAAACAAGTGTCAGTTGAATCTTTCATTGTCATTTAAATTGGTTTGATCTGTAAATGGTTCGACTTTAAAGATAACAAATTACATTTTCAAATGCCACAGATATTGTATCATCTGTATGGAAAACAGTGATATTGCAGAAATCTCAAGTAAACCTAGCTGTGAAACCATAGCTTTTTAAGTCCCTTGACAATTTTTTATATGGAGGACTACCAAATCAAATATTAGCAGAAGGAACTAAAGAGCCAGCTTAATTATCACATAACTGTACTTTGTAATCTTGAGAAATCAGAAATGCTTATATCTGTAAGTTGTACCTGCGACAATTTACGGCACTGGTTATCTTGGAAATTTGAAATGATATGTCAGGGGCTGCTCTGGCTTCTCAAAAGCTGGCGTTAAAAAAATCGCCAACTGCATTTTTCCGTCGCCAGTTTTGTAAAAGTGTCGCCAGATTAGAAATCACTAGATCAGTACTAGTATATGACCTGGCGAAATTGACATTATGTGTCACATTTGGTCAGACACAGTGAAAATATTCTGTCACGTCGGACAAAATTCAAGTTTGCCGGACTCTAAATTCAATTTTTTTTCAAAAGTTTTAATTATGAAGTTAAGACAGACATCCGGTCCGGAAATCACTCAACAACAACAATGTCAGTTTTAATACCTGTATTTTATTTATTACATTATAACAAAAATATTACTACAAAAGAAGTTTGTTTTGTGATTTTTAGACATTAATTAACAGCATCAATTGCTTTATTACACGTCTATTAATCTCTGATGCAGGTACATGTAGAGCCCCTTTTCATCAGACAACTTTTTTGATTCATTTATTGCTGATTTCCGTTTAATAACTCCAAATAACACACATGTCACTGCATAGATACTACACAGTACACATATTTACGACCACAGAAGCCGACAGAGGATCGTAAATGATGCAATCGCCAATTACCAATAAATTTAACATGTGCATGAATCGTTTAACACTATAAAACCTAGGTGCCAAAAAAATCTCCATTCACAATATTTTGTTGCCAAATGGAAAAAAAAATCGCAATTAGCGACTTTGGCGAAGCCCAGCACTGCCCCTGAATGTGCCAGTTCACATTTTTATAAAGTAAAATGACAATTAGATCTCATCCATGTCATGAATCTCAAAACATTTTATGATTTTATAAACAACTTGTATTAATTTCACAGGATTATAATGTAGATGAACATATAAATTCTACATTTTCATGTTTCATCTACGAATGGAACTAAACTAGGTTTGTCAAACATTAATAAAAAAACCATATTGTTCATTTATATTTTAATATTCTGATTTCCTAAACCTTTAAAACAAGTAATTTGAACATTTAACATGGATTTTTAAATTGCATTTCTTCTGCCCTTAGTGGACAACGGTATTATGCCCGCGACATGGAGTGGGCATCGGACATGGGCAAGTGGGAAGAGGAGAATCCATGCGATCTGTAGTGTGTAAATTTGATTGAATTTTTTCTTTAAATATGAATTAACTGGAAAGCAGATTTATGATGTACATGTAAAAAAACGTTTTTTTGCAGCATGTAGATTTAAATTGTATTTGTTATTTAGAGGAAAAGAAATGAAAATGAATTCAAAACTTTGCTTGTATTTAGGACGTAAACTTGTGTGCCAGACTAGTTGTCTACCAAGCCTTGCAATTTGTATTGTCAGGCCTTGATATGAAACCTTTATAGCCTTCTATTCCCATATAACTAAGCTGTTTTATTATTATTACCACAAATTTCTTATGGGAGCATATTTTCAGTGTTTGTTTGATGTCCGTTATATATGGAATTACAGAAATAATTCATTAGAAACAATTGCAATTCTGTTAAAATTTTCAGTATGTACTAGCAATTTGCCTGGTATATTATTCTTTGATCTATACTAAATGCCAACCCCCCTTGGGAAAATAAGTTTGCTTGCATTTTTTCATTACTGTGAAAGTACTTAAATTCGTGGGTATCAATTTTCGTGGTTTGGTGAAATTTTACATCTTCGTGGGTTCTTAAATTCGTGGACTGACGGTTTCCAAAAATGCGAAAAGTGAGGTAGCGATCAAAATAAATGATTACAGCAGATCATTTTCGCTGCTGATAATAAACATCAACATATAAAGAAGACAAAACAGTTTCAATACATGATGTTGTTTATGCGCGTGGTAACGAATAAAAAATTAACAACACGGAAATCAATAGCTAATTATAAACACGGTAATGTTTTAATTAATTGATTACTTGCAATAAAAACTACTTTGAGTCTATGTAATTCTCTAATTGTTATCTATAGAAGCATTCCTAGCCGAAGGGCATTTGTCACTTCATGTGTTGAGTAGCAATAAATGCAAAGGTGTAATTTAATGTCATTTGTGCCACGATCGGTATTATCACAACATTCATATTGATATGCACTAATAAAGATAAAGTATAGCTTATCTTTTAAATATTTTATTTGTAATTTTAATTTATGTTCAAAGGAGCAACCAAACTCATAATTCCGATAATAATTTGTTACTTTTTAACATAGAAAATGAACACCTCATATATCCCCACCTTTTACCGGAAGTCGATGTTTCTTCGTACGCTTTACAATTAAATAATACCTACATTAATAAAAACACAATTCGAACATGAAACCTGTTACATAATCATTAAGATGGATTTTGAGCTGAACATTAGTAATGGATCGAACCACAAAATCATATATTACATTTACAAATAAATGTCTGATCTCGGACATTTTCAGATCGTTGTTTCCAAGTTCCCATCTGTTAATGAAGTTTTATTCTTCGTTGGAGTTTTAATTTCGTGGTTTGAGGCCTCCACAAAAACCACGAAAATTGATACCCCACGAATAAAAAGTATTTCACAGTATTCTATATTTTACTTTTTTATTACGAAAATTCAGTAGAAAAATACGATAACCTGTCCATGTTTTATAATATGCCTCTGGTGTTAAGTTGTTACAAATTGTCCTTGACTTTTGCCACGGGAATTTTACATAATAAGTCTGCCATTTTTGTTTCTAAAGGGACCTTACCATGTTTAAAAATGTTCGTCTGCTTTCATGACTTTTAATGGTATTCGGACAAACCGCGAGACTTTTCCCGCCTTAACTGCAGACGACATCACCTGAAGGATTTCGAGTAGACAACACTCGATTGTCCTGAAGTACACTTCTGTTCTAATTAAGGTCAAATTTTGGTATGGAAAATCGCCTTTTCAAAACTTAAAAACTGCCATATTTCAAAACACTGAATATCTCGAGGAAATAATTTTTGATTTCAAAAAGTAGCTTTCATGATCTACAAAAGGAGCATAAGCTGAACCATACGCGGTAAGCAGAATTCATTTTTCATCCAAAAAACCCTCTCCACAATACACTGCGAAAAAACGCGGCTGAACGCGACACGGCAATCAATTTTTTATTGATAATTGTCCGCGAACGTTCTGTGACCAAAATGACTGCAGAATTGTCTATTCATGGACTACACGGTAATTGAACAAGGCATATGTTGTAACTGCAGAAATTCGTAATGAAAGTATTTGTTGCAGAAAGGTAGTAACATTTTTTAAGCCTCGTCACTCAGACGTCTTTATTTTATGTTTGTTTTACATAATTGTTCATTCAACAGATTCTATTGTTGTGTAAATTCTATAACAATCTGACATGCACGGAGTGAGAAATCATGTGTCAATTATTGATCTCTTTGAAGACCTGATGAGATTAGATTGAAGGACAGAAAGGTGTGACAAAACTTACACACCTATTACCAAAAAATCAATAGGTGAGACAGGAATCACTAAATGAATGGAAGGAGCAAAAACTATAAGTGACATGTGTCTCGAGCTGACGACATCAAAATTCGAGGTTGTAACTAATTGTACAAAATTCTTTAAAAACTTTTTTAAGTAAATATGTTTTTACCAATATTCCACTAAACCTACGACTGCCAAAGTAGGGAAAAATTGTTTAAGACAATAAAATTTATAGGTCGGCGTAGTATTGTAATTACACAGAAAGTCCACGTGTTGGTTACCTTCATCAATTAACACCTGTCACCTGAACAGGAAGCCAGCGGGACATTTTTTTTATTATAATTATGAAATTTACCGTAATTCATACCTTTCAACTCTTACACACATTTATACACGCGTATATTAGTTGACCCCTCAATAAAATCGCAAGTGTTCCTTGCTCAATGGACCGTTCTATTTTGTATCTGGTGGACGACAGGTATCATAATTCCTTGAGGCACCATAAGGAAAGGTGTTTTACTCCAGCGTTTTAATAACACCTACTGTTAATATTATAAGAGTTTTAACACACCTTTATTGTATAAATGTACTATATCTGTTTTTTGTTACCCCTTTTTTACAAATTAATATGTCAATATTTATTATGTAAAATAATTAATAAAGAACCATTCTTGAACATGTTTTTACTGACAATCTGGAAAGAATTAATACACAACTGAATGGTTTAATGACAGGAACAATACACTATCTTCAAATAAAGTAGTTATCAAATTCAGTCCATGACAATTACGTTTATGTTCACGGACATCGCGGATCCATTGGGGACATCATATCTGAAGTGTCCGCGAATGTTCGAATGATGAACTTCTGTTCATCAGGAATGTCCGCGTACTATAATCTGTGTCCATCATGGACTCACGGACTTGGCGTAATCCATTTTGGCTGTAGTGTACGTTTTATAGATCTTCCAATCATAATCAATAAAAGGACACAACAGCTGCTGATGTTAACACCCATTCCACAGAACCATGTGATTAGGAGATTTTGAAAACGTCATCTTTTTACGTTTCTTCGATCTAGGTCTTCCAGGAACATTATCTGTAACTGACATTTCCAGATGTCAACTGTGAGATGACCCTTTTCGATATGTATTCTTCTCTTGATTAACTATATATACCAGATAAATATAAAGTAAAATAAAATGTGAATTCTCTTGTACCGTTAAAAGTTCTCAACTGATGAGTAATTATGTGTTGTCATGACTTGCTTTTTTACGACGAAGATGTGCCCAAGTCAGAGGGACACAAGAAGAATCCGTGTACTTTAGTTACAAATCTATGTATTATGGTTTCTGGGTTTTTAAGTCTACAAAACAAATTATTAATTTTGGCTTAATTTCCTTATACGATTTTAATATCTGAAGTTAAAAACTAAAAGGAATCGAAACCTGAAAATCGGCCAAGACTCGTTCTCTCTCACCATCTGCCATTGTTGACGAATTTTACGCGCATGTCTTTATTTACTTCCGTTTTCACTTTCGTAAATGTCAAGTTAGGTCTCCGTCAAAATTTCATCGGACGCACTTTTGAAAACAAGAAAATATAACCAATTTATATTTATCAAAGTGTCTTAATATTTAAGCCATAAATCAATATAAAATCTCTACTGAAGCACGTGATTGTCATGTGACAACATGACAACAGTTTGTAAAGCGGTACATTTTCCAATTTACATATTATGATCTATTATGTTACCGTAATTCAGTCATTCCAGAAAAATGGGCCTCCTTTTTTCGTTAAAATTCGACTACATGTTGCTTGCTGGTTGTGCAATTATAATATTATAATAAAATGTTTTTATGCTTTCATTCTTTAGACTGGACAACCGGACAACTCGGACCAAAACAGATTCGGACTATTGCCTATTCGGACTATAACCAATTCGGACTACAACAAATTCGGCCTACTAATTATACATAGCAAATTCCGACTACAAAATAAAAATTTTAATTACAGTACTACAAAACAATGTTGACAGAAGCGAAAAGAGAAATTTTAATTAATTATTAAATTTAAATAAATATGATTGTACATAATAAATAAATAAATAAATAAATAAAACATAAAAGAGATATTGGTGTATAATCAACTTAATTAAGAGGTTTGTATAACAGAAACAAGCTATGGCCTCCAGTATTCTTGCATTTAAAGTAGACTTGGTTGGTACAGTATTTTCTCAATTCGAATGTTGAAACAACATACAGCCGAGTGTTGTCCTATAAAACTATTTCGAATTTGTTCTTCCTCATTTCAAAAATGGACGCATCGAACCGTTGCGTCGATTGTCATCTTAAAGTCTCTTCAAGACAACATGCATTAATTACTGTGCGATAAGTGTGAAAGATTGCAACACTGGTAAGTTTTATTTTCCATTACATATTGTATATAAAAAATATGTGATACAAAGCGGCTAGTAATATTGTATTTCAAGGCTAAGTCTTTGTTGTCGCGAATTTATAAGTTCTGATAAATGCTATTAAAATCTGTTATAAATGAATGAAATTTATAAAATATACATAGTTACAGAGAAGATAATAAACATATATATTCACATATTCAAAATTCACACACAATTATTATATTCATCACCTACTGGGGCTGGATATGTACCGGAAAATGCAATTTTTCTGTGTCGCATCGGTAATAACAGAAAAACGATGGCTGAATACGAAGATTTTAAATATGAAATGTGGAAGTTTTTTTTTCTGGAAAAGTTACAGATAACTATATAGATTCCAACCGCGTTAGTATAGAAAATATCAACAATTAAGAATCTATTTTTGTGTTCGATTTTAAATTGTTGTCGCCAAACTGTACACAACATCCGTAACAAGAATCTAGATCAGCATAAAAAGCCTTTATTAGCGAAAATTTGAAGGTAATACTCTTGTATATAAGTTGAAATTAGACAAAGAATAAGAACCTTTTTTACATTATTAATGATATAAGTCGATTTCAAAACTACGAATCAAAACATTAATATATTTTGAATGTCACATTTAAGGCTCTGACCTACAAAACGCATTTTTTTTAAATAAGAAAGTGCAAGAATGAATGGAGATCATTCATTGGGATTCGGTACGCTATATAGAATAAAACTACTTATTTATTTTGTACAAATCCAGATTCATCTTATTATTTTTTCAAAAAATAATTTGTGTTCTGACATCCGTTACTATTATAATATAATTTATCCATAACAATAGATCTTTCTACAGAAAAAGAACTGGAAATATCTTACTTTTAACAAAGTGTATTATTTTGTTTGCCACCGGTATATGCAGACGACAAGAACTTATTATGACAAAAGCGATTTTAGTGCCAAAAATTTGGACAGAAGGCAAAATCAAGTATAGTTTTTTATATTGCTATGCATTATATAAGCCGAAGTGATGATTACATGTTTTGTTATAAGTTTTTAGACAAATTTGTCGTTGAAGATCAGGAAAATCATTTGGAATGATAATGACGTCATATTGCAAGTAAAAGAAAAAATTATACTGATTTACGTTAGACTGGTAAAATGTTACGGAGCTCGAGGTCAGACGAAAAACACAGTTATACATTCTGTTCTATAATGACACCGAAAAATGTATTTTATATAATATGTTTTCGCATAATTTTGAAGTTGTGAGAAAAGCCCCTATAAAATTAAGGTTTTGCTGCATCTGAGGAACTATCCACAAAATAATTAACGTTATGGATGTCAGACGAATATAGCTTCACCTTGCATAATCACGTTCAATAATTCTTCCCAATCATGACAATACATTTTAATAATTTATATTATTTAAATACGTAGTATATGCTAAAACTATCTTAGTCTTAACACAATATTCCATTTTAACCATACTTTTTCTCTCCTGTCGTCGTTACGGATGTCAAAAGTCACCAATGTTACGGAGATAAGACATATCATAATAACACAAAAGAACTTTATTCATGTGTCTAAGCACAAAAAATAATAAAATATAAGAGTAATTTGATACATTTTGTTATTTTATTTATTAGAGAACACCGCTGTCCACTGCAATTTGAATTTGATGATGGATCTAGACTAAAAATGAGATTTTTTATTTATTTTTTCGTGGTTTTAGCATATAGATTTTTTTAGAATTATTTTTTAGATGTACAAATTATTCCAAAAGTTTAAAAAGCCAAATTCCAAAACTTTTAACTTAAATAATATTTAAGTTTTTACAATTTAAAACATTTTTAAAGATTCTATAACAGCATAACTTCCGTAACAAATTATGTGCTCATAAAAAATGTTATGGTGTAAAATTCTAATTCAGGGTTCCCTTATAAATTTTTTTCTGAACACGTTTCTATAGACATAGTAAAAAGCGTAATATTGATTGGAAACATCTTACAATTGTTGTTTCATGGTGTTGTATGATGTCCGTTTATAAATAAATTTTCGTTTTACTCTTTATTATTCAATGTTTATGCCCGTTGTCTTTGCAAACAATGAATAAATATCTTGTTATCTAATATCTATCAATTATTGATACTTTCCAACAAATTAAATGGATTTATTAAGTCAGAAAAATTTTAGACACTTGTAGGAGGCACACTGTAACTTCTGTAACTAAAAAAATGGTACCCAAGTTTAACAGAGTATAATTTCAAAACTATTAATATTGTGTGTTTGAAAATCTGCCAGTGTATACTGTAGATAGTCTACAAGCAAACAATATTAACAATTTAAAGAAATTAAATACTTAATTTTTTCCATGGTTTTTTTTTAATAGTGCCCATTTTTCTGGATTGGCTGAACCACGGCTTATCGATCACAATCACGACCTCCAATCAAAGCCGAATACTATGACGAAAATCCTTAGCGGAACTTTCGGCTGTCATGCAGAGGAACAAAAATCGCTATTTCGGAAAGGTACGTATTTTTATTGTGGTCCCGTGTGCTTCGTGGAAAGAAAAAAAAAGAAAAATCTAAGAATGTCATCATACCCTTTGATGATCCCTCTGTCACCTATTAAAAGCTTTTTCTCATCTGTTGCGTAATGACGGCTCTAGAACTTTTGGCAGTGATAAGGGGGCGGGTCGGCAACCATCATTCAGACGGATTACTATCTCTGAATAAAAGACTTATAGGTGAGGGTTACTGTGGTTGTTTGCTGATATAAATATTCGTTTTAGATGGAAAAACCATAGCATTGACTCTTGTACCACCAGCGTTTTATTCAATCAATTGTGGACGACAAAAAATGTATGTGCTGTGATTTGGAGAAGCAGGTTGTGATTTGGAGGAATATTAATTTATAAACTTTTTTGTCATTATTAGCGACGTCTAAAATAAGCAACGTCTATTCACCAGTTTTGAATGCCTTGATAGCCTAACGTTAATTAAAATAGTCGTATAGATGTACTATTGTCCGTCCTTCATTTCCAGTCTAACACGTATGTTAGTTATTTTAGTTAAGTTCTATATCTCAAGATCTACATGTACGGTACGTACGTGCATGATTCCTGTTGCCTTGTCAGTTGGTCATAAAAAGTGGTCGATAGTAAACACGGATGAACTATTTAGGGAGCCACCATTGATTTTTATGGGGGAGGGGGGCTATGGTGAAATTTAAAATAAAAAGGCAGGATGCCAAAAATCAGGAAATAAAAGGGGAGGACAGTGCTTTGAAATAAAAAAAGGTAGGATGCAGTTTTTGGCTGAAAAATTTATGGCAAATTTAAAAATAAAAAATCCAGGCTCCGATGTTTCCGAAATTAAAAAGGCGGAATGAAAAAAATATCCATAGCCCCCCCCCCCCCCTCCGGGCACAAAAATCAAACGTTGCTCCCTTAGTAAATAGATAACTAGAATTCTTACATTTTGCACATTTGCGACTTTATTAAATTTGTTGATATTTTGACATTTGTCAATCACATAGACAATAAAATACTGCACTTAGGTAAAGACATGTAAAGTAGAATATATAGTTCTATGAATTTGGTAATCGTCGTATGTCCCATTGTTTACGCAATGACTGTCCATTTTAAGGCCCCCACCTAGGGTGTATAAAGTATTCGGGTGTGTCTGTCCGTTCGTCCATCCCACAAATGGGCCTTTCCTTAGGTTTAAGTTACCTTTCTATAAAGAAAGTAAATTGCGTGGAAGGTCGCCATGCCTTTTGCAAAAGTGTTTGTTATTATCCTTTTGGATGTCGATGTTTAGGGATGGCCATTCCAAAACTAGTATATCGGTGCTATTGAATCTCCAAAAACAGCAGAAACTTTGGATTTTAGGCACAGACCATTTGTTTTTTGGTAAATATATGGGGATTTTGTTTTTTTTAAGAGAATAAAGTAGAGAATGTAGATAAAAAGTTAACTCAGTCAAGTGGAAAATAGTTGCTCGGAGAAAATATCAACTCGGCTACTTTCAAATTAATTTATAGAACAATAAATTTCACTTTGTGGCAATAGCTAATTTGATGGGAAAAAATATAACAAGATTGCATTTCAACCCGTATGTTATATTACTAGAAACGTCAATGTTTGTCGGGTGATATAACAGACAATTACCACATTGCATTTGATCAGCTCATATATTAAACTGATGACAAAAACCTACATGAACTTTGTTCAGTTGAAATTAAAAAAAATAAATAAAACAGCCTGATGTTATAAACAAAAAGAAAATAATATAACGGTTTAATTCCTCCAAATCATAACTAGTTCCTCCAAATCAAGCAATTAATTCCCTGAAGAGAGGGCCTTCCATATCCGCTGGCAGCTCTGTGGGTCGAGCACTTTGAACCCCCAAAGCATGTTCATTAACAATTCATGTACACTCAAACTAAAAGCGACTGATTATATACATTTTACATGATATAGCGAAAATAAACGTTATGAAAATATTGATCGCATTATTAATAAAACAAACCGCATGGTTTCATGTTATTGTCGCTTGCATCCTGTTATATCATTTAAAGCATACAGATAATGAATTCCCCCTTTGTTAACGTTCTTTTCGAGCAGTGTTTCCGAAACACGATGGAATCGCCCATTGCAGTAATCGCATTCGAAATGATCAAAAGATTAATTAAATTTAACAGTGCGTTGGTCTAGATGACAATGATTATGTTAAATGAGTAAATGAGTTGATTGCTTTTAAAACAACTCACTTATTAAACGGAATAGACGTACTTGAGTGAATACGAATCTAATCACGCTTGCAATAGGTGTTAAACGCCCAAACAGAAAACTATTACATGTATTACCACTGAAAAAACATTAATCAACATTGGTTGCTTACGAAATTTTTTGCCTTTTGCAGATGTTTCAATGCTTCAATACATGCAATTTCCCTATTTTGTCGCGTTTTGTTGTTTTGTTTTTGGCTGTTTTTGGTTTTGTTGTTTTTTGTTTTAAAACTAAAGTACTGGTTGCATATAGATTTTTTGCCTATTGCAGATGCTTCAATGCGCGTTCCCTATTTAGTTTTTTGTTTTGATTTATTTTGTTTTTTATTGTTATTTTTTTGAAAACTATAAAGGTATCTTTAGCTTCCACAAGTGTTGCATTCTTTACAGTTTACTAAATGTGGATGGCAGTCGGGTCGATGCGCTGAGTGGCTCTGTGGATGGGAATCATTCTTTTAGCTTTTTCTTTAATCCTCTAAAGTGAACCTCTCCTATCCGGCCCCGGTGACGCGCTGGACAGCCCTGTGGGTCGAGCACTGTGAATTATCGCAGCGTGTTCCTAGGTTAACTCGTTAACACTCCATGTACACTCAAGCTTATAACGACTGTTTATTTAGCATTTACATACATGATATTACTAAATTAAAAGTTATGAAAATATTGATCGCATTTTTAGTTGAAAACTGCTTGGTTTGATGTTATAACCGCTTGCATCAATGTTATCATTGTAAGCGTACATATAATAGATTCTCCCATATGAAAGCTTTTCTTCGTGTTATATATTGAGAGGTGTTTTTCCTAAATAAGATATAATCGTCTATTTTAGTAATCTCAGTCACTTGTCGATACGATCACAAGATTGATTAAATAATAGTGCGTTTTCTAGATGACAATGAAACATGTTTAATGAGTTGATTGCTTAAAACAGCTCAGTTTTACTCCATATCAATATCAAGGAAAAATACATACTTTAGTGAGTACAAATCTAATCACGGTTCTTTTAATACTTAAGGTAAGATAACTTGTGCATTGGATTCCTTGTTTAAATAGGTGTTAAACGTCCAAGCATAAAACTATGGCACTGGAATAATATAAAGTACCGGGAACAGACGCCTTTTGTTGATGCTTCAATACGCCTTCCCTATTTTGTTTCTGTTTTGTTTGAAAACTACATATAGGATCTTACATTGGTACGAGTGGATTATCGGATTTCTCCAATCGAGATAGTTAAATTATGGAATTTTAAGTCCGAGCCTTGGCGAGGTAAATTATGGAATTTTAAGTCCGAGCCAGTGACGAGAAATATTTTTTCCACACCGGTCAAGCGGTTGAAATATTACGTCAAAATTAGAGAAAAAGTTTTCCATACAGTTTACAAAATGTGGATGTCCGTCGGGCTTTCTGTATTCACCACCTGCGGATGAGCTGAGTAACTTTGTGGTTGGTGCCTTCGGAATCATTCTCTAAACTGGAACGCGTATTGATAAAATATGCCTATTGCTTTCATCAAGTAAGTATATGCATATCTGCAGAAGAATCGCAACTTCTTAGGGTTTCAATGATATATCGCTTTAGAATTTTGATAGTAAAGGGTCTACAACATGCTAATTATTTGGATCTTAAGTATTTTTCCGTTGATTTATTGTTTGTTTAGTTGTTCTTGTCCTGAATAGAGCTGAAATACTGCTCGCTGGACGTAAAGCAAATATACAATCAATCGGTTAATTCCTCAACGATAGGGCCTCCCCTATCCCGCCACCAGGGGACGCGCTGGGAAGATCTGTGAACCCACACATCATGTTTCCAGTATTAACTCATTGACACTTCAGGTACACATTCACAAAGCGACTAATTATTTATATTTCACACAAATTATATAGAGAAATCAAAAGGTATGAAGATATTAATCCCATTTTATTATCAAACAAACTGCATGGTTTGATGTCATTACCGCTTGCATCCCTATTATTATTGTAAGCGTGCACTTAATGGATTCTCCGTTTGCTCACGTTATATATTGAGCGGTTTTTCCAAAACACGATAGAATTGCCCATTTTAGTTATCTCAAACATTTGTCGAAATGAACACAAGATTAACTAAATGTAACAGTGCGTCTGTCTAGATGACAATTAACCATGATAAATATTAAGTTGATTGTTTAAAACAACTCACTTTCACTTAATATCAATATCAAGGGGAATAGGCTATATCCTGATACGGGGATAATATTTTGATCCTTTAGTATTTTTTTTTTAAGTTCCTCCAAAAGACCAAACCACCTTTTCACGAATTATCCCCAACAGATATCTTTTGTTAAAGCATGATTTATGAAATCAGTTAAAATATTTTTTATTCTATTATTTCAACACAGTTATTATATATGATCCTGATTCTACCGTAACGTATAAAACTGTCATATTTGTTCCCGAGTCTACCCCGTAACCATTGAAATACTTCTTATATTTGTTCCTGAAATACTCTATTATATATCTTCCTGATTATATTCTGTAACTACTGAAATACTGATTTATATATGTTCCCGATTCTACCCCGTAACTCTTAATAACTGCATTATAGCTTGCATCGCAGATGCGAACTATACGGTTACATGCATGTGTGAAAAAAGTTGTGATCCAAATGAACAAACCCATTTCCGATGTAGCCGAGCTATTAGAAGGAAATATTTTAGACCAGATTTAAATTAATTTAAAAATAGACAAAAATTAATTTGACATTTTTTGGCGATCTCACAAACTCTGTATTTTTTGCATTTTTGTGACGACACCAACACTGTCACGTCACCAATAAAATGCAGAGGCAATTAAGTTAGGGTGATCTGAAGTAACGTCATGAACCATAAAATATGCGATGGTAGCTTTAAGGCTACGCATATATTCATATTATATGTTTCTGATTCTACCCCATATCACGAACAACTCTTTCCACCATTATCTAATATAATTCACTCACATGAACAGAACATTGATGTGCTTGATATCTTTGTGGCATTCCATTTCCTATCATGTTGGTTAGCTAAACACCTATTCTGCTTAATAAAAAAACCATATTGCACTGGTGTGATTTGATTGGCTAATATATTATTATTTTGAAGATACGGTAGCCAATCAAATCATGAGAGTTCAATATGGTTTTTTATTGAGCAGAATGAGCGTTTTGATTACCAAGTTCATCAGAAATAACTGTTAAATGACCAAATATTGTTGGATTCTTCTTGTTATATTATTTAAATTATTGATTTGATAAAGTGTTCATTTTTCAAATTTCAATGAAACCAGCTGCAGGGACATTATTTGAAATGTAGGTATTCCAACTTAATAATTAAATTATGTTATAAAACAATTACTACACGTAACCTTAATTAATATAAGGTTTTATTACATAATATATATTTTTGCCTTTTTCCTATTGGCCTAAACCAATACACGTGACTTTCCATTTCCTATCATATTGGGTTTGCAAAAAACTCATTCTACTCAATAAAAAACCATATTGCACTCTCGTGAGAAATTTATGAATGAAAATACCTAGCACGTGCTGTTTCCCCCAACGGAAATACGATAGCCAATCAAATCTTCTTTCTTTAATCACCTAAACCAATCAAAATTATCGTTCTGACTGATGTTCGGATTATATTGTTGTTTGTAAACATGGTAACGTTAACGTCATCGAGTGAACGTAATGCGGATAGTTCTGGTGCTAATAAGCGAAGATTTGCAAATATTACTAACTTGGAAATGAATGAAATCATTAAGAAAAAAGATCCTGTCAACACTCGCAAATCGAAAGAGCAAGCGATTTTTTTTCAAAATATTTACGTGAAACGGATATGTCAGTTAGTTTGGAAATGGCGGACCCTCAGAAATACTATAGACTCGTATCTTTGTAAATTTTATGCATTAGCAAGGTCTGAGGATGGGACATTATACAAGAAATAATCAATGCAAACATTTCGTCATGGATTATGTCGATATATTACCGATTTTTGAGAAATAAATATTATGAAAGACAGATACTTTCGGGAATAAAAAAAACTTGTATATTCCATTTCATGACTCAATGAATTATGTAATAAAACAATTACTACACTCGAACTCGATCAATATGAGGTTTTATGGAGCAGGGTAGAATAATATTGAACTTGGCTTCGCCACGCTTTTCCGTAAGTGTTATCACATGCCTTTCCGTAAAAGATAAGAAATTACCGAATTGTTTTACAAATATGAGGTCTAAAGATACAGCAGACGACATGAATGATAAGAATGCATCGGAGATGAACAATACTTTAAACAGATTATTTTGAGTCAATAAAAACTTATACATAAAAATAATCAAACAGTCAGTGATCTGAATAATTATTTAAATGACTTGAAACTAATTCGGAGCATAGGAAAGGCAGTACAAGAAGTCGATAAGATTTTGATATATCCATTTTCCCCTGCTGAAGCATATGATAAAAAGACCATTACATGACATTTTTGATATCATATGCATTATTAGCCCTCGTCGACCCTGCGGCAAATAATACATATGATATCAAAAATGCCATGTAATAATCTGATAATATCATAATGTCATTACATTGTAGTAATATTGTCTGTCATTTTGGATATTATATTGATACCAATGTTCTTCTTATATATTTTCAGTCATCAGAAATCAACAAGCTGTGAAGTGTGAGAGGGTACCTGTTACAAAACAGACTTAACAGAAGTACTTGTAAATGAAGAAATATATACGGCTGAAATACCTGGGCCTAGATTACTTTCTAGTATAATTGTACAAAAAATGCCATCCATTGATAATATAACAGAGATATACATGGATTTAGAGGCTACTGGACTTGGTAAATTTTTGTGTGTGTGGAAATTCATGTAACGGGTATAAAATGAATACTGCTGCTACTAACTGGAATTTCATAAATATGCAATACACAGACCAACAAAACATTTAAGGGGTATTTAGGGATGCTCCAGATGAGAAAGGATGTCCTCCACAAATTATTCAATATGAGATATTGCCCATAATGTTTTTTTTTATTTGAAGTTTAAGTGTGGTTAATTACTTATTATGTTATTCAATAAAGTTTGCTACAAACCATACCATGCCTTAATTCATTAACATATTTTAAGTAGAGGAACTCATCATTCAGATACTTTTGTTTAAATATTACAATTTGAAAAAAGACATAGCATATATTATTAAGAAATAATTCATTTGAGCACGAATATATTCTGATTTTACCAGCAGTTCTCCCTTTATGCCCAACATTTTACCCCAAGCCTTATCAAGGTGTAAAATCTGGACATTAAAGGGCAAACCCGTAGTAAAATCAGTATAAATTCTTGTCCCCATTGAATTATTTTGATTCTAATAGGACATATATATTAACTTTTTTTACAATGTAACCTATGAGTTGTGGCTAACCCATGGTAAAATCAGTATAAATTCTTGTCCCCATTGAATTTAGATTGTAATAGGACAAATATATGAATTTTTTTAACAATATACCCTTTGAGTTGTGGGACTTGTTAGCCATTATGGACACAAACTTGATAGTGACGTCGTTTAACATGCGAGAAATCTTACTATGATGCGCCATAAAGAGTTTTGATTGTTTATGATGTAGATTAGAAATATATACTTGTTTCACACCTGGTGAGGACATTTTGGGCATGTCTTATTAGAATATTTCATAATCAGTTCCACTTGTATGTATTTATTTATTTTTAGCTAGAACTTCACATATTCTTCAGTTGTCAGTAAAAAGGGGAGCAGAGGAATTCTCATCGTATGTAATACCTGGTATTGAAATTACTCAAAAGGCATCTGAAATAACTGGGCTTACATTTCAAAACAGATCCCTATTTTGCAATGGAGAAATTGTTCCAGCTGTTAATATTAAATCTTGTCTGGACGATTTTCTTGCTTTTGTTGAAAAGACAAAAAATAATGTCATTTTTGGACACAATATATTAAATTACGATTGTTTATTGTTATTTAATGCATTAGAGAAATGTGGTATGGTTAACAGATTCATGTCATGTGTTTTAGGATTTGTGGATACTTTGAAATTATTCAAAAGAACACATCCTGGTCTTTCATCATATTCACAGTCTAAACTATGTGAATATCTTATTAATGAAACTTATAATGCACACAATGCCATATTTGATGTATCAGCATTATCAAAACTAGTCTCAGAAACAAATGTTCGTGATAGAGCTATAATAGATGCTTATTTTTCTGTCTACCATGTTCATGAGAAATATGAAATTTCTAAAGAGACCAAAAGAAATTTACCTAGTATGAAACGTTTAATTAATTGCAAAGCTATTTCTAGTAGAACTGCAAATACTATTGCTGCTAGTGGTTTGGCATATTGTCATTTAAAATTAGCATTTGAAAGGAATGGCAGAAAAGGCTTGGAAGATTTGTTGGGTGAACAAATTGTACAAAATAAAGTACGGGTAACAAGGTCAAAGAAAATTATTAACAATATTTGTGATTTTTTTGTTAAAACTGTAAACTCAAATTAACTCATATTGTATGTAGAATATATCAGATGTATTTGTATTTGCATGCATCAATTACAAAAATTGAATTGTGAATATAATAGAGAGTAAACTGTGTCAGTTTTTATTTATAAATGTAAAGAGAAACTAAGCACAAGAAAACTATAATATTGTTGTCTGTCCATTTGTCATTGAGTATTTAAAAACATATATCTCTGTTTTCAATTATCAAACTCAAATTAATAATGATAGTTGTTAGCAATAAGTATAATTCTTTTTATGCGCCTTCAAAATTCTGTATATTTACAGGACAAATATTTTCTAAAATATTTCAGAGCTTCAGTATATTTGATTTATCTAATGTTTTGCATGCAGCTTTTTTTTGTGGCCAGTTGAAAGGTGCAAGCAATTTTTATGATTATCAAACATCTACATGTACCTAATGTGTTACAGAACTTTAAGTTCTGTTTGTTGTTGGTCTATTTGGAAGTATTGGTGTTTTTAACAAGACAACATTGCAACTACTTGCTTTATCTGTAATTGTATATGTTTATGTGGCAAAAGTTAATGACTATTGCCTAACTTACTACCTGGTGCTTGGAAATAATTGTATTTATATTGAAAACCAAAGGTAATGTTATTTAGTGTCCTTGTTTTTGTCCTAAACTTTTTTTATAAGAAAGAGTTGAATTTTAAAAAACATCTATGGGTGATATATTTTCCCATACTTTTTCAACAAAATAAGAGTTTTGGACCTGTCGAAAAATTTAGCGCACAAGCCTACATTTTTTTCTTCATGTATTCAAAGTTAAAGGTACAATAAAAATTTTGTTAAAATTTTGGGACTTTGTTTTAATAAGAAAGGGTTCAATTTAAAAAAACACATCTATGGGTGACACATTTTCCCGTACTTTTTCATAAAAAAAAAAGTTTTTTGGACCTGTCGAAAAATTTAGCGCACAAACCTACATTTTTTTCTTCATGTATTCAAAGTTAAAGGTACAATAAAAATTTTGTTAAAATTTTGGGACTTTGTATTTATAAGAAAGGGTTCGATTTAAAAAAACACATCTATGGATGACAAATTTTCCCGTACTTTTCATCAAAATAAGAGTTTTTTGGACCTGTAGAAAAACTTAGTGCACGAACCTACATTTTTTTCTTCATGTATTCAAAGTTAAAGGTACAATAAAAATTTTGCTAAAATTTTGGGACCTTGTATATATAAGAAAGGGTTGAATTTAAAAAAAAAACATCAATGGATGATACATTTTACTGTACTTGTTCACCAAAATAAGTTTTTTTTGGACCTGTCGAAAAATTTAGCGCACGAACCTACATTTTGTTCTTCATGTATTCAAAGTTAAAGGTACAATAAAAATTTTGTTAAAATTTTGGGACTTTGTATTTATAAGAAAGGGTTGAATTTAAAAAAAAACATCAATGGATGATACATTTTCCCGTACTTTTTTCAATATTATATATAACTGCTAAAATCTTAAATTGAGATTTACAATGTTATGTTTTTCTGTATGAAAATGAAACTTATATATGTTGTGTGATTAAGATTTAATAAATATATTTACTGAAAAAATATTTTTTTATTGCTTTTATGATATGATGCCCATGTCCAGATTTTGTGATCATTGATGATTACACATGTAAGAAATCTGCCCCTACCAAAAAAACGAGCACACGAACCTATGCATTTTTTTGCATATTTTTAAATATATATGTATAATACATCCAAAAATGCTTGAAATAAAGCATATTATTTATAATGAGTATAAGCAGCGAACATCCTTAAGCAAGCTTTCCTTCACATAGCTATATTAGGCAAAATAAAAGACATGTGGTTAATCTAAGCTTATGACAGCGAAAGGACCATTATTATATATGTTTCTTATTTCCTCGCCTTTACTCGCTTTAATACGAACAAAGTACATCCTCGTAATACTATTAAACATACATAGGCATTCATACTACATATGGTCGACTGCAGTCCTCGACAAGAGGTGGGGTGCAGAGAAGGACTGGGCGGGTCTTTCATTGTTAAGTGATATCTGTAGTAAAACTTATTAAAGGTGCGGACAAGTAGTTTTTTCTTGTAACATTAGTTTATAAGTTTATCCCTAACAAATATACGCGCTGCAAGCTCTTGCAAACCTGATCAATTGAGAAATATAGACACCGTATGCAGGAGAAGCTGCAATATTGCTGCATAGGTGAGGAAAATTTATAATTTTGAAATTAAAATTGTCTCGTTTGTCGTAAATTCTTGTGCTAAGATATTCGAGGTGCAAGTCTAAAAATGAGGTAGATGAAGCTGTTTCTGTGGTTTCTTTAATTCTAGTTCTGAAGGATATATTAACGGAAGCCACTCAGCAAATTGAGGGTTGTTAATTGAAAGTACACCATCAATATATCTGTATATTAAAGGACCTAGCTTCTGCTATCTTCTTGTCTTTAATAAGACGTCGAAGAAGTTCCGTTTCATAAGAATACAGGAACAAATCGACAAGGAGTGGGGCACAGTTTGTACCCATTGGAATTCCGATTGTCTGTTGAAAAACACATCCTCCAAAAGTAACAGATATGTTGTCGATCAGAAAATCTAGCATACTACGAACCTTTTCTTCGCTGTAGCATAATTTTCCTTCAAGATCTTTTGTAGAAAAAACATAAAACTACATATTAATAGGCATATGTGGAAGCGAAGGCTTTATGCTAGATTTCGTTAAGACGGGATTTAAGTTTTTCGTGCGGCAAGGTGGTATAAAGAGTTGAAAAATCAAAAGTTCGAACAGATGTAATTTTAGATACTGATCTTGATTTTAAATTTTCTAAAAGTTCTTTTGAATGTTTAAGAATCCACACAATTAATATTATTATTATTATTACAAAAACAAGTTAGCATCAACGACTAGATTGTCTTCAACAAATCTGCTAGAGTATCAACGTCCTTTTCTCGCAACCCATTATGGCGTAATATAAAATACATGTATTATATTGCACTAGTAGTGTCTTTACTCGCGAGTCCAGGTTAATTATGACAGGACTACAGAGCAAAATGAAGGGAATGACAAGTTTCCGAACAACCGTGGTTCTGGTTTGAGGTAGAAATATCTAATTCTTTGCAAACCACATCTGTTTATTAACAACGGAATGGATGCTTATCGCTTGTTTCTTTTTCTGTTTGTATTTTCGCTGTGAGAGTTGATTTGGATATTATATCCTATTCATCGTTTATTAGTAGAGTTGAAGTACTAAATTTGAACCTTTAATTGCATTTTAAGTGAATTATTCGTGTCTGTGGGTGCCCTCTATAAAGTAACCACAGGCGAGTTTTGAGCAGATTTAGTCGTATGAAAAGTGAAAGGCGAGACTATTTTGCCATCTGACTTGTTATCGCACTCTTTAACAATACAGTCGAGTTTTGAGCAAATTTAGTCGTATCAGAAGTGAAAGGCGAGACTATTTTGCCATCTGACTCGTTATCGCACTCTTTGACAATTGTGATGGCATGTTGATTCTCTTTGGATGGTGGAGTCAATGTTGGAAACAAAGGTGTAGGATAAGTAAAAGAAGGATCTGCATTAAGAGTAAATATCTCCATCACAATACAGCCAGGAGTTGTACAATCTTTGCATTTGTACAGTTAATATCACGAAAATTATCTTTTGCTAACTTCCATGCCCCTTCTATTCGATTTGTGCAACAATGGGCAATGTCACCTTTGTGCATGTTTTTGTAAGTTTGTTTGAATGTTTCTTACTTACAGAAAATTGGTGGAAACCAAGCTAATTTACTTTCGGATAGCAGCCCAACTATCAGGAAATATTCTGGAACGTGCAATTCGGCATTTCTTTTATTCTTTTATTTACCGGATACATTATTAATCTATTAGTTTCACGTTCAATTATACATATACGTTCCGGAGGGGTTTCCGCTATTGTTTTTTATTTTACGTCCGAATAAACTTTCATCGATTTCAACGTTACCTTTGAAAACTTAGTCTCTGTACTGTTTGTAAATATGTTAACAAACAATTTCTGGAGTATAACTTTCCCAGTTACCTGAAGTATGTTTGTATTCAATACCAGTACTGACAGCGGACTGGTGAAAAGAATGTCCGTCTAAATAATTCTTAATAAACAACATCTAATGAGCCTTTCACCGAGTATACACAGTACAAACAAAAAATACATAATATATACAATACACTTAAACGATGGCATGCATAGCAATAAATAAGAAGCATAAAAGGCAGTTACACAGAAAGCACTGGCAAAAAGCAAAACTTTAAAAGAAATAAAAATAAAACTACACACGTGCAGCACAAAATACAACAATCCAGAAAATAAGTACTACAACACATAATAAAATTGATAAAAAGCAAACACCAATATTTAATTTAAAATTTGCAATCAAGCATCTAAGAAGTTAGCAATACATAAAATCAACTAAAAAGTTATGCTAAAGTTAAAAATAAGTAATGGTAAAAAGAGCCAACAGAAATTTACTATCTACTGGCATGCACTACATTTGCATTCTGCCAGGACTGAAACAAGCCCTTAGCTATTCCATAAAATTGGAGCTGCATAGCGAAATGATTTTTTGCCATAAGAAGAAGTTCTTACTCGTGGGACATCCAGAATGTTGCTGTACTTAAAAGAGTAAGTTAGTGTTGTTTACTGACAAGATTATCAAGACGTGATGGAGCTATGTTATTAATGATTTTGAACGTTTCCAGCGCCATGGTTCAAAGTCGACGGATTTGTAGAGAAGGCATTCCAACTATCTGCAATAAGTCATTGTATGACGAAGTATAATTCTCATATACAAAACGAAGTGCTCGTTCCTGCACTTTCTCTATTTTTTTTTAGCCTAGTTCTATACCAAGCAATTTAACAACTATCGAGATTTGCCTGCATTTTGTTTTGTTTAAACCACCATATCTGATTTAAATTTATTTTAAGAGTTAAATAAGTATACCATAGTCTGGACTTTATAAAAAGACAAAGTATTGTCATCTGCATAATTATACAGCGACTCGTGTTTAAGGAAATAAAATATATCATTTGTGAATAAATTGAAAAGTTTGGGCACCAGTATAGAATCTTGAGGTAGTCGTTTATGAATGCCGGCCTAACGGCTAAGGAGCTAAGGACATATCCGATTTGAGTTTGTTGTTTTCTATCCGTTAGATATGACTTAAGTAAAGAAACAGAATGTGGATTAATACCGTATGAAAGCAATTTATCAATCAGACTTTCATGTAGAAAGCAGTCAAAAGCCTTAGATAGATTCATTAGAACTTCTGCCAAATATAGATTTTGGCTAGAGGCTCTCTCCAGTCTTCAAGTAGCCTTAGCAGAAAGATCTGACATCCTTAAACCTGGCGAAATGCACATAAATATGGGTTAAATATTTCATCAGAGAAATTGGTAAGTTGTATTTCTAGTACTTTTCATATATTTTATAAATAAGTACACTTACAGGTCTATAGATATGTTTTTGAAGTGCATCACTTTTTGTGTATTGGGGTGAGTTGAGCTTCTTTTAATCTGTCAGGGAAGATTCCATATTTGATTGTTTTATTAATGAGGGTAGTAATTTGGGATTACATGATGTTATCATGTTTGGTTGGTGTCACTTTTTAAAATTCAAAATGTAATGTTTGGTTTCTGTTTTTTTTTAATTTGTATGATACTGGGGTGTTTTTCGTTTTCATATGTAACGTCATTACCAATGGTATGTTGCTATTGTTGAGAAAAAGGTGTCATTTATTATTTTGTAATTTTGAGCAAGTACAATGTTTTGTTCCTTCATTTACATTTTTGGATAAAAATGGCTTTTCACATTTCCAGAAATCACCTGATTTTGCTCCCACTGTGAATCTATTTCTAAGAAATAGGTTTTCATGGAGTCTCTTTTTTATTTGTTTACGGTATTTATCCCATGTCTTGTTATTTGTTTGCTTGGTGATTTGTAACAAAAAAGTATACAATTAATTATTACTTGCAATTTCGTTCGCTTTTATGCACGCGGTGTCTTATTATTCAATCAACATACTTATATCTGAAAAAAATCAGAAAGGTTTATAAATACTTTAAAAACAAACTTTCTGGTTAATAATTAATATGTATTGATACATTTAAAAATTTTGATCTTCATTTCGTTAGATGTTCGGTATCCCTAACCAGCTCCCCATACTTTACACTGGCAATTAAAATTGTATTCTCAGTAGCTCATCCCATCCCCATCAATTAATTTAATGACATTTGTTCTGGTCTCAAATCTGAAATATCAGCTGGACGCTAAACATCATTCACTCTATCAATCAGTCGTTGCAGATATTTTAATGGACAACTTTTTAAGCTGTACAGTTAAGAACGAAAAGATTGATTGATAGGATGTTTGTTTTACGTACAGCGGGCAATAATTCTGCTATATTCAGGACGTGAACAAGTTAACAAACACTACATCAATTGAAAAAGGGGGAAGGATGGGACACAGGCAACACAATTTTGACTACCACTGGAAAAGTTCGGAGTATTGGGTACAACAAGACTTCTCTTTTTCGAAATTTACAAAAGGGATCTTTATCGTGCAAGCAGCGTGGCCCTCTTCAAACACGTTAATCACTATGGTCCGTCGCCAGGCTTTCCGTATTATGACCTGACAACCCCCCGCAAAGAAAGGGTCTCACCTATCCGCCACCCATGGACGCGCTGGGCTGCTCTGTGGGTCGAGCACTGGGAACCGTCCCCGTATGGTCCCAGAGAATGAAAAGAAACGTTGTGCTTACCTGTGACTTGCTATACAATATCCATACATGTAAGTGAATTTTCCCTCTCTGAAATGTTTGAAAGAAGCGGCCATTTTTTTCGAATGTCTCCTAACTTTATTAGGGCAGCATTGAAGTCTTCTAGCGTGGCAGCTGAGGTGGTAGTGTCTAGTAAGGTTTCCATTTCCTGGTAGATCTTGGGAAGAACTAGTACCGAAATTGGTCTTTCAAGGTACGCTGTTGTCTTAGGCCCTGACCCCTTCTGGTTCGGGTTTCTCCAGGAGTGTACTAGTGGGATCAATATCCATTATTCTGTTCTAGATTTTGTAGGCCACTTGTAGTCGGTTCTTGGTCCGTCTATATATGAGAGACTGCCATTCAAGCTTGTTCAGCAGGTTGGTAACACATCATGCAAATATGGCTGCCCGTCTCTATACTTGTTCTATTTATTTATCAAGGCTGTTCTGGTAGGGGACCCATACCGTAGAAGCATATTCTAAAGCTGCTCTTACCATGGAGCAGTAAGCATTGGCTTTGACTTTGGGTGTCCAGCGCCCTAGGTTTCGGCTGAGGTATCCCATTGTCCTTGATACCTTGCTTACTGTCTAGTTGATATGGTTTTTCACTGTCATTTGCTATGGTGGCTCCAAGGTATTTCCCTTGATTAACGACTTCCAGGGTGTGTCCATGAAGTGTGTTGGTTTTTTATTTTTGGTAATCCTGATGGTAGTACACTTCTCAGGGTTGAATTGCATCTTCCATTTCAATTCCCACTGTTGGAGTTTACTTGTATCTAGATCATTCTGTAGTGTCCTGTCTATTCATGATCTTTCTGAATAGTAAAAAGTCGTTAGCAAACAACCTTGCCTCTGATGATGTTGATTCAGGCACATCGTTGATGTAGGCTAGGAAAAGCAATGGCCCAATAACTGTCCCCTGGAGCACTCCTGAGATGACATCTAGTGGGTCAGATAGGATAGGTGGCCTTACCTAAGTACAGACTAGGTCCTGTTTGTCAGAAAGTCTTCGATCCACTTAAGGGTAGTATATCAGTTTGTTCTCCCTGGTCCATGTTTTTGCCAATCTCGTCAAGGGTGATAGGGAGCTGTGTTTCGCATGGTCGTCTCGATCTGAACCCATGTTGCTGGTCGCAGAGTATACAGTGTTGATCGAAGTGATCCATAATGGTGCTGTGTATTGCATGCTCTAAGATTTTACATGTGATGGGGGTCAGAGAGACTGGTCTGTAATTGGATGCTTTGTGTTTTTTTCCCGTTCTTGAACACTGGAACAATTTTTGCTGTCCGCCAGTCTCATGGATAGTTCCTGTGTCCAGTGACGTCTGCTAAGTAATGCCTGTTATAGTGCTAAAGAGACTGATTAATTGTTGTTTTACGCCCAGCAAGCAATATTTCAGCTATATTCAGGACGTGAAAATTACAACTTTAATTCAGTTATTTAAAGAATATCCATCCTTTCTAGAACGAGGTATCATACAATAATATGAGCATATATATATACAGATAAAAAGAAAAGTAAAGCAATAAAAACTATTCAATATCACAATTTAAAATACAATTAAATTTTTCTGTATAAATCAATTTCCTTTAAAAACTGTAAAATTGTGTCGCCAGCGACAGTTGTAAATAATTTATTATAAGAATTAACAGAATAAAAACGTTCCCGAATGTGTGCCACGTCAACACAGTCCATCAAGACATGCTTGATGGTATATGGACAGTTGCATGGCACACACTCGGGTCTTGTTCATTGTTTAAAATATAACTATGTGTCGTCCTGGTATGCCCAAGACGACACCTGGTTAAAACCACTTGGTCTCTACGACCTCTACACGATTTTAAATTATGTATGTGCAGAAGTGGTTGGATCTCATGAAGTTTATTATGTACCTCGAGATCCCAACCACGCTGCCATAGATTAGAAATGTATTTAAAAATATATAATTTAAAATCAGTAAAAGGAATTTTACAATTAATGATATCATTATTTAAGGCATTCTTAGCTTCCCTGTCGACGACTGTGTTTCCATGGATTTCCACATGTTTTGGAATCCAGAAGAACACAACCTCTTTACCTAAAGTTGTCAACGATTTATAAATTTGAATTATTTTTAAAATAAATGGATTTTTAATTTTAAAATTTTCAAAATACAGCAGAAACGGAAGGAAAACAGCGAGTTTCAACACGCTCTCCAAAGACAGCGGCCGATGCAACTCACCGTCCTTCGATCCATCTGTGTAAGTTGCAGAATGGTCAGGATAGTGAGATTTTATTTCTGCAAAGTGTTGTTGAATAATCTAAGGGTTTGTGTCCGACTTTTTATGGTTTCTAAGATCAAAAATAAATACCGCTTTTGGATTTAACCATGGTGGGTTATGTGGAATTTCAATAGCAGCAATTTCATCTAAATTTATAGCAGAGTTGTTCAAATGAGGTTTTATTCTGATACCAAAAGGTTGAATTTTATTTGGATGTTTTTCAAAAATATTTTCGGAAAGAAGTTTGAAAACACAGTCGTGGGCGGGGTTGTCAGGATGTGCCTTTAACTTGTTTGCATATTGCAAAGCGAGCTTTATTCTTCTTTGATACAAAGAAGGCTCGCCTGCTTCTACATATAAGCTGTCTATAGGTGTGGTTCTAACGGCTCCAAGGCATAGTCGCAATCCTTGATGATGAACCGTATCAACGATTTTGACATATGACTTGCGAGCAGAACCATAAATAAAACAACCATAATCCAATTTAGATCAAACCAGCGATCTATAAAGATTAAGTAAAACGTCGCATTCAGCAACCCAGTCGGTGCTGGCTACGACTTTAAAAATATCTAATGCCTTTAGGCATTTATTTTTTAACATTTTGATATGGGATAGAAAGGTTAGCTTTGAATCAAATATGAGACCAAGAAAAGTAGTTTCCTTTACAATTTTATAGGATAATTATGTAATTTTAATTCGGGATCAGGATGCATCTTTCTCTTATTACAAAAATGCATCCCCATTGTTTTTGCAGTGGAGAATTTAAAACCATTCTCCATTGCCCATTTCTCTATTCTATTTAAACATAACTGCAGTTGACGTTCAATATTATTTATGTTTTTTCCTCGGTAACATATGAGGAAGTAGTCAACATATAGAGAACCATCAATATTATCTTTTAAAACTTGAGCAAGGCTATTAATTTTGATACTTAATAAAGTGACAGAAAGGATGCTTCCCTGTGGAACACCCATTTCCTGTTCAAAAGGGTTAGATAGAGTAGAATTTACCCTAAATTTAAATTCTCTGTCAGATAAAAAGTTTGAAATAAAGGTAGGAAGTTTACCTTTCAACCCCATATCAAAAAGATCTTTTAAAATACCATATTTCCATGTTGTGTCATATGCTTTTTCTTAATCGAAAAAGATAGACACAACATGTTCATTTTTGGCAAAGGCGTTTCGAAACGTACAAGATGATCTATGGTACTTCGGTCTCAGGCCGCTTTAGAAGTTGTAGATACCTGCTTGGTAGTCAGGGAAAGGCGTCCTGCAAGTCCCAGCAACTAGAACATTCACTTGTGCAAATGCGCACAAAAGTCCACGCTCGAAGTTATTGTGATTCCAGAAGAGCTTCCCGATTTTTGTCGGCCATTTTTTTGCTTGACCTATGATTTTTTGAATTGTTATCCTTCCATATCTGTCTGTTATTTACCAGCACATTAAATGTTTCATAAGAAAACGCATTGTAAAAAATGGTTAGAACTCAATCCTTTAACTTTAACAAAAGCGCTTAATACTTCCATCTCCTTCAAATTTTGTGATGGGGTCCAGAAAAGGTGCCTTATATGTTTTGGCTAGGTTTTGGCTTCATCTATTTCAGCTTGAATTCTTGACCATAATTTCTAAATATTTGTATTTCGCTTTTTATATTCTCCTTGCATGCCATTTCAAAATTAACACACTCCTCACATCACAATAGGTAAGCTGCTGTTCCGTCAATGTAACACACAATATATTGCAACGGATAATTATAGCGCGTGTCGCTATTTATACGATTTATACGTCATATGTAATAGCTTTCCGGTGGTAGTTATAGCCCCCTCTCTTACGAGTGGGGTATAACACAAGAACTTAACGAGAATATCAAAATAAATATAATTTCAAATTTATCTAATTTTGAAAAAAACACATACATACACATTTTTGTATTTATTTATACGTAACTCTTAAAAACTGTATTATATATGTAACTGGTTCTACTTCGTAACCATTGATTGCGTTCAAAAACTAGAAACAACCCTGTTGAAATATAGTAAAACTGGAATCTCACACAATAGTTTGAGGGTATATACAAATAAAAAAACGTGCTTAAAATTATAAAATATGAAACAACAGCATAGTAATGGTATTAGATTATATTTTATTATACAAATGAATTTCCTTTAAGAACTGTAGAATTTTGTCGCCAGCGACGGTTATAAACAAATTCAAATAAGAATCCACAGTATAAAAACGTTCCCGAATGTGTGCCACGTCAACACAGTCCATCAAGACATGCTTGATTGTATATGGACTGTTACATGACACACACCCGGGTCGTGGTTCACCATTTAAAATATAATTATGGGTCGTCTTGGTATCGCGTTAAAACTACTTGGTCTCTAAGACATGTAAAAGTGTTAAAATTTGTAAGGCGAATTAGTGGTTGGATCTCATGAAGTTTATTATGAACTTCGAGATCCCAACCACTCTGCCACAAACTATAAATATATTTTAAAATAAAGGAGTTAAAATCAGTAAAAGGTAGTTTACAGTTGATGATGTCATTATTCAAGGCTTTCCTAGCTTCCCTGTCGACGACTGTGTTTCCATGGATTCCCACATGACTGGGAATCCAGAAAAACGCAACAACTTTACCCAAAGTTGTTAAGGACCTGTAAATTTGAATAATTTTTAAAATAAATTGATTTTTAACTTTGTTATTTTCAATGGCAAGAAGGCACGATAAAGAATCGGAGCATACAAGAAATTTATTCTCAACTGACGAGGCAACAATTTTTAGTGCAAGAAGAATGGCATGGGCTTCTGCACTAAATACGGAAGAAGCAGGAGGAAGACGGCGAGTTTCAACTCGCTCTCCGAAGACAGCGACTGAAGCGACTTCATCGCCGTCCTTTGATCCATCCGTATTAATTGAGCTGTGATCAGGATAGCAAGATTTTATCTCTGTTGCTGAATAATCAAGGGGTTTGTTTAAGATTTTTTATATTTTCGCAAATCATAAATAAATACTGGTTTAGGATTTAACCATGGAGGATTGTGAGGAATTTCAGTTGGGGCAATTTCATCTATACAGATACCAGAATTTTCCAAATGAGGTTCAATTCTTAGGCCAAACCAAGAAAAGTAGTTTCTTTCACTATTTTAATATGGTTGTTATACAATGTAAGTTCGGGATCAGGATGCATTTTTCTTTTGTTACAAAAATGCATACCGACAGTTTTGGAAGTGGAAAATTTAAATCCATTTTCCATTGCCCATTTCTCTATTCTATGTAAACATAACTGTAGTTGACGTTCTATATTTTTCATGTTTTTCCCCGATAGCAAATGAGGAAATCGTCAACATAGAGAGAACCGTCAATATTGTGTTTCAAGACTTGAGCCAGACTATTAATTTTAATACTAAATAAAGTTACTGATAAAATACTGCCTTGAGGGACACCCATTCTTGTTCAAAAGGGCGTAACCATTGAAACGCTTCTTATATTTGTTCCCGATTCTACCCCGTAACCATGGAATACTCTATTATATATGTTCCTGATTCTACCCTGTAACTATTAAAACTGTCTTAATTATGTTCCTGAAATACTTCTTATATTTGTTCCGATTCTACTCCGTAACCATTGAAAATTATCTCATATATGTCGTAACCATAGAAATACTCTATTATATATGTTCCTGATTCTAACCTGTAACCGCAATAAATCTACTAAATTTTAACTAAAAGTAAAAATAAATCTTACTTTTATTCATCAACTTTGGTTTGTAGCTGAATTGTAAAAATCATCGGGAAGTTCTAGGGTAGAATCATGATCAAGGAAAAAATTATGCCACTGGAAAAATCTACTGGTAACAGTCGAAATTTTTGCCCTTTGTGGATGCTTCAATACGCCGTCCATTTTTGTTTTTTTTAAAGTGCTGCATTCCATATATTTTATAAAATGTTATTTCAGTTGGGCTTTCCCTATTCATCCCCTGCAGATTAGCAGAGTAGCTCTGTGGATGGAGACTTCAGAATCATTCTTTACACTGGAACGGGTATAGATAAAATATGCCTATTGCTTACATCAACTTCTCAGGGTTTTCTATTCAGAAAATATAGAATACCTTAGCCGGCCTTTGATATATCGCTTTGGAATTTTAAATAGTTAATGCTCTACAATATGCTAATTATTTGGATTTTTCATATTTTTGTGCAGTGCCCCTGGAAGAGTTCTCAGTGCTCGATCCATACAGCTGCTAGCGCGTCTTCAGGTGGCGGATATGGGAGGCCCTCTCGTTGGGGGATAATTGTCAGATCATAATATAAAAAGCCTTGCCGCGGACGATAAAGACACCTTTTGTAGATTTCAGTAAAGGCTAAATTTTTTGTCTCTACCCAAAACTCCATACTCTTTCAGTGGCAGACAAATTGTGTTCCTTATATCCCATCTCAACGCTTTTCCGTTGATTTATTGTATTTTAAGTTGTTCTTTTCCCGAGTATAGCTGAAATACTGTTAGCTGGACGTAAGGCAAATACCGGTATACGATCAATCATTTAATTTCCTAATGAGAGGGCCTCCCCTATCCGCCACCAGGGGACGCATTGAGAAGCTCTGTGAACCCTCACAGCATGGATAAAATCATTGACACTGCATGCACACATTGGCTGATATCGACTAATTATTTAACGTTTACAGAAAGTATATAGAGATATTAAAAGTTTCGAAAATATTAATCCCATTTTTAATCAAACAAAATGCATGGTTTGATGTGATAACTGCTTGCATCGCTATTATCATTGTAAGCATACATATAATGGATTCTCCCATTTGACTGCTTTTGTTCACGTTATATTTTGAGCAGTTTTATGACATATACGATAGAATCGCCCATTTTAGGAATCTTAACTATTTGGCGAAATGATCACAAGATTAATTAAATGTAACAGTGCGTATGTCTAGATGACAATAAACAATGTTAAATAAGTTTTTTGCTTTAAACAACTCCTTTCCACTTAAAACCAATATCAAGGGAATATATGTAATTGAATGAATACAAATTTTATCATGCTTGTGTTGATACTTAAGATAACTGTGCATTGAATTCCTTGTTTAAACAGCTGTTAGACCTTCAAGCAGAAAACTATGCCACCGGAAACATAAAGTACTAGTATCAACAGATTTTTTGCCTTTTCTAGATGCTTCAAGACGCCTTCCTATTTTGTTTGTTTTATTTTTTGTTTTTTTTAAACTACAACGGGGTCTTTAGCTTTCACAAGTGCGCCGAGTAGCTCTGCGGATGGAGCCCTCGGAATCATTCTTTACACTGGAACGCGAATTAATAAAATATGTCTATTGCTTACACCAATTCAAGCGTATGTATATCTGCAGAAGATTCGCAACTTCTAAGGGTTTTTCTATTTACAAAGTGTATAATACCTTAGCCGGGCTTCGGTTAAACGTTTCCGTTAATTAGTTCTTTGTTAAAATGTTCTTTTCCTGAATAAAGCTGAAATACTTCTCGCTGGACGTAAAGCAAATATACAAGCAATTAATTTATTCCGCAACTATAGGGCCTCCCCTATCCGCCAAATTGCGACGTTCGCTGGGCAGCTCTGTGGCTCGAGCACTGTCAACCCTTACAGCATGTTTCCAGTATTGACACATTGACATTTAAACTAATCGCTAAAAAAGATATTTTTCCATCTGATTGGAAACTCGCACACGTCATTCCTATTTTCAAAACGAGGGATAAATCTTTTATGTCTAATTACAGACCAGTTGCATTCTTATGCTGTATAAGCAAAGTTTTAGAGAAAATTGTATATAAATATATCTATAACCAATTATTTTCGAACGCCCTTCTATATAAGTGTCAGTCGGGATTTATGCCAGGACATTTCACTAACCAACAACTTGGCGAAATATATCACGAAATTTTATTAGCTTTAAATAATGGGCACAACACAGCTGTAACTTTCTGTGATACAAGTCGTGCTTTTGACACAGTCTGGAACATAGGTCATATTTTAAAACTAGAGAATTATGGTATAAAAGAAACCATGCTAATTGGGTGAAGTCCTTTTTAGAAGATAGACATCAAAACATTGTTCCAAAAGATGGCATATCTGATTTTGGATACTTAAAAGCTGGTGTACCCCGGCAATCAGTACTTGGTCCTCTCCTTTTCATCGTATATGTTAATGATATTGCTGATGATGTATTAGGACTATGTCGATTGTATGCCGACGACACTTCAATGGGGCATACTGCTCCCTATGAAAAAACTCTTGTTAATATGGTTAACATTGACAAAATATCTCTAAGTGGTCTAATGATTGGTTAGTCAAACAAATTCCAGAAAAAACTGATATAATGGTATTCAGCAGTAAAGCTCGACACTCTACATTGCGAAATTTAACAACGTTCTTATTGACCCAGTTGTCTCTCACCAACACCTGGGTTTAAAATTCAGTTTCGATGGCAAATGGACTGTGCACATCAAAAGCATTATTGATAAAGCTTCCAAGCGGTTAAACGTTTTGCGCAAATTTCAATTAAATCGAGGATGCTTAGAGCAGATTTATCTGACATTTATTCTTCCAATTCTAGAATATTCCTGCAAGGTGTGGGATAACTGTGGTCAGGCTAACGCTGACGGTTTAAAAAACTTCATCTTCAAGCTGGGAGAATTATCGCTGGACTTACTATGTATGCGCAGTTTAGACTATCTTTCAAGAGACTAGATGGGAGCCCCTTGCACGTAGATGGGAACGACAAAAACTTGTTCTTTTCTAAAATATTGTCAATGGTAAATGTCCGGAATATCTCACTGATCTAATGCCGCCAATGGTCGCTGAAACCACAGTTTATAATTTACGTAGGTAGTAGTCAAAATTACTATGTTCTATTAACACGTCTTACTTTATTCCAGCAATCCTTCTTCCCAGCTACACTAAATCTTGAATGATCTAGGCATATCTATACGAAATTTGCCTTCAATTGACATTTTTAATTGTTCATTGAGAGCAAGATATTGCCACTACAAAAAACAGCCGGACTATTACTTCATTGGCGATAGACATTTAAACATTCCTTCATATCAGACTACGCCAAAAATACAGTTCACAAAAACATGGCCTATTTGGAGCCAAACATTGAAAATTGAAAATACTGCATCTGAAACTGTAGAACACTTTTATGTTCTGCAAAAACTCCCATATACCTAGTCTTAAATTTACTATTGTTTAATTTTCGTTACGATCTGAACACACTTTTAAATGGGGTAGTTAATGACAGCTATAAAAACAACTGCTTACTATTTCAATGCGTTCAGTTATATATCAAAGAAACCGGACGATTCACAAGTAACTAAGCTTTCAATTGCATCAATCCCCCCCTTTTTCCCTTTGGTTCTGTTTTTTGTGTGTTTTGCTTCATAAATACTTTGTACTATGTACTATGTGAAATGTACAACCCAAGTGAATGTTCATATGTATTTCTTAGGTCACGTTTATATCCATGTCTGCCATAACTGATTGTAAAATATACGATATCAGTAAATGTCAATACATGTATACTGTGTAAATAGCGGGGAAAGCTATTCTAAATTGTAATAATTTGTGTCTGATCCAATTCTCTTCTGTTTTTGACAATAAAATATATTTTAACTATTGACACTTCATGTACACACACGCTAATGGCGACTAATTAATAACTTTTACACAAACGATATAGCGAAATTTGGAAAATATTAATCCCATTTTTAACTAGACAATGTCGATCTAGCTATCGATGATACCCCTGCGTAATTTTTTTTTGTTTTGAAAAATCTTAACGTTTATTGCAAACAGGTGAACATGGTGTCTAATGGAATTCCTCCAGCATCAAAAAGCTTCTGTGCTGACAAACTGTGTTGCAATATATAAACAAAGAGACAAAGGGAAGATGTACACAGCAAAAACAATTTATTCCCAAACAAAATTGGAGGAGATGTAATTATTGCATATAAATATTTCATATTTACCTATTGTTTATTATCTACATGAATAGTGAAGGAAACACACAGGAAATGAATGAATGCTGGGAGAAATGAACTGGTGTAACAACAGGAATAATGTCTTCAGGTAAATGAAAGTTTATATACAGGTGATCAAGAAGTGATCCAAATCTGTGTGTAGGCTGAGTTATAAGCTGATGAAATCCATAGTAACACATAAATTTTTACAAATGTGAGTCGGCACTTAATTTTTCAATAAAGTTAACATTAAAGTTTACTATTGTAGGCACATTCATATGTGGAATACAGTTCACTAAAGAGTCCATATGCTGTAAAAATATTAGAATGTCATAATCGGGAGGTCTGTAAATATTCACTATGCAGAAACGTTTATTTGTTAAACGGTTCTGTACTAAAACTGCTATTGACTCTATTTCAATATCTATTAATTGTATTTCCTCAAAATGTAAGTCTTCATGAATGTATATCAATGTTCCTCCATGGGCTGCATACTGTCATCTGTTTGAGAAAATAGACTAATTACGAAGTGCTTGGCTTCTGTCTTTTCTTTATATCTTATAACCTTTTCTGTATAGTTTATCATTACTATCGAAAGGCATCAGAAACGTTTCTGTAATGCAAAATACATGGCTACATCGAGTGATATAATGATGAGAAACTTCCTGTTAATGACAATTTAATGACTGTGCATTAATATGACTGATTGCTGTGTTTTGTCTCAAGTCTGGTAAAGTTTTAAATGATGGTGAATAGTAAAAAAGCATTGTTTTTTCATCCTTTAAACTCCTTCTATTGTTGCTTTGCTTGTTGTAATTTTTGAATCTGAAAAATTAATGAAGTGAAGACCACGCAAACTTTTTACTCGACTTATTGCAACATATAATTGTCCAGGCTGAAATCTACCATCACATGAAATAACTATTTTACTTAATGTTTCCCCTTGCACCTTGTGAATAGTTGTTGCCCAGGCCAGAGTTAGTGGGAACTGATGTCTGGTGGCATGTACCTTGGAATGCTTTCCTAACTGTAGAAGTATATCTATCGCTGGTATTGGCACTGAATCATACTTATCTTTTGGAAGAATTGATTTATGAGCTTGACGACATTTAAGACCAACATTACAGTTGTAAAATGTAACTAAAACAAATTTTGGAGTATAATTTTGGGTAAGTTCACAGTTTGGGAAAAACACTGTAACAGTGCTTTTTTGTCCGTTTACCAAACCATCATCAGTCTTAACATTATATGTTAGCATTACTCTTGCGCCAACATCTAATTGCACTGTTTTCCTAAGACCACCAGTTTGAGTATGTTTCTCAGGCAATTGTACAGAAATAGTTCCAGTTGTTGTATCCCTTTTTGAGTCTTTGGATTCAATTTTTATTATAGGTGCTGACAGTGACTGAAGTTTTTCTATATTATGATTATCAACAGCTGCATTTGTTGTAAACACATAAAGAGCATTGATTGGCGGATTTTGTGAAATTCTTGATTTCAGAATTAAAACATCATCTTCTGTGTGGATTCCAATCCGTATTCTATTAAGAAGCTGAGCAAAGTGGATGTCATCAGCTTGTCTCATAATTTGATTAAGTTCAAAAATCTGAAAATGTTGTTGCCATATTGAACCATACAGTCTCGCCATTGGATTACAAGGCAGTGCAAAGATAGAGAATTTGAGCAAGTGGTGGTAGCTGAAATAGATCACCAAATGAAAGGATACTTACTCCACCAAAAATCTTGTCACATCCTTTTATCTGCTTAAGCCTACTGTCTATCATTAAAAGCATATCTGCACTGACCATGGACACTTCATCAAGCACAAGTATTGTAAGATTCTGAAGTCTGGTTCTCAAAGTGTTTAGCTTGTCTGGTGTAAGTGGTGGTATTCTGGTCAAACTTTTCATGACTGGCAATAGAAAACTTGCATGCAATGTTGTTCCATTAATATTAAAAGCGGCAGTTCCTGTAGGAGCTGCAAGAGCTATTGTTATGTCATCTGGGGACTCCACAAGTGGATGTAATAAGCAATAAACGGTTTGATAAATTGCTTTAATTAGGTGAGATTTTCCGGTTCCAGCACATCCAGTAATGAAGATATATAAAGGATCTGGTTTCCAGGAACTTTTTCTGCTCTGCACAGTTTCTGTACACCAAGACGCAATGTAAGAATGAATGTTTTCTTGTTCCACATTTAAAGATCTAACACGTTCCTTCCATTGGCTGTCAGTCATTAAACTGGACTGAAGTTCATATCTTACAGTTGACGTTGAAGATAAGGAAGGATCAGTATTGCTAGAAGATATTAAAAAGTCTGGATCAATAAAATGTTCATCTTTATCAACTGTTCTGCCTTTAGAAACTGCATCCATATTTTTTTGAGCTTGCTCTGAAGCCATCAGATTCCAAGATTCTTCATTATCCAAAGGACCGTTTTCTTCAATTTCTTCAACTATTGAATCAATCAAATTTGAATTCTTCTTAAATGGCTCCATATTCTTGTTTACTACATCTGATACAATCTTTAATTTTTCTACAAATTTATCTTGTACTAAATCTTTCTCCTTGTCTCTGCATGGAAAGTAAAGTAACAGCATGCTATAAGCATATCTTTCTGGATCTTTTTGTTTTGAAAAACGATGTGTCCTTATAATTGCTGGCTGTTCTCATTCTCATGTAATTTCCATTTCTAAGAATTATATACTTCGGAGTTTCTACTGTATTTTCCTCCTCTAAGATATCTGGAGTTGTGTCTTCTGATGATTTCACAGATTTTTTGTCATCATATGTAGCAGCAAACTCTGCTAGGCACATGTTCTCTAAAGGGCTTGGTCTGTTCTGATATTTTCCAAGTAAACCAATAAGATAAATATCTTCATCATAATCATCCATGTTGTTAATCTGAGACATTGGTTTCAGAAGCTGAACTCTCTGTGATGGTAAATTTGTTGGTATAAATATTCTTTTCCTTGAAAATCTTGATAGTGGGAGAGACAATACTCGATAACATGTCTCTTGGGCACTTACTTCTCTGTGAGAGAGAAACTTTGAGCTTACTGTTTTAAGTCTATTCTGAACATCCATATTTGCACATTCTTTACTAACATTTCTGAGAAGATCTCCTAGCGTTCTTTCTGCTTTTGTGATATACGAACAGATATACATAATACATGCATATGCATCACAAACAAATTGTATATTAATATTTGCTTTCCATAAAGAAAGAATTGTAGGATTGTAGTTGTTGATGTTTTTATTTAACGGGGCTCTTTTCACTATAATTGCATTTGTTTTCCTTGAACATTTTAGAGCAGTAAGATATTGTTCTTCTGTGATGCCAACTGTCTTTAATATGTCTTCTAATGTTTCATTTTCTTCGTTGTCATCTAATACTTCATTAACTTTACTTAGTATTTTCTTTACTAAAGCAGGCAACATGTCAGGCCGATGTCAACATTTGTTGTATCTTTTCTTACAACTAATGTATTGTTGACAGGTGGTCTTGGATATCCAAATCTACAACTTTTTGATTTTTTTCTACATGATGCAGAATGTAAATGACGTCGGAGTCTATTAACTAAGCCTTTCAAATCCTCATTGTTATCGGGAATATTATTTGAAACATACTTGTCATGAAACTGTATTAAGTCTTTATCAGAGTAATTTTCCAATGTAGGTGCACCTTTAATCCATATAGCCATATGGGCATGCGGAGAATCCCGTTGTTGAAACTCGATGCGATACATGTACATGCCTACCGGTCCAACTTGTTCTTCTGAGTTCAAAAGGATATGTTTTATAAAAAGCTGCAAACGATAGTCAAAGTGTCTTGCTGCTGTTAACGGGTTTGTTCTTATCCAGTCACATCTATCTGTATATGATAACTGATCAACATCTTCATCACTTAAGTTAACACCTTGTTGTTTTGCAATCACTTGAATTGTTTCGTGGCACTGCAAATCTGCAGCAGAGAGGGTCAAAAACCAAGTGAATGGTCCCAATTGTTTCACAGCAGCTAGAAGTTCCAATAAGATTATGTCAAAATATGCAGGTGATCCTCTTATCTGAGATAAAAACTTATAGGCATGGTCCTTTTGGATGAATGATCTCATCTGACTAGCATCTTCAATTTGTCCAGCTGTTAACTTAGAACTTTGGGCCTTTCTCATTGTTATGTTGATGGATGAGTTTATAAAAAGCAAGTCTCTTAAATGTTGGGCATAAAATATATAATCTATATCGCTTGCAAATCTTACATCTTTGTAAAGCAAAAGTGCATTAAAGTATTTGGAAACAGATATATCAGTTGTTCTTTTGTGATCGATGCCATACAACCCATTCGGAAAAAGCTTTGGAAAAGACAAAACTTCATTGTTTTTATCTGTTAGAAGAGACTTTGGTATTTTTCTTCCCCTGGTGCTATGGATAATATTTGGTTTCCATTGAAATCCAAATTCTGAAGACATGTATCAAATGTAACTGATCGCAATTTATTAGTTTCACTCTCAAGTACACTTTCAACTTCATGATCAGAACTGTCACTCTCATCTTCATTATTTTGATCACCACTTTTTTCTATCGCAATGTTGTTGTCAAAGTCATCTTCAAATCTAAGGTAGTTTGTATCAAAGATGGCCATAAATCATTGTCATCTGCTGCTGCAGCCTTTGTCCACTGTTCCATAATTTGAACATCTTTGTAGAAAGTGTTAACATAATGCAAATAATGTAAAGCAGCAATTATTTTTGTTGGAGATATGTATTCAAATTGGACATGCCCCCTATAGTCTAATATTCTCTTCAGTTTGACAGGTATTAATCCAGCAATAGATGGTAGCCTAGGAAGAAGATTAGTAGTACTTGTAGTATCAACTGGAACATTAACTACAGAACCAAAAATAGTTTTTTGGTTTCCCTTTGGTAAAGCTACAATTTTCATGAAAATCAGCCTCTGAGAAATCAGTCTAGCTTCAAAGTCTGATAAGCTTTTTAATGGTTCTTCAAGCTCTGCAACATTCATTCCATTTACTGTTGCTTGTGCTTGAAGTTTCTTCTTTATCATTGCATTGAAGCATGTAGCACATATAAAAGTACATTTATCATCACAAGAATTATCCAATCTGGGACACAGATCTGCCAAATGTCTTGGTCTAGTCTTTTTATTTTAGCATTGTCTAACTTTTGCACACTCTGTTAGTAAAGCATTCTAGCACATATTAAACAAAGGAAATCAGGGCCCATTTTGATACCCTCCGTAAACTGACAATACTGTCTTTCACTATCACATCTTTCTGTTAATTTCCGACTTTTGTCTATTCGTTTATCATTTTGAATTTCCTCATCTGTTCGGTTTATTCTTCTCGTAGATTTTCTAGTTTTGTCTATTTGTTTATCATTTTGAATTTCCTCCTCTGTTCGGTTTATTCTTCTTGTAGATTTTCTAGTTTTGTCTATTCGTTTATTATTTTGAATTTCCTCCTCTGTTCGGGTTATTCTTGTTGTAGATTTTCTAGTTTTGTCTATCTGTTTATCATTTTGAATTTCCCACTCTGTTCGGTTTATTCTTGTTGTAGATTTTATAGTTTTGTCTATCTGTTTATCATTTTGAATTTCCTCCTCTGTTCGGTTTATTCGTCTTGTATATTTTCTAGTTTTGTCTGTCTGTTTATCATTTTGAATTTTCTCCTGTGTCTTCTTTTTTCTACTTGTATATTTTTTAATTTGGTCCATCTGTTTAATAGTTTGAATTTCCTCTTGTGTCCTTTTTAGTTTACTTTTAGATTTTTTTGTTTTGTCTATCTGTTTATCAATTTTAATTTCCTCTTCTGTTCGGTTTTTTCTTCTTGTAGATTTTCTAGTTTTGTCTGTCTGTTTATCATTTTGAATTTTCTCCTGTGTCCTCTTTTTTCTACTTGTATATTTTTTTATTTGGTCCATCTGTTTAATAGTTTGAATTTCTTCTTGTGTCTAATTTAGTTTATATGTAGATTTTCTTGTTTTGTCTATCTGTTTATCAATTTTAATTTCCTCCTCTGTTCGGTTTTTTCTTCTTGCAGATATTCTAGTTTTGTCTATCTGTTTATCAATTTTAATTTCCTCCTCTGTTCAGTTTTTTCTTCTTGCAGATTTTCTAGATTTGTCTATCTTTTTATCATTATGAATTTTCTCCCCCGTCCGTTTTATTCTGCTTGTAAATTTTCTTGATTTGTCTATTTGTTTCTCATTTGCAACTTCTTTATGTGTTCGTTTACTGCGTTTTTCTCTCATTCTCTTTTTTGCTTGTTCATTTTCATATACAATTTCTATTTGTGTCCTTTTTTCACGCTCTTTTGAATTCCTTAATTTATCTTTTAGCATGTCTGCCTGAATTTGTTCATTGTCCTGTTTTGGCGTTGTAATGTTTTCTGACATTGATTTTTTATTTTATAGGATGTGTTAAAATCCTTTTGCTGTTCAATTTGTCTACAGATTGCTTTTTGAAGCAGAAATGACATCATTTGGTGTGGATCTTTTTTTTCTTCTGGTGATTGCTGCAAAAAAAGATCAGATAAATTACATAGTTCAAACAATAGTTTGCAAGCAAACCAATCTTTCTTAAAGTGTTTTTATTACGGACCGGTGTGGTATTAATATTTGCTACCATGATAAACAAGCTTCTTTTTATCTTTTGGAATACACATTCGGTACAACAACGATGTGTTCCGAAAGTCTATTATGAAAATTTGCTACCACAATAATACAAAGTTTGAATTATCTCCCCTTCACCGTTAGAATATGATAATAAATGCACAAATTAGTTAAAAGGGACCAATATGAAAATGATTGTTCGAAGACCTCTGACAAAAACTGGCACTTTAATAATTTTGAAGTTAAACAGTTGATAATAATATTCGTATATGAAGCTGTTTACTTTCAAAAGAAAAGGGAAAATTTCAAGAGTTCAGACACATGAAATGTATAACCTCATGATTTGGATATGAGACAATAACCGCCCGAAAACCAAGTTTTCGTATTATGTAAAGTCATTATCGTATAAATCACGCTTCCATTTGTTAAACGTTTTCTTACAAGACCTTTCCTTTCCTTAAACTTTCACAACTCATAAAAAAAGACAGATAGAAAATTTATTGCCCGTGGCGTAGCGAACACTTATAGTCTTGCTACAGATAAGCCTTATGTATGTTAATTAATAATGAGGACCACAGAGGGATACCATTATATCAAAAACTTGGGGTTATTTATGGCATGTAATTAAAAAATCGGCCATGTCAAGGAAGCTATCTTAGGACTAGGATATGTCTTAGGATGGTCTTAGGACACGTGTTAGTCCTAAGTCGTGTCAACGAACGCGTCCTATTTTAGAAGATCTAATTTTCTTCCTAAAACAATTAGGATGCCCTAACTTTGCCTAACAAACACAAATATGGCTGCTTTTTCGACACATCAGACGACGGGGATATAATATTCGTCAAAACAGAATATTTAGGGATATAGACAACAGGCTTGCGTGCTTGCTTGCTCGAGGTTGACCATTTTTTCGTATTTCCTTCGTTGTAATCTGATAGTCTTTATTTTGTGGAGTTGACCTTGGTACATATTTTTTTCCATGTCTTCTTTTCAGCACTTTTTAATTGTTACATTAGAAAGTTTTGCTTGATATAATATTTTTGTTAGCATTCACTTCGGCGACCAAAACTTCAAGTTCAGTCCATCCATCCATCCATCCATTCATCCATGCATCCAACGATAGATGGCTTAACTAATGGCAATGTACACGTGTAGATATCGAGTGGGACCTTATAGCAACGGTTCTATATATATGTTGCCGGTTTATAATTGATAAATTTGAAATAATTAACTTTTTGTGTTTTTAATACAAATTAATTATCTCAAACGCCGAAATATTTAACAAATAGTTCATGACACTGAGGGTCATATGGCAGTATATGGACCGGTTGGTGGCCCAAAAAATTTATATGGACCGAAGCGCAGCTGGGGTCCATCTATTTTTTGGGGCCACCAATAACCGGTCCATATACTGCCATATGACCCGAAGTGTCATTAACTATTTGTTATATTATACTTTACTTTTTGTAAGCTTCTATACTCATTTATTTGCTCCATATGCACAACATTTACTGTCATGACTGATCATTTTAGGTTATTGTTGTTCTGAAAACTCATTTTGCATGTCAATTACTTGTCGTAAATAATCTTCGAACAGATGTGTAAATCCAATGTACATTTTATCCCCAGCCGGTCCATGGACCGGTCCATATACTTCGGTGTGTCTTTATACGATTATATAGACCGTTTATGCTTACAAAAAAAATCATTGAAAAATAAATCTTCAAAGTATAATATATTAATATATTAAATTTATTAACCCTTAAATATTCCTATTAGTTTGAGAAAAAATATATAAGGATCATCTTCTGTTGCTTTTGATGAGTTGGTCCAACTAAATATAACTTATGATTTTTGTATTTAAAGGTAGTGATGAAATTAACTCATTGTAAAACATTTACCACCGCAATGCCGTTTTAAATCTAACTAAAATTATATTGTTAACATTTGAAAACAATTTAGATTCTTTAGCTTGTAATAATATATATTTATTGAAATTAAACTTGTATGTTGGCATGCTTTTTTATGAAAGAGATGTTTTAAAAGGAAATATCTTACCTTTATTATGTCCGAATATGGGAATGAATTGAATGAATTATATATTTCTTACAATTATTTTAAAATCATTTAAATTTTACATGTATCTTTACTTTCATTTTTAAATAATTATTAAAGATTGTCTTAGGATGGTCGTAAGATAATCTTAGTAAGGACTATCCTAAGCTTTGTTGAAGGCATTAAGTCAGACTTAGGACATGTCTTAAGACCATCCTAAGTATTATCTTAAGACGTATCTTAGGACATATCTTAGGATTCTTTCGTTTACACGGCCCTGGATGCTGTCCATCTGTCTGTATGTACGTCCGTCTGTACGAATATCCGTCAGGCTTTTCTCAGAAACCGTACACGAAAACAATTTGAAATTTGCAGGGGTGGTTCAGTATCACACGTGGTACGCCTTAAGCGACTGTCAGACCTGTCGAAGAACTACTTCCTCTTTAGGACTGGGTCGATATGAAAATGTGTGAAAACGAGTATGAAAAGTTCCGTCAAGCTTTTCTAAGAAACCGTACATTAGAACAATTTGAAATTTGACAGGGTGGTATAGTATCACAAGTAGTACGTCCTTAGTGACTTTCAGACCTGTCGGACGATTACTTCGTGTTTGGGGCTGGGCCGATATGAATATGTGTGAACACGAGTATGAAAAGTTCCGTCAAGCTTTTCTCAGAAACCGTACATGAGAACTATTTGAAAATTTGGCAGGGTGGTTCAGTATTACAAGTTGTAAATCCTAAGCGACTTTCAGACCTATCGGACAGCTACTTTCTTTTTGGGACTTCATTTAACGGGGGGAGGGGGCATCTGTGTCCCATGGACACACTTTTCGATTTTGTTTAATTGCGTTGCATTTTAACTATCAAACCTTAATCTATATATGTACAGTAGAGGAAATGTTTTATTTAAATAGTACAGTATATGTCAACTTTATAAACTAAGGGGTTAAGGTAGTAAGTCATCTACTTGTGATCATGGAATTGGTTAAACAATTGTGCTCAGCTTCTAGGGGGCTGAGACCCCCCTGCTGCGATATGTATTTCTTATCTTTGATGTTAAGTATAATAAAATTTACATTGTAATGTACTCTTCCGCAATATATTTATTAAGATATTTAATAAGAACCTCATCTTGTAATTGAGAAGACTGCTTCGATCTAACTGCACTATTCAAAATAATCTTGGCTGACCCAAATTTGTTGCGAAATTTGAAAATGTTATGCCCCTTCCTTTTTCAATGCCTTATGTTGGAAAAAAGTAGCTTCTAAAATAGCCGAAATAAAATAAATGGGAAATGAGAAAAAATTTTGAAAACAAGCGTCAAATTTTTAAAACATGCTTTCAATTCGCCTGTATATACAACCAAATTCATCCGTGGTGTTCAGAATTTTCTATTGACCAATTATATAAGTTCTGATATTTTAATGCGGTGTTTTTAAGTCTCCGTGAAACTGCGTAATACTAGATAGGGGGCCATAGTTTATAGTTCTTTTTCACAATGAGATAAAAAGGAATGTTAATTAGAAAACAGATTTATATTTTGCGTAATGGGTGATATTTAAAAAGCATATTTTCTAAATCATCTTAAATTCGAAGCTAGATTATAACGGATTTTGCAATACATGTAAAATAAAAATTAATTTGTCAATTAATGGAATACTTGTATTTCCTGTAATTAGTTTTCAGCAATGCAAGTGCATGTTTGGATTTTCTTTTTTTTTTAATGGGGAGTGTTACACACACTATATATAATATACGAGAAGCGACACAGCAAAAAGGGTGAAGCAGGTGAAAGATTTAATTTTAATTAGATTGGTAGAATACAACTCTCCATTTTTAGATTAACATATATTCAACTTCTTCCACGGATTGACTAAAACATTATAGACAGATTTATCAAAAACATAATTCTACGAGAAATGTCCCCGTTTAAGAGTTTTATAATACAGTCACATGACAGTGTGGTTAATTTGTATTTATAATATATCCTCAACACATATTTTACCTATAAACAAATAATTTCACCAATAATTGCTTTAATCTGACCTTAATTAACCCAATTCCAGGTTTGATACATTGCTGCTCTATTCAAATTAAAGATTGACTGTGACGGATAATAGTGTTATCTAATGACTATTTATCTAGAATCATTGTGAAAACCTAACCAAATGTAACTTAATTAAATCTATTGACGAAGGTAGTAAAAGTATCCACCAGAACTAACGGATTTGTCACTATACTAGATGTGTTAGGATTTATCTACATGTTTATAGCACTAAATCAATAAAATTCGCTTTGTAGTGTGTTGTGTGATGAACTTAATTGATGTTATTACAATTTAATTAGATTGAAGTTATGGGGACACTGAAGTAATTACTGCCGAAAATATTTAAATAAAATCTCTTCTTCCAGATGTTGATACGACCCCATACGAAAGGTTAAACCTGATCAACAACTGTCTTAAGTTTTCAGTGCAACAATTTTATGAGGAGTATAGTGAATTCTTTAATTTCTTTTAGAAATTTATCTTCTTAAAGAAAAATACACGGCATGTTTGGTTCATACTATAGATAAAGGATATATTTATTTTTATTTAAGTTTATTTAGAATAATTTAAGTTGCTTTGTAAGCTGAAATATGATTATATAATTCAAATGAGCAAATATCCCTATTTTTCGGAATACAAGAGTTACTTCCCATTTGCAAGAGTTGTCTTTCATAACAGCAGGTACAGATAGGGAAAAATTACGTTTTTATTTTTTTTTAAATAATGTCTGTGGACTGACTCCTCCAGTACAACTAAAAAACGGCAGAATTAGTTTGCATATCATAATAAATTTTACCGGATGCTTTGCTATGTGAATAAAGAACAGATAACTCTGCAAATGGGAGATAAATCTTGTTTACCGCAAGTAGGGAATTATACGATAAAAAATGACATATTCTTACGCCGTTAAAATTCAAATAGTCTCACGACGTGGTCGATCTATTTACCATTAGAAAATTGTTTAGATTTATAGTTAAAATTAAATTACAAGGAACATTGCACATTTCTAAACAGGTTATATTCTATAACCTGGCTTGTGTCTGTTTACTAAAATTTAAAAGATTACAAATGTTTTATACAATACGAAACCAAAATGCCCCTCAATACGTAAGGAGAATCGTTCCCACTAAAGTTCAAAGTTTAAGTCCTCATCCATTACGAAATGGTGATGACATAATATTACCATACTGTAGACTTTCCCTCGGTAATCAATCATTTATTCCCAAAACAATTAAGCAATGGAATAGAATTGATCGGAAGTGTTAACTCTATTTGGGCCTTCAAAAATGCTTTAAGGAAAGATTCTGTTTTGTGGGTAGTGCCAAGACACTATGCATATGGCCCCCGAAATTAAAAATAATACATGTATTAACACACTAAGTTGGTCAGCATCCTTTCTTTATTATTTATTTATTCAGATCAAACCTTATTTTAAATCCATCCTGTTTATGCGGTATTCGTATTGAAGATGCAAACCTATTTCTTTGATTGTCCCATATATAACAACCACAGATTAGATCTTATTGGTTATCTAAGATTGCTACCTATTGGGACTAATATTGATTTGCATACACTTACTAGTGGCAATGTAGAACATCCTTATGAAAAAAATTTAAGTATTTTTAAAGAAGTGTTTGAATATGTTAAGAGATCCAAAAGAGTTTTAATTCTGCGATGCAGTGGTCAGAGTCAAACGGAAACATCTTCAGCCACTATTGACTTTTATTTTGATTTTTTTGTAATTATTTCTCACGTTTGTTTATTTGAAATTGTGTACAAGTTTTTCTATCTTGTGATCTACATTGTTTTAGCATATGTATATACTTGTAATGTACAGATGACTTTATAAGTATGTATTTACGTGTGTCCAATCCATTTTTTTAATTAACAAATGAAATATGTTTAAATTAAATGTTTGTCCGACTTCCTTTGTATTGAAGACTTTTTAAGGAATTGAGCAACAAACTGAAAATTATTCGACACGGACTTTGGTTAAATATATATTTTGTTTTAGTTTCCCGTTGTTTACCTTAATTAGTTGTTTTATATAATTAAAGGTAAAATCTGATTAAAAGACCAAGTTTTTTCTTAAAAATTCATAAACATTTGTTTTAATGAAAGCTAATAAATGTATCAACATTATTTGCAGAAAAATATGTGTTGTAGATTTTAGAGGTTCTAATTCATTCCTAGTTCTTGGAGGTGATCAATATCTTCACCCCGTCCAACGTATAATGATTTTTTATATCGTTTTATATATGAAATCATCATATTTGAATGCAGGGAAAAATTTGTTTTTAATTTGCGGATACTTTTAGCTCCACCGCAAACCATTAGTGTAAATCTAAAAGTCAGGTAGGTGATTTTTGATGGGTCATCTTTCTTATACATTTGTAATGCAAATATATATATGTAGCTGATTTTCATAAGTAATCCACGTGATACCTCTGTAATAAAATGTTTTGATGTAGGGTATATTATATATATTATAGGAAATCTTTCTGATACCCCTGATATGTTGTGTAAAGATTAATAGGTTCTTTCATACGTTTTTGGGAAAGACCGGTTGATCTTTCACGAGTGATAGAAATTTTATGTCTTTTCGCGAGTGGAGCACAGCGGAACGAGCCAAAAGACATAAAAATTTCTATCACGAGTGAAAGTTCACACGGGCTTTCCCAAAAAACGCATGAAAGTACCTATTTCTTCCGTAAACCAACAACTTTTACATTGCTATATCATATAGACTCTCCATTGTTTTGTACTCCATTGTCTCTGACATCCAATCAGAACGCCGGAAACAAGAACGTCATTGAAGAACGTTGTTATGCTTCCATAACAACGTTCTTGTTTCTGGCATTGTGATTGGATGACACAGCAAGTACAGATGTGTGCGCGTGAGCTCATCTGTTCTGGGTCATCTGTACCAGAAATCGGCCATTTGTTTTTTATGGGACATATTCTGATGCCTCTGTTACACATTCTATAGATTTATGGTAGCTGATCTTCATGGTCATCTCTCTTATATATCTGTTGTACAATGTACATGTAAGGTAGTTGATTTTCATGGATCATCTTTCTGAGACTCTTTTATAGTTGAAAGCAGACTAATTTTTATGATTAAATTTGAACAATGCATATATGTATGGTTGCTGGTTTTCATTAGTCGTCTTTCTGAGACTCTGTAAAATTCATAGGCGCAAGGAAACTGATTTTCATGGTCATCTTTCTTATACCTTGTTATAGTTGTAAAGAAACCAATTTTCATGAATCATTTTTGTGATACATCTGTAATACTATGTGTAGATAGATGTAGGGTAGCGGTTTTTCATGGGTAGTGTTTCCGATACCTCTGGTGTAAATTATAAATATGTAAGGATGCTGATTTTTAATTGACATCTTTATTATACCACTTTAATCAAATATGTAGATGTAGGGCCGGTAGCTGTTTTTCATAGGACACCTTTAAGATACCTCTGATATAATGATTAAAGATTTAAGGTAGCTGATTTTCATGGGTCACCTCTCTGATGCCTCTGTAATACAATGTATACATATAGAGTAGTTTTTTTTCTCAGGACATCGTTCTGATACCTCTGATATGGTATGTAAAGATTTAAGGTAGCTGGTTTTAATGGTTCATATTTCTGATGCCTTTGTTACACATTGTATAGATGTAAGGTAGTTGATGTTCACGGTTATCTCTCTGATATCTCTAGAGTAAAATATATAGGTGTAAGGTAGCTGTTTTTTATAGGACATCTTTCTGATACCTCTAATATGCTATGCAAAGATGTAAGGGAGCTTTTTTTTCTTGTGTCATCTTTCTGATGGCTCTGTTATACATGTAAATTGTATAGATGTATGGTAGCTTACTTTCAATGTCATCTCACTGATATCTCTTTTGTAAAATGTATAGATGAAGGGTAGTTGTTTTTAATAGGACATCTTTCTGGTACCTCTATTATGCTATGCAAAGATGCAAGGTTGCTGCTTTCCATGTGTCATCTTTCTGATGGCTCTGTTATACATCGTATAGATGTAAGGTGGCTGATTTTCCATGTTTCACGTTTTAAAACATTTGAAATGCAAATATATAAATGGAGGGTAGCTGATTTTCATGACTATTCTGTCTGATACCTCTGATATGCTATGTAAATATTTAAGGTTGCTGGTTTTAATTGGTTATCTACGGGAAACCTCTGTTATACAATGTATTGAATAAGTTAGCTGTTTGTCATGGGACATCTTTCTGAGACTCTAATTTATAGGCGCAAGGAAGCTGGTTTTCATGGCCATCTTTCTTATATCTTTGTTATAATGGTATAGATGTCAGGTATTTGATTTTGTATGGGTCATAGTTCTAATTCATTTATAATGCAAATGTATATAGATGTAGCTGATTTTCATAACTAATCCATGTGATACCTCTGTAATACAATGTTTTGATGTAGGGTAGCTGTTTTTTATACGACATCTTTCTGATACCTCTATATGCTATGCAAAGATGTAAGGGAGCCGATTTCCTTGTGTCCTTTTTCTGATGGCTCTGCTATACATTGTTTAGATGCATAGTAGCTGATTTTCATGGTCATTTCTCTGATATCTCTGTTGTACAATGCATAGATGAAGGGTAGTTGTTTTTCTTTTTCATAGGACATCTCCCTGATACCTCTGTTATGCTTTACAAAGATGCAAGGTAGCTGACTTTTGTGGATCATCTTTTTGATGCCTCTGTTATACACTTATTTCATAGGCAATCTTTCTACTAAATTTGTAATACAATATATCAATGTAGGGTAGCAGATTTGCAAGAGCCATCGGTGTGATACCTCTATATATATATAATAATGTATAGATGCAAGGTAGATGTTTTTCATAGGACATCTTATGATACCTGTGTGATACATTGAATAGTTTAAAGGTAGCTGATTTTAATGACTAATCTCTTTGATACTTCTGTAATAAAATGTATAGATGCAGGGTAGCTGTTTTTCATGGGACATCTTTCTGGTACCTATATTATGTTATTCAAAGATTTAAGAAAGCTGATCTTCGTGGGTCATCTTTCTGATGCCTCTGTTGCATATTGTATAGATTTAAGTTAGCTGATTTTATGAAACATATTCTGATGCCTCTGTTACACATTCTATAGGTTTATGGTAACTGATTTTCATGGTCATCTCTCTTATATCTCTGTTGTACAATGTATAGGTGTTAGGTAGGTGGTTTTCATGTGTCATCTATCTGAAACTCTTGTATACAATTTATAGGATCAATGAAGCCGGTTTTTATGAGTCATCTTGGTGATACCTCTGCTAGACAATGTATACATGCAGGGCAGCTGTTTTTCATGGGTCATCTTTCTAATATCTCTGTTATGCTATGCAAAGATGTAAGGTAGCAGATTTTCATTGGTCATCTTTCTGATGCCTCTGTTATACATTGTATAGATGTAAAGTAGCTAATTTTCATGGATCATTTTTGTAATCAATTTGTAATACAATACCGGGTATAAAGATGCAGGGTAGCGGATTCTTCACCGGACATCTTTCCGATACCTCTTATTGTGCTATGCAAAGAAGTAAGGTAGCTGTTTTTCATGCAACGTACTTCTGATACCTCTGTTATGCAATACAAAGATGTAAGGTAGCTGATTTTCATTAGTCATTTTTTTTATTTCTCTGTTGTACAATGTATAGGTGTAAGGAAGCTGGTTTCCATGTGTCGTTTTCTGATACCTCTGTTATACATCGTATAGATGTAAGGTAGTTGATTTTCATTGATGATGTTTCCAAAACATTTGTAACGCAAATAGATGTAGGGTAGAAGATTTTCATGACTTATCTTTGTGATACCACTGTAATACAAGTTTTTGATGTATGGTAGCTGTTTGTTGTGGGACATCTTTCTGATAACTCTGTTATGCTGTGCAAAGATGTAAGGTAGCAGATTTTCATGGTTCATCTTTATGATGCCTCTGTAATACAATGCATACACGTTGGGTAGTTTTTATGGTTTTTCTGATACCTCTGGTATTCTGTGCAAAGATTTTAGGTAGCTGGTTTTCATGTGACATTTTTCTGATACCTCTGTTATACATGGCATAGATGTAAGGTGCCTGTTTTCTTGGGTCATCTTTCTAATATGTTTGTTATGCAAATAAATAGATGTAAGGTAGCCGATGTTCATAAGTAATCTGTGTGATACCTCTGTTATACAATGCATAGATGTAGAGTAGCTGTTTTTCATGGGACATCTTTCAGATATCTCTGTTATCCTATGTAAAGATGTAATGGAGCTGATTTTCATGGGCCATCTTTCTGATACCTTTGTAATACAATGTATAGATGTAAGGTTGCTGATTTGCATGAACATCTTTCTGATACCTCTGTGAAACGATGATTTTCATGGGATGTCTTTCTGATACATCTGTCAGACAATATATCTACTTGAAGCTTATTTTACATTTCTAGCCTCATGAGACGGCTCAAATATTTTGATATCACACAACCTTCCATCTACCTTTCTCCCTACCTTCTGCTCCTGTCTCTCTCCCCTCTTTACACTTCTTTCTCTCAAAAACCCCATAGCAATCATCTGCTGTAGATATGCACTAAAGGTTTTATTAAAAAAAAGATGATGTAACGTCATTGCTAATTATGTCAGTTTTGTTGCTGCAAAAACAATTAAAAGCGTGCATGTCCGTGTCAGGGTGTTAAAACAGGCCCTCTGTTTGGACGATGACATCTGGTGTTGACGACAACTACGGTGTATTCGACGATGAACTGTATATCGCTAGTTTGTTCCGAAATAATGTCTTACATTTTCAGAAGCTGTGGTGAACCGATTCGTCAAAGGGTGAACAAAATGCCTATGTTGTAACTTGTGGCCGATTATTCGTGATGTTTGTAGCTAATAGTCCTGGAGTGCAAGTCGTTGCCTACAACTCTAGCGGACTGGCCATCTTGCAGTCTACCAATGGCTTGTTCTCTCAGTTGTGGACCCATTGAATTTGAAGACATTTTATACCCGTGCCGAAACACAAAAATCATGAATATTTAATTTTTATAAAATTTTTACCACTAAGTGTTTCCTATGGAAGCCCATACGTGCCACTGAAACAATAATTTATAACTTGTGCGCACGAGTTTCAAACTTGTGCGCTAGAGTTACTAACTTGAGCGCACTAGTTTCAAATCTGGAGCGCACGAGTTACTAACTTGGCAGTTTCAAATCTTGAGCGCACAAGTTAGAGGTCTAACTTGAGCGCACGAGTTTCAAATCTTGAGCGCACAAGTTAGAGGTCAAACTTGTGCGCACGAGTTACTAACTAATAAGTTAGTAACTCGTGCGCACAAGATTTGAAACTCGTGCGCTCAATTTAGTTACTCGTGCGCACAAGTTAGTAACTCGTGCGCTCTAGTTTGCAATTCGTGCGCACAAGTTTGAAACTCGTGCGCTCAAGTTTGTACTCGTGCGCACAAGTTATAAATTATTTTTTCTGTGGCACGTAGTTTCCCACGAGAAACCCAAGGTACATACGTTCTTTACAGTGAAAAATCATTCGAGCAAAAGTTTAATTAAAATATATAAATTATATATATTTATATTGTTGACGTATATAAATATTTGGTATTAACCCTGTATTTCTGATTCTTCAGAAATCAGCTTAAAAAGTTGTCACAATACTCAGTCGCCTGTATATAATTTTCTTAATGTGAATGTATGACAGGTAACTTTGTCGTCCTAATATATATACCATGTATAAGATCAATTTATGACAAGAAAACACCGTCATTTGCATCGTTGCATAATCTTCTAGACTTATATAGAAGATTATGAAACGATACAAATGACGGTGTTTCTTGTCATAAATTTAGACACAGACTGACCAACGAATGGCCTTTGTCATTGAGTGTCAATATAAATAAATAACGCAAACTTTCATACCATATTGATCTTAAACTTTCTCATTTCAACTGAACCCAAAACTTTTTTATAGTTGCTTCTCAGTTCGCTAACCGCGGACGTGCCGTGCTGTTATTGGCTTTGCTCAAATATTCCAGCAAGATGTAATCAAAATTATCAAGGTGACAAATTCATTACGCCAGACGCGCGTTTCGTCTACGTAAGACTCATCAGTGGCGTTTAACTCTAAATGTTTAAGATATTCTTCATTGGGAGATGGAATAATATTTTTTTCATTGGGAGATGGAATAATATAAGTGCCATGGGATCGTGCAAATACACAATTTAGGCAGTTCAAAATATTATATAAAGATTCTAAAAGAAAGCTGCTAAACCAGAACACTTATTTAGTATCGGATCGACAAACATGACGATACAGCATAAACAAAAAATAATAATATACAAGTCTAGAAGATTATGCAACGATACAAATGACGGTGTTTCTTGTCATACATTTAGACACAGACTGACCAACGAATGGCCTTAGACAACATTTTCGATCAACTGATGCCTTTCTTCAGTGTCAAATTAATAAATATATATTTTAAGATATTTTAAGAAATATTCCAAAATGTAACGTATCTTTAGTTGTTTAGTATACAATGGCATAGATATTGTTAACTTAATTAGCTATCTTATTCCTTTATTAATATTCATGACTTAGAGTTTTTCCGAAGAAGTCGATATATTTTTGAATTGTGACCATTGAACTAAATGATGCTAACTTCTTATTGAACACAATGTGCACTTGCATTCTGATTGGACTAAAACACTACAAATGTCTAGGATTGCCAGTTTTCATAGGTCGGGGGTTTTCTCCGGGTACTCCGGCTTCCTCCCCCAATAAAAACTGGACGCCATGATATAGCTGAAAAACTGCTGAAAGTGGCGTTAAACACCATCAAACAAACAAACAATACAAATGTCTACTGTGTGATCAATGATCTGAAAGCATCTCCATATGCATTTTTCAATTATTAAAACAACTGATGGCCGTAATTGGTTTAAAATAGGGAATCCGATTTAGAATAAAAATACGATAATTACATAATAAAATCCATACGTCGTGTAATTTTTGCGCACTCTATTTAGGTAGGTTTTTACTTTTTTTTCAATTTACAAACACAGTATTATAAGTATATGCTTCGTTAACTGTCGGCAATGTAACTACTCTCAAGCCAGTGATGTAACACAAAAGTATTTATATGGGTCATTGGTAATTGGCAGCGAACGAGACGAAGATATTTCATTACATTTTTTGTAACTGTACTGATTCGGCCAATAGTATTAAAAGAAAATTTATTTTTTATGGTTTCATTACAGTTACTTAGTAGGACCTCGTTCACCTCACAGGGGGGGGGGGGGGTAACTTGGTATATATAGGGTAATACGGATGTGCGGCCCGAATGGATAACTTTTTCACATCTCCAAAATATATGAATAGTTAGCTTTTTTCTTTGAAAAATATATCATTGGGTAGTTAAAAATTATCTAAATATATCCATGCCTCAATTCTCATCATAATCATGTTCAGCTAGAAAAACCACAGTGATTTTACAAACAAAGTGTTCCATTAACATCACTTGCTCATTTTGGTAGTGAATGTACTGTTTTGTCTATGGGGATGTGCAGTAATAAAATATATGAATAGGTCTGATTTAATAATTAAATATATGATTAGGTCTTGTTTTATAACGTCCGAAAATATATGAATAGAGTGGGTTTTCAAATCTCCGTCCGCAGACCTGTACCTAAAAGTATCCTTGGTTACTCCCCCCCCCCCCGTGATTCACCTAAACTAGACACGAGTAATATGCCAGATGTAATTCCAGGCTATTACTGGATAACACAGCATAACGTCCATCCGTAACAAAAATTTAGCATGTAGAAGCCTGATACTTTGCTTATTGCTTGTGTATACAGTTTCGCACCCGCCCCCGGGCTGTGGAATAGCCTACATGTGAACAGATTGAAAGATTCACTTGCAGTTTACAGTCAGTTGACAATTTATGTTCCTGTCTCCATTCTAATTAAAATATCTTTCATAGAAGTTCCCATTTTAGAAGAAGTAAATTATTAAAAATAGTTTTGTACATATGAAACAAAGCTGATTGGTGTATTTAAATTTTAACTAGGTACTTAAGTAACTTTGTTTTCGAGTAAAAATAGCATATATGAAGTGCGTAAATTGTTGCAAAAAAGAAATAAGACACATGAAATACATATATATTTACATAGACTGGTGGGTATTTTTTTTAAAGACATGCTTATTCACCATTGTTGTTTTCAACTTCTGAAATAGCCTTCATTGCGCCCGTCGCCATTCACGGGCAGTCAGGAGATGAAGCTCTAATTACAAAAGCTCATTTTGTTATTAACATGATTAGTTTCGATATCAGATCCTTCTTAACTTTAATATGTTGAACATTATAAAAAAGGCACACAACATATCAAATATTTACAGATAATTTATTTTATCTTTGTTTATTTTGTTTTTATTTGCATAAACTCTAAACCGCATCCATGTTATAAATAAAATTTTAACAAAACAAAATGCATGTATTTCTAATATCTTCTTGTTTATGTCATGGCTAGTATTTATACACACATAACTGTAAAAAATATCATGTTTGAAAAGTTCAAGATAAATTCATAAAGAAGATACCTGGTTATATTATAGTAAAATGTATTTTTGTTGGATACAATTCGCAGCCTTTAATTATTTATTGATCCCTCCCTACATTAATGAATCTTTAATAAACTGACATAAATTCTCCATTATATTCAAGTGTCAGAATAGTACGTTAATTAATGTTTTCTTTTTTCCGTTTCGATACTTTTTATATAATAACAACTTTATTCTCATTAACCAGAGGTACAGAGAAATACTGTATACAATATTTACAATATTACAAACGAAAACATCATAAACATAGATAGATACTAATACAGTGTAATTAACAGACAGACAAGAAGAGTTAGTCAAGTAGACTAGTTTTTTTATCAATAGTTTTAATAAATTTACAGAGCTTTTTAGAGTTTAACTTTGTTTTTGGTTATCATAGTTTCTTTAAACTTAAATGTCCACTGATTTTTAAAAGTCTTTACTTATAGTTGATTTTCTACGATATATGTCCTGTCTAAGAAAAAATGCGTCGACTATCTTTTATAGATAGTACTTGTTTTTAAAATATACTATTGTTTATATCATTTCTTAGAAAGTGTACCAAGTAGACCATGTCCTATAAAGAACATTTTGAGTAAACTGATGGCTGTTTAACTTAAAACTTACAAAAATATTTGTAAGTTAATTAAAACTATAACAATATTATCACTCAAAAAATATACACCCAAAAGTTTGTACTATGTTTTATTTCCCTTTTAGTTATGTCAAAACTAAACATCAATTAACCCATAAAAAGAAGGGCATCGGGGGGGGGGATTTATTGCTCTGTGGCGTAACGAACACTTATGTCTTGCTACAGATAAGCCATTTGCATGATAACTAATACTAATTACAGGGCGGGATAACTTTTAATAAAAAACTTTATTTCTTGGCATGTTAAATTTTGGTGAACATACCAATACATAAGGTTGCTAATGATATTTGTTTGTATTATGAGATTTTTATAGGAGAACAAAATATTCTCGAAGAAACAATTTCCAACAATCATTTTGACTCATTCCATGACATAAATCCCTTAGTTGTGTAGTGTTGTATTTATAAATCTACAGACTAGAAAATGTGTCTGCAAAAGAACAAATTTAAATGAATTAATTAACAACAGAAATAACTTTATGGCATTATGAATATTGAAATAAATATTTTAAAATAAATTTGTAATAGCTCGACCAATCTAACTTCTTCTCACGGTATAAGGGAGATAAATGTTATACGTTTATGTACGGTAGCTTGTTTTCATGCGTAGTCAATTTTTAATATCTTCGCGGTATTAAAATTTACTACCAATGACTTCCGGTAGCTAATTTTCATGGGTAGCTTGATATTAATACGACACCGGCACTAAGCCGGTCCGTCATATGATATGAGTTCGAAAACGTTTCATGATTTGCTGCGGAGGCTGGATTAATTTACTGCTTTTAAATTATAATTTAAAAAAATAATGATTAGAGTTTTACCGGTGTTATTACTAAAGCATAATATATAGTATATATTTTGATATTAAATGTGGTATTTTGCAATTCAATTTTTAGTTAATTACGAGTCAGCAAAAGTCGGTCACATTTTGTTTACGATGTTATTTTTAGAACATGTTGTCCAGATTACGTCTACGTACATTTGTTGATATGCTTGACAATACATTTAGATCAAAGTTATAATGCATTTTACTAAAATATCAGAAATACAACGTTTCGTAAGTTGTAGGTTTAACAAAAGACGTGAAAATCGGTCACTTTGCAATGCTATTTTTAGATTAGACTGGGAACAATATTCCATGTTCGTAAAATTATGACAACGATACGGTTTACATGAAATTTTACATTTATTTTTATTTTTTTTTATTCCAAAATAAAATAGCATATTCTATTTCTAATAAAGTCGATCAAAATATAATCTCAATAAAAACAGAGATAGCCTATTTAATATTGTCGCTTCAAGCCTTTGAACGGTTACCATGTGATTTTATATTGCACACTGCACGTGGCACACTAACCTATTTCATTAATAGCTTCTGTAGATTATTTAGTCACTGGGCACTTTTAATATGATTCTTAATATTGCTTAAAGTTTGTAGATAATAAAATTACTTTATCAATGTTAAAATTAATTGAAAATATTAAGAGAAATCCATTTTCAACCATACTTATTTTCAAGGATGCATATGGTTATAAAAACACACAAACAGACATAGACAATTCACGTGAGACAATTAGACAAATGGCTATAGAACAAAGTCATTATATAAAAGGAAGAAGATATCAACATTATAATTATATAATTATAAGAAATACCATTACATTGATAATGAGCTACATGACACCAATATATGGTAATTAAAGACAAATGTTCGTTACCATGTATCTGATGTGACAATGGTATAAATATATATTATATTTATGTATTAAGAAATTCTTAGTTGCCAACATTCTTTCATGAATTTTATAATTAGCTTTACAACAGCATGAGAGCTGTTGTTTAGTTCAGAGATTTTATTTCAGAACTCAGGCACATTTCTGTGCAACATAAGCAAGTTATTACATCTAATACACAATAATACAGGTAATACAATACATTACATAATAAACGATTTCAAAACATGGGGGATAGTGAGTCCACAGGATTAGAATAATGGACATATTTGTTTGATAAAAGATGATAAACTAAGTACCTTTTTGTAACAAAGTTTCAGTAAACCAATCATTTTTATTTTATTATCATTTTTCTTCCATTGAAAAATTTGGATGAAAAAACGAATGTTTAATTACATTTTAAAGTTTTTCAATCAGGTTATTTCTGTGATTTGTATAATGAGGACAAATTGTGAAAAAAAACGAAACTCATCCTCAATATCACCATTAGTGCATGAAAACAAACATATATTTATTTTTCACTATTTCTGTAACTGCACATCAATTGAAACCACATAAAACTCGGTTTTATTTTTCTTCTATCAGTATTATTTTATGTTTGATGTGAATGTTGTAAAAATCCCAAAGTATGTGAAAGTTCGAAAACTTTTTATGTTTTTGTTTCAAGTTAAATAATAATATTTTTGTTATTTATGGTTTTCATTTATTTATGGTCCTCAGTCATTTAAATAAGTACTTTATACCATACTTAAGTTTAAACACGAATTTCAACTTTGTTGAAAACTACACCCATCTGGCACAATACATAATTTTCTACTTATCTGTAATACTAGTTAAAGTTTAAGTTGATTTTATAAAATGCAAGTACTTTGGTGTACGATACTAGGTACCATTATGCAGTTTTTGTGTGGATTTTTCTTTTATTTTTTTCTATATTTCACAATGAAATAACCTTTTTCTACATTTCATGCCTCATTGAATAAATAAATCGGATATGACAGTTTGTATACCTTTTTGTTACCTACAACATGGAAGAAATGCTTTTTATGCAGCAAACACTTAATTATTTACGGCCCGAATATTTGGTGCATGCACCAATAAAGTCTCTTGTATTACAATTTATATCTGTTTTATCACTAACCAATATTCTTCCATTTTTATATGGAATGATGTCACATAAGTGTTATTTGGCAGGATATGACAGGGTTGTTCCCAGCTGTGGTACATTTGAATTGCAATGAGTTCATAATCCTATCAAATAGTTTCAAATATAAGAGGGGGCCCAATGATCAGGTTAAGGTATTTAATCTACCATTGATCATTTGGTCTGTCTACATTGCGGTTGCAAGTTCGAGTCTCACTGCACGCATTTCTTAAATGACAAGGAAATTGCCACTTTTCCTACCGCAATCAATTCTCTCGGTACTCCCTCTTCCTGACCCAAACAAAACAAAATCAATTAAACTGCCATTGTTCTAAGAACAAATGAGAAGGTCTTTCCCACTGTTCCTCTTAAGTCAGAAAATTTAGGTGATGCTATGGGATTTTGTCTTGCTGTAGCACCAAACGTCACTTCCAGTCACAAAAATAAGTTATCTGAGTGAAGAAAGTTGTCCCGAACCAAAATATATATGGTTGTTAAGGACTTTGTTTGGTTGCTAGGGACAAGAGGCCACTTCTGGTCATGAAAAGACATATTTCAATAAAGTACATCATTCTGATTCTAAAATTATAAGGTTGCTACGGACTTTTTATAACGGTCACCTTGTTGCTCTTTTCCTTCTGATCATGTTAAACCTATATGTTTACCATATTATCTCTAACCGTTTTCAAGTTTTAACCAAAAAACCTATTAACCGAAATGCGTCAAGGGCTGTAACTCGTAAACGGTTCATCGCACAGCTTCGGGCCAACTGTACAAAATGAAGGTCTTGATAAGAGGAGTATTTTCCTAATTTATTGTCTGCTTCTATATTTTATGAGATATAGTGCTAACAAGACCTATGGTGACCATTGACCTTGACTTTTGATTTTTAAATGTAATATATGTCACTTAGGATCAATGGTGGTGGTCTCAAGTCTCTAGGAATTACGGTTTTTTGAGAAAAAAAATTTGACGTGTTACGACATTTTTCAGATCAAAAACGCGTAACCAGGAAGTTGAGTGGAAGAAATAAATTTGCATGTTAAATCATTGCCATAGGTCAGTCTATATTTTGTACACTTCAGATTTTGAGAATCGGTTAAGGTTTCTGAGTTTATCTGCTAACAAGGGTTTTCGTGTTGGGGCAGATAACTCTGTTACTAAAAACAGATCGGTCTAAAAGCATGAGCAATGTCATCTCCGGATATGACCGATTAATGGTACCAAGTATCGGAATGATATGTCGAGACACTTTTTGGTAAACCTTCGCGAAAGAAAAAAAAATTAAACTGCCATTTGTTCTGAGAACAAATGAGAAGGTCTTTCCCACTGTTCTTCTAAAGTAAAGTCAGAAAATATATGTGATGCTATGGGATTTGGTGTCTTGCTCAGCACAAAAAGTCACTGCTAGTCATAAAATTTAGTTATTTGAGTAAAGAAAGTGGTCCCGAGCCAAAAAATATATGGTTGTTAAGGACTTTCATTCCGTTGCTAGGGACAAAATACCACTTCCGGTCACGATATGATATATTTCAGTAAAGTACATCATTCTAATTCTAAAAATATATGGTTGCTAAGGACTTTTTATAACGGTCACCTTGTTGCTATGGTATGACCTTGACCTATGACCTTTGGCTCAAATTGAAGCTCTTTTCATACTGATCACTTTAAACCTATATGTTTACAATATTATCTCTAATCGTTTTCAAGTTTTAACCAAAAAACCGATCAACCGAAATGCATCAAGGGCAGTAACTCGAACATGGTTCATCGCACAGCTTTCAGTCAAATGTACCAAATGAAGGTCTCGATAAGAGGAGTATTTTTCCCATTTATTGTCTGTTTCTGTCTTTTATGGTTTGTGAGATATAGTGCTAACAAGACCAATGGTGACCTTTGACCTTGACATTTTTGAATGTAACATGTCACTTAGGATCAATGGTGGTGGTCTTAAGTCTCTAGGAATTACGGTTTTTGAGAAAAAAATTTGACGCGTTGCGACATTTTTCAGGTCAAAAACGCGTAAACAGGAAGTCGATTGGAAAAAAAATTTTGCATGACAAATCATCGCCATAGGTCCAGCAACATTTTGTACACTTCATATTTTAAGAATCGGTTACGGTTTCTGAGTTCATCTGCTAACAAGAGTTTTCGTGTTGGGGCAGATAACTTCGTTACTAAAAATAGATCGGTCTAAAGGCATGAGCCATGTCATCTCCGGATATGACCGATTAATGGTACTAAGTATGAGACACTTTTTGGCAAACCTCCGCGGAAGAAGGAAAAAAAATAATAATCATAAGAAAGACAAGAAGGTCTTTCCACTGTAGTGGGAAAGACCTTAAATATATAAGATAAAAAAATTATAACATCATATAATAGACAGAAGTCTGTTCATTACTTTGTTAATATAGATTGTTATTGAAAATACATTAGACCATTCAATAATAAAAGGATAGAATTATTAAAGAGTTTATACAGTGTTTTGGTGCTTTCATGCTGGTCGAGTTGTTCTCTTGAAGTACATGTGTATCAGGCTGATGATATTCACAAGTTTCACCAATCTTTAGTTTCTTTGGACTGAAAATAAAAAAAAAATCAGTTGCTTATAACAAAGATATGTTGTTTTGCAAGCTGAAATCGGATCGGGATTTTAAATGGAGCAACCCATATTATACCATATAACTTGTGTTCATCACATGACCTTTTCTCAGGCTGTTTCCAGTAATAATTATAAAAAAAACTTTAATATGGAATTAGGTTTTCCGCTTCAAAGTATTGCCTTTATTTTCTAAAACAAAATATGAATAATACCTTATATTACTTTCTATACCAGCTGAATGCTTTCTTTTATTCCCTCATTGCTCAAAGGTAGTTTAATCTGTTTGCTTGGCAAAGTGGCTTCACTGAATCTTCTACATTAATAAACTACAGGAAGAAAAAAGAATAAAAGTGTTAATAATGCTTTCTTTTATTCCCTACATTGCTTAAAGGTAGTTCAATCTGTTTTGCTTGGAATAAAGAATAAAAGCATTAAAAGTTATTTATTTTATTATTTTTATTATCTTAAATTTACTGGACAGAAGGATACAAAGCCAATCTAATTTATCCTTTTTAAAAAGTTATTTAAGTAGTATCTAGTTGTAAGGGGAGGGAACAGGGTGAACCGATGTTCCCTATTTTTTTCCTACAATTTGAGAGGATTGATCAAATAATTGAAATACTACTAAATTTCTTGGTAGTTGGACTAAATAGCACACGTTAGAATTAACTATAAAAATCATAACTTTTATGCATAAAAATATGTTGATTTTGTTGGTTGTACTTCTGACTTTTTTATTTGCTTTCTACTTCTATCTTCTGCTCTAATCTGATCAGATGATTTCCTTTTACTTTTGGCCTTTTAAGTACATTAACTATTCACCCCCCCCCCAAAAAAAAAAATTTATTAATCAAAATAATACATACATATTGATAAATACACATTACTACATAATATTGTAACAAAACATAAAGAAATAAAAATGCAAAAAGTATATATATATTAACAAAAACGATGAAAAATGTTTATATGTCTGGAATAATGAGATGCGTTGAAGTCCTTCATTCTAATCCTATAGAAGATGTTCCAGGCTGAGTGTACGTACAAAGTCTCTTTTCAGTTTCAGTGGATTGTTCAAGCTTCAAATAACTACATAATTTTGTAACAATAAAGATTCTTTATCTTAACATAAAAAATAAAAATGCAAATATATATATGAACACAAGCGATGAAAAATGTTTATGAGTTTCTGGAATAATGACAATCCATGTAAGTCCTTTGTTCTACTCCTGGAGATGTTTCAGGCTGACTTTCAATACACCGTCCGTTCTCAGATTCCGAAGATTGTTCATGCTGTGAATCACGGTTATCCTGTGAGGACAACAATGAATCTTCATCGAATGAGAACCTATCACGCTCTGATTTTTGTTTCATTTTATAATTCTCCTTTTTGGTATTGGCCAGCTTTATACTGCTTTTCTTCATGATAGAAATTTCAGACTTTTCTGTCTGGTTAACTCGCCTAATCCACGAATCTCATCTAGTGTTTTATTTAAATAAAGTCCATCTTTTCCCTGCTGATTACACTCAATATCCATATTGCTTAAGCAGCCTTGTAAAATATATGCTTTGTTAATCAGGTCTTCTCCACATTTTTCTATCCTTTGTACTTTATCCATTTTTGTTTTAATTATCTGTTAATGCAAAGAAAAACATTCATTTCTATCATGCTAGAAAATGATCTAGGCTTTTCCAAAATAAATTGTGGCAGGAAAGGCATTTTGTTAAACTATGATGGGAAGTAGGGCATTTTTTTTATAAAGTGACTATATGAAAGAATTGCTCACATTTTTGGCAAGGTGGGGTGCCTTCTGTCACACTCCCACATGTATTTCTGGAACAGTCCTTAGCCAGCTTGCAGTGTTCCAACTCCACTTTCAGCGATTTTTCAGCTATATTTTGGCAAACTGTTTTTAATTACGAGAAAACCCATGATCTTTGGTAGTAAAACTGCCAATCCTTATCAATTAAGACCGGAGTCAAGCACACCATGCTGACTGTGAGACCCGCAGTAGAGACTCTTTACATAACAAACTGTATACAAGTGAAAAATATAATAAGTTTGATCAGATGGATATTTAGTTAACAAATTTTCCCACTAATCATAGATTATCTCTACCACTGGGTAGGAACCATTCACCACTAGGTGAACCCAAAATGAATAAACACAATAAATATCTTAAATAAAAGCATGCCATTTAGCATACAAGACTGTGTAGATTTGCTAAAAGATTTCTTTCAACAAATTTAAAAATAAAAAAAAAACAGTGCTGCATGTTACCGCCAACACCAACGAGGAGGCTATATGACAACGGCTCTGTAAATGACCTTTGACTGAGGGAGAGGAAATTAGTTCTTATTTTGATATTTGGCTGCGCCGAGCTGTAGCATGGACAGTGGATTTATTATTCAATGGAATTTAGATATTAGAGCTGCATTTAAAAAGCAGTTTCATACAGAATTGATAAATAAATTTATTTATATAGTTGGTTAAATGTATTGGATATTTTTCAGCTGATTGTGCAAAGCCCATCTCTGGACTATTTTATGGGTGTTTGTGAGTTTCCTTGAATACCCTTCGGTTTTTCTAAATTTTCGAAAAATTTTATCTGACATGACACCCCGAAAATTTAATGTGATATTTGTGAAATGATTTTGCTCGTTTTGAGGGGTCTCTCATTACTCAACGAAACTTGGTGCCCAAGTCAGAGCAAAAAATGTTAATAGTTTATCCAATACGGAAATAATTAAGAGGCCGTTATCATATGAGTATGTATGTACATGAAGTGAATAAATGATGTGATAACTAGTAAGCATGATAGTGTTGATGCAGTGATAAAAGTTTTGAAAAAACAATTAATTACAGTACATAGAAATGCATATTAATATAGTGTCATGCTTGATGTTTTTCCTGAAATCACATTATTGAAAAGAGTGAAGTTCCAGATGACAATTTACCAAACTAATATTTGTTGGTTGTGAATACCTCAAATTTCTTTTGTTGGCATACTAGTATATAGATATATGAACTTCAGATGGGATCTTTATCAAAGTGGCAGAGGTTGTTAGTGTTTATTTAGCCTTTATATATATTTAAAGCAAATAACTTAGAACCTTCAACACGGTCTCATTTGATTAATAAAATACATTATAATCAACTACTATAGCAGAAGATGGTAAAAGGATGATATTTACAGCTAGCTGAAATACTGTTGGTGCAAAAAGGATAGCAATTTTAAAGTATTATGCTATATTACAAGAAATAATTACATCACAAGTTATGTTATACTTACGTTCATCTGCAAAATCTCTTGTTACAGTAGACATCGGCATCAATGTAAAATTCTCAAAAGACAGCTCAAAATGCCGCGCATTCCAAATCAAAGACACAGTCGATCTAGCGATCACTGATACCCCGGCTTTTCTAAAAAATTTCTAATGTTTTTCGTGGACTGTGACCTTGAAATTTGACGGATTTCCCCCAAAATCAATAGGCTTCTTACCAACATAATATATAAGAATATCCCACAGTTTCATTCAAATCGAATGCGAACGTTTTGAGTTATTGTCCGGAAACAACTTTTTTGTAACAATTTCTAACGTTTTTCGTGGACTGTGACCTTGAAATTTGAAGGATTTCCCCCAAAATCGATAGGCTTCTTAACAAACTGATATATGACAATATCCAAAAGTTTCATTCAAATCGGATGTAAACTTTTTGTGTTATTGTCCGGAAACAACTTTTTTGTTACAATTTCTAACGTTTTTCGTGGACTGTGACCTTGAAATTTGACGGATTTCCCCCAAAATCGATAGGCTTCTTACTAACCTGATATATCAACAATATCCCAAAGTTTCATTCAAATCGGATGTAAACGTTTTGAGTTATCCGGAAACCAAATGTGGAGGGACGAACGGACGAACATGAGGACCACTATATACCCCCGAATCTGTCGAGCGGGGGTATAATAAAACAAACTGTATGGTTTTGATGATATTACCGCTTGCATCGCTGTTATCATTGTAAGCATACAGATAACGGATTCTTCTTTTGTTCACGTTATATCTCGAGCAGTTTTTCTGAAACAGGAAAGATAGAATCGCCCATTTCATTGAATCTCGAACATTTGTCTAAAAGATCATAAGATAAATTAAATGTAACAGTGTGTATGTCTAGGTGACAATAAAACATGTTAAATAATTTGATTGCTTAAAACAGCCCACTTTCACGTAATGTGAAGGGAAATATATGTACTTAAATGAATACAAATCTAATCACGCTTGTGTGAATACTTAAGATAACTCTGCATTTGATTCCTTGTTTAAATAGGTAGGAAACGTTCAAGCAGAAAACTATACCACTCGCAAAATATAAAGTACTGGTAACAGACGGATTTTTTGCCTTTTTGTAGATGCTTCAATACTCCTTTCCTATTTAGTGTTTGGTTTGCATTTGTGTTTTTCGTTTGCAAACTATAAGGGGGTCGTTGGCTGACACAAGTGCTGCATTCCATACAGTTTACAACACAAGTGCTGCATTCCATACAGTTTACAAACAAAATGTGGGGGTCAGTCGGGTTTCCCTATTCACCACATGCAGATGCTCTGAGTAGCTCTGTGGGTAGAGACTTAAACCAAATATGTCGATTTCTAACACCAATTCAAGTATATGCATATCTGCAGAAGATTCGCAACTTCTAAGGGTTTTCTATTAAGAAAATATAGAATACCTTTGCCGGGCTTTGATATACAGTTTTGGAATTTTGATAATAAAAGCTCTAAAAAATGCTAATTATTTGGATTTTTACATATTTGTGTGTTGAGACCATACCAGGAGGGTTTACAGTGCTCGACCCACAGAGCTGCCTAGCGCCTCACCAGGTGGCGGACAGGGGAGGCCCTACCGTTGAGGGATAGTCCGGTCATAAAACGGAAATCCTTGCCGCGGACGATTAAGACGCCCTTGTGTAGATTTCGAAAAGTAGTAGGATAATTGAATCCTCTGCAAAAGGCTCAATTTTCCGTTCATACGGCCGGATACTTCATACTTTTCCAGTGGCAGACACATTTTGTTGCCCATGTTCCATCCCATTTTTTTCCGTCGATTTATTGTTGCTTAGCTAGATCTATATAGCTAAAATACTGCTGGCTAGACGTATAGAAAACAACTAATCAATCAATACCCAAACGAGAGGGCCTCTCCTGTCCTCCACGTGGGGACGTGATTGGCAGCTTTGAACCATCGCAGCATGTTCCCATGGTTAATTCATTGACACTGCATGTACACACAAGCTAATATCAACCGATTACTTAACATACACGATATAACAAAATTAAATTATGAAAACACTAATCACATTTTTAAATATAAAAAATATTTAAAAAAAACTACACGGCGTACCGCTTGCATCGCTGTTACAATTGTACGCATACATATAATGGATTCTCCCATTTGACTGCTTTTGTTTACGTTGTATTTTGAGATGTTTGTCCGAATCACGATAGAATTGCCCATTTAAGTAATCTCAATCACTTGTAAATATGATCACAAGATTAATTAGAATGTAACAGTGTGTCGTCTAGAATACAATAAAACATGTTTAATGAGTTGATTAGCTTAAAATAACTCGTGTTCACTCCATATCAATATCAAGGGAAATATACATACTTGATTGAGTACAAATCTAATCACGGTTGTGTTAATACTTAAGATAACTGTGCATTGGATTCATTGTTTAAATATGTGTCAAACGTCCAAAACTATGACTAATACTAGAAAAATATATAGTCGGGCTGTGATATAACGTTTAGAATTTTGATAATAAAAGATGTAGAACATGCTAATTATTTGGACTTCACATATTTTGTTTCAAGCACCGTATTAATAAAATATTCCTATGACGTACATCAATTCGAGTGTATCTAAAGAAGATTCGCAACTTCTAAGAGTTTTCTATTGTATTTGCTTCAAAAGGCTAAATTTCCGTCCCTACTCAATACTCCATACGTTTCCAGTGGCAAACACATTTTGTTGCCCATGTCCCATCCCATTCTTTTTTTCGTCGATTTATTTTTGCTTAACTTGTTCTCGTCCTAAATATAGCTGAATCACTGCTCGCTGGACGTAAAGCAAACATCCAATTAATCTTCGACAAGGGGTCTTCACTATCCGCCACCCGGGGACGCGCTAGACAGTTCTCATCAACAGATTGATTGTTGATTAATGGTGTTTAACGCCCGAGCAGCAATATTTCAGCTATATTCAGGCGATCTCATCAACAGAAAAATATAAAATAAATAAAAATATTAAATATAAAATACTGGCTACAGTCGGATTTTTTCTCTTGTAGGCTTTCCCTATTTTAATTTATTATGTGTTGATTTGCTGTATTGTTTCACTTTTTTTGTTTTCGTTAATATATTGAACAGTACAAAGGGGTCTTTAGCTTCCGCAGTACTGCATTTCATACAGTTTACCAAATGTTGACAGCTGTCGGGCTTCCTGCGGATGCACTTGAGTAGTTCTATGGGTGAAGCCTTAGGAATAATTCTTTTTTACTGAAACGCGTGTTGATAAAATATGTCTATTGCTTACATCAATTCAAGTGTATTGATATCTGCAAAAGATTCGCAACTTCCAAGGGTTTTCTAGACAGAAAGAGTAGACTACTTTAGCCGGGCTAAGGTGAAACATTTCGGAAGTTTGATAATAAAAGTTCTACAACGTTCTAATTATTTGGATTTTACAGATTTTTGTACCGGGTCCATAACAGGAGGTTTCCCAGTGCTGCCCAGCGCGTCCCCAGGTGGCTGCTCGGGGAGGCTCTCTAGTTAAGGGATAGTCCGGTCATAAAACGGAAATCCTTGCTGCGGACAATTAAGACGCCCTTGTGTACATTTCGAAAAAGTAGTAGGATTATTGTATCCTCTGCTAAAGGTTCAATTTTTCGTTCATACGGCCGGATACTTCTTACTTGTCCAGTGGCAGACACATTTTGTTGCCTATGTTCCATCCCATTCTTTTTTTCGCGATTTATCGTTGCTTAACTTGTTCTCAACCTTAATATAGCTAAAATACAACTAATTAATCAATCCCAAACGAGATGGCCTCTCCTATCCTCCAGCTGGGGACGTGCTTGGCAGCTTTGAACCATCACAGAATTTTCCCAGGGTTAATTCATTGACACTTCATGTACACATGTAACAGGTGCGTCTTTTTACCACAGAACACCACAGAATACCACAGAACACCACAGAACTCTATAAAATATCGTTTTTTCTTTGAAAAAAATTAAATGAAATATTATTTTATGTGTAATTATGAGTTATTTGATATAATTATGTCTAAAAACCACATATTTGTTCAACATTATGTCTCGTATTACGCTGATGAAGTTTTCGATGAAAACGGCGATAGCTCAGAACACCACAAAAGTCGATAAAATATCCTTTTTTATTATATAGTAATATTTTTCCCCATTGTATTTCATATAGCAATAAAATGCAGTATATTTCCATATTTTACACTGAATCTCGGTCTTTTATGTAATTTCCGGGAAAAGTACAGATGTGTTCCGAACATCGGCTTTTATATTTTACTGTTGTTTGGTAAACAAACATGGCCGAAAATGACATACATGCTCTCGAGGGGAAAATTAACAGAACCGCTTGAAGTGAACAAATGGAAGTGAATTCAGTTGTAGATAAAAGTAAATTTCATAGACCATTAAACGAAAAAAGCAAGTGTAAACTGTACTAAATGGGATTTAAATATCGTGTACACATGTGGCTCGTCAGTTTCAAAGCAGGAATTTATGCTAGTACACTCGAATTTTGGCGATGAAAGTGTGTAACGGACGTAAATTTCGCTGAAATGCATTTTATTTTATTATTTAGGAGTCATTTGGTTAGAGCATTAAATGCAAGATATTTTAAAAGCAATTTAGCCTTGGGATCATTGTTTACATTGCCGAATGACGGGTAATCGCCGAATTTCCAGTGTGTGGCCATATATTCACAACAATAAGGAGCAACAAATAAAAACACAAAATTGACAAAAAAAATCTGTTTTAATTATATGTAAATCTACATCAAAATATATATCTGTAATATTGACCAAGTGAAAATATGATAATATTGGAACTAGTAAAATATTACAGAATAGCAAAGATAATGAATAATCACTTAAAAGCACAAAAAATTATTACTATATAATAAAAGGGTTATTGCATGAATATTGGAAAATATTGTCCCTCGCAAGATGCTATATTGCACTCGCAAGCTCGTGCAATATAACACTTGCTTGGGACAATATTTACCAATATTCATGCAATAACCCTATATTATTGAATAAACTAAATAAAATAATATTTTGTGTGTAATTATGACTTATTGGAGAAAATTATGTATGAAATCCACATATTTGTTCAACATTACGTTTGGTCGTACGTGGATGAAGTTTTCGCTGAAAACGGCGCGGTACCACAGAACACCACAGAACTCGATAAAATATCCTTTTTTATTGATAAAATGAATATCAAAAGTTATATGCACTTAAAAATGGCTTATTGTATAAACAAATAGCTCTTTAAACCTCAAATTGGTTCCTAGATTTGTTCATCCTCATGTTTCATAAAAAGGCAGGACCACAGAATACCACAGAACTTTACGTAACACTTTATTGAATTCAAAAAGTCATTTGAAATGTTTATATGTGTTAATATGCTGAAAATATAGATATTGTTATGCATAATATATAAAAAGAAATATTTCATGATTGACGGTCATGACGACCCACATTAAACTTGAATACAGTTGTACTTCATTGGGATTCCGAATTTTGTGTGTGTATGTTTGTGTTTTTTCTCTTAACGCCACCTTCTTGAAGTCATCTGTTATAGTACCGTAGAACATATAGTTGAGAAATTTAATATTTAAAACAAGGAAGTCCTAGTTCAAAAACATATTTATTAATATTATAAGCTGTTTAAAATAAATCTTTCTTTTAAATAAATTCATCATAGTCATCAAACAATAAAACACGCTTGTTAATTAATAAAGCGCTGTCACGGAGAAACCTTACAAAAATTGATTTATGGCCCCAGCACTACACTAATAAACCGCCTCTAATAAACCCATGGGGGATTATTTCGAGTGGTGCTACTAAGGTTGTAGGAAAGAAAGTCACAGGAAAAAAAGTCACAAGAAAAAAAGTCACAGGAAAAAAAGTCACAATTAATCAGTTGTATTGGTATTGAAGGTAGTTTTTAAGGGGTTTTTTTGCTAGATTTATGTTCTTGTGTATAAAAAGTAATATGGATATTTAAAGACATTTAAAATTAAAATATATATTATAACAAATTAACAAAATGTTATCATATAAAAAACAATGGAATAAATAAGCAATTAGTTGTGCAGTAATTGGTCACACATGTTCATTTTTCACTACACATTATTTAATAAATAAATCTCTAAAATGTTGAAGCCATATTTTGGCTTGGATCAATGTATTAAAAAAATAATTCTATAGTTGTTTATCTTATACTCTTCTTTGGTATACATATTTTTTAACTGTTAAAGCAGCACAAAAAGAGCTGTCAACAGTAATGTGTTTTTCACAAAATGTTTTCTAAATTTTGATGGACTTGAAATACAATTTTTATTCATGGTATTAAATAACTAATAAGTAATAAATAAAGTAAAAAAACCCAAATTTTGCATAAAAATATGACTATAATTATAATAAACATACAAATATGTTCATATTTTGACAACATATGTGACCAAGACAACTTATTAATTTTGACTTTTTTTCTTGTGACTTTTTTTCCTGTGACTTTTTTTCCTATCAAAACTGTGACTTTATTTCCCGTGACTTTTTTTCCTGTGACTTTCTTTCCGTTTACCGCTTATAATTAACATCAATGAAGATAAAACTCAGCAGGGATGAGAATTACCCTTTTGCTCGACTGTTGTATTGTTTGTAAATTGAAATAATAAAACAATCACATAAAATATATTAGAATAATACTATTTATATGTTCTATTTTACGTGTAAGCCAAATTGTTTATTTAAAACACTACTTTGTATATTTTTTGTTCGTAATCAATGATTTTTGTTTGGTGGTTGTTTTTTTCTCACTTCTTGAATTACCAAACAAAATAATGGTTATATCTGTATGTTCATTTTTTGTATTTTTACTTCTTCAACTTCTCAAGAAAACTGTTAAATCTAAGTAGCATGTGACATATAAGCTTCATGTAAAATTCGGCTTTCGCTTTTTGTTTATTCAGTTTTATATTTATATTTTTTTAGTTACACTTATTATGTATCTTTTTTTAAGAATGTTTATCACTCCCCATTCACTAGATCACGATTATATATTAAATTATGGGGAAACATTTGCACAGTCTTTAACAATACAATCGGACATCCGTGCTACAAAATAAGTTGCATGGTATTTTCAGCGGAAACTTCATCCGCGCACGACGAGACGTAATGTTTAACAAATACGTGGTTTTCATAAATAATTTTAACCAAAAAGTAATAATTACACACAAAATATTATTTTATTTAGTTTATTTAATAAAAAAGGATAGTTTATCGAGTTCTGTAGTTGTGTGGTTTTAAGACATAATTATACACAATAACCCATAATTACACATAAAATAACATTTCATTCAATTTTATCAAAGAAAAAACGACATTTTTTCGGGGTCTGTGGTGTTCTGTGGTATTCTGCGGTGTTCTGTGGTATTCTGTGGTGTTCTGTGGTAAAAAGACGCACCGCATGTAACCGGAAGGAGGGTATCGGTGTTTATTATAGTGTTAAAACCTTGTTTGGTCCTTGGTATTTTGTTTAAGAATGTTTTTGTTATTTGCTTAACTATTTAAACAACTGAACCTCCTTTTACTCCAGGTTCGTTCCACTGGGATCTGCCTCTCTGCATTTAGAATTAACACTAAGACTGTTTTACTCATACATTTAATTTTATTAAAATTACAAAAATATCAACATCTAAAAAATATCTTATTATACAGAGTTTACCCTAGCTAATAGCACTTAACAAAAAAAAAAAATAACAAAATTATTATGTGAGGTAATTTCTGGACTACATGGCTTGAATTTTATTATCCCCCAAAAATAATATGAAAGTGGTAGAAAAAATGAACTCGGGTGTGGCAAGGCAAGGCAGGCGTAAACCAAATACTGGAGTTTCCCTTGAAAAGCCTACAGCCTAGCTATACTGTATAGCTTGCACCTAGTGCCAGGGGCCGCGCTGGGCTTCGCCAATGTCGCCAATTGCGATTTTTTTTTCATTTGGCGACAAAATATTGCGTCTGGCGATTTTTTTGGCGCCAAGGTTTTATAGTGTTAAACGATGCATGCACGTTTTAAATTTATCGGTAATCGGCGAATGCATCATTAAAGATCCTTTGTCGGCTTCTATGGTCGTAAATACACGTGTATTGTGTAGTATCCAGTGACACGTGTGTTATTTGGAGTTATTAAACGGAAATCGGCAATAAACGAATCAACAAAGTTGTCAGATGAAAAGCAGCTTTACCTGCATCACATTTGAGTAGACGTGTAATAAAACAATTGATGCTCCCGCTGTTAATTAATTTATAAAAATAACAAAACAAACATATTTTTGTAATAATTTTCTTTATAATGTAATTAATAAAATACAGGTACGAAAACTGACGTCGTTGAGTGATTTCCGGACCGGATGTCCGTCTTAATTTCGTAATTAGAAAACTCGTACACATGCGTATTCTATTTTCAGTATTTCCGGTTTTATGTTCATTCACGGGAATAGATGTTTCTAATAAATTACTGTAAAATTTTGGTTTTCTGCCAACAAGAAATCACTCACACATCTTATCATGATTAAAATACAATAAGTGTACGGGCTGCTTGAGACAAAACTTTTGAAAAATTAAATAAGAGTCCGGTAAACTTGGATTTCGTCCGACGTTACAGAATATGTCACACATAAATTCATAATGTTAAACAATTTCGCCATGTCGTATAGTGATCTAGTGATTTCTACGATGGCGACACTTTTACAAAACTGGCGACGGAAAATTGCAGTTGGCGATTTTTTTGGCGCCAGCTTTTTAGAAGCCAGAGCAGCCCCTGTAGTGCATTCATCTACCTTAAGCAAGTCTCTGAAGACTGTAGCTTTCTAATGAAAAGCCAAGAAAATGGGCAGAACACAAGTATATATACTAAAAGAGTTTCTAAATTTAGAAACAAATAAACAACTTTAACCAAGGAAAAAGTTTAATAATACAGAGCCAATCGAAGTTATTCTTATGCATGGTGAATGCCGAGAATACTATAGTAGGAATTCTGAACGCGCCCACAGCTTAAGTTTAATTCGGAACTCCTCTGGCCCAAATACCGCCATTAAACCACATGTTTTTTTTTGACCGGGACGACTAAAGAGACTTTGTACATAACCAGAGGCTCTTAAGAGCCTGTATCGCTCACCTGATTTTATAGGCAATAAAGGTTGCATTTCCCTGATGTTAAACGAATTCCTGTAATTTTCAATAATCTTTATTTAAATAGGACCATCCAAACAATATTGCTAGACAGTTTTGTTTCCATTGGTTAACCGGTTTTATAGAGAAGATATTTTTTTAATTTGCCATTAGCATGAATAGGGTCCTAAACTAAGTAATCTATGTAATGCTGTGGTGGCCATTTTGATTTTCCTATTGGCATAAAAAACATAAACTTCACAGAGGACATCCAAACAATATTGCTAGTAACTTTTGTTTCCACTGGTTAATCGGTTTCAGAGAAGAAACCTTTTTAAACTTTTTTCCCATATGGTCCAATGTTAAACCAAAACATGCGGTGGCGGACATTTTGAATTTCCGATTGGGATAAAAAACATGAACTTTATAGAGGACCATCCAAACAATATTGCTGGAAAGTTTTGCTTTGATTGGTTAACCGGTTTCAGAGAAGAAGCCTTTTTAACTTTTTTCCCATAGGGTCCTATGTTAAACTACTTCCTGCATTGGTGGCCATTTTGAATTTCCAATTGTCATAAAAACATAAATTTTATAGAGGACCATCCAAACAATATTGCTAGTAAGTTTTGTTTACATTGATTAACCAGTTTCAGAGAAGACACCTTTTTTTAACTTTCCCCATAGAGTCCTATGTTAAACTAAGTCCTGTGGTGGCAGCCATTTTAATTTTCCAATTGGCATAAAAAAACATAAACTTTATAAAGGACCATGCAAACAATATTGGTAGTAAGTTTTGATTTGATTGGTTAACCGGTTTGAGAGAAGAAGCCCTTTTAAACATTTTCCCCATAGGGTCCAATGTTAAACTAAGTCAAGTGTTGGCGGCCATTTTGAATTTCCAATTGTCATAAAAAACACAAACTTTATAGAGGACCATCCAAACAATATTGCTAGTAAGTTTTTTTTGTTACCATTGGTTAACCAGTTTCAGAGAAAAAGCCTTTTAAACTGTTTCCCATAGGGTCCTATGTTAAACTAAGTCCTGTGTTGGCGGCCATTTTGAATTTTCAATTGTCATAAAAAACACAAACTTTATAGAGGACCATCCAAACAATATTGCTAGTAAGTTCTTGTTTCGATTGGTTAACCAGTTTCAGAGAACAAGCCTTTTAAAACTTTTTCCCATAGGGTCCCATGTTAAACTAAGTCCTGCGGTGGCGGCCATTTTGAATTTCCAGTTGGCATAAAAACATAATCTTTATAAAGGACCATTCAAACAATATTGCTAGTAAGTTTTGTTTTGATTGGTTAACCGGTTTCAGAGAAGAAGCCATTTTAAACTTTTTTCCCATAGGGTCCTATGTTAAACTAAGTCCTGCGGTGGCGGCCATATTGGTTTTCCAATCTAAATAAAAAACACAAACTTTGTAAAGGTCCATCCAATGAACATTATGGCCAAGTTTGGTTTCAACTGGCCAAGTGGTTTCAGAGAAGAAGATTAAAATGTAAAAAGTTTACAGACGACGACGACGACGACGAACGCAAAGTAATAACAATAGCTCACATTTGGGTCAGGTGAGCTAAAAATTCAAGAATATTCTTCTACAATATGATAAAACTTAAAATTAACGAACAAAATCAAAATATCTTTACTTTAGGATAAATTACGATATCCAAAGTTTAAAAAAAATCTGTTCCGTGACATTCCCCCCCCCCCAACTAAACCAATGCACATCGTAAATTGGTTTATACCACAAACATAAAAGAAATATATCAAAGCATATCAAACAATTATAAATAAAAGTATACAATACAACAATTAAAAAAAATACTGTCAAATCACTGAAAGTCCTTCTTAGGGAATGCAACAAATGTTAATTTACCATCTCGTTCAATCATTTGTAAATCCATGTCACGAGAAATCATATCACCCTCTTCTACCACAATAATTTCCTCCGTAACTTCAGTTCGGATGTTTACTGGCGGACGTACATCTTTTGGAGTTAAGTAATTTATGTTCAGAACTTTGACTTTTTGAAGATTAGCAGTACAGTTCCTGGCGAAATGGCGTTCATATCTATGTCTTGAGATCAAGTGTTCACGCAAATCAAGTTTATTTCGACATGTGGAAGTACAGGCTATACAAGAAAACATGCTGATATTCGAAACGTGGAAATTACGCCAATGCCGCATATATTGTTGATATCGTCTACCATCACATAAAGTTACGGGACACTTATATCCTTCATAAAACTCAGGCCTTTCACGAAGATCCTTATTCAAGGTAGATATTTCCAGTGATGTCACTAAAACGTCTAAATGCTCCATCTGAAATGAAAGATCCCACATATACAGTTTTGGTTATTATGCCAGACATTAACAAATATCAAGTATGTATTTTAGTACAAACTTTGTTTTGTCGATATGTCAACACTTTATTATATTGTATGTTGTCATTGTTTTATTTTTATTATTATTATTTCAACTACTAGCAAGAACTGTTTTTTTCAGTTTTTAATTTTGCTCCATCTTTTATTGTATACCAATTATCTTTGGCATTTATAAATAATTATTTATACAAGAAATAACTACTCATTTGTATAATATGAGTCTAAGGATATACATTCATATAATGCTTCTATCATTAACTGATTGTCTTTTTTTTAGCTCAAAGAAGATTATATTGCAGGAGTCAAAAAACGAGCCAACAGTTGATGAACATTGACAACGGTAGAATAACTTTATTGATGACCAAAATACATCAGATTATGTCCATTGTCCTACTAGAGCTTCATGATTCATCGGAATGAATTATACATGATCTTAGACACCCCACAGTGAATTGTATTATATTAAAATATAAAACAAAATATATACATCAAGGGGAATATTTGGTTGGTCTACGTACCGTCCTGCCACACCTGGTTACTAATGCGCTTGGGGTTCTTGGGATGGGAGGCGAGTGATAAGCTTCTTGTATTAAGCTTTCATCATCTGATGTTTCTTGTATAGACGAATCAGGTTCACACTCCTCGTTACTAGTTTCAAATTCAACGTCCGAGTCTAAATGTTGATGCCATGGCAGGGGCGATTCTCCTAAATATTATATTCTTATTCGCCAGGCTTAAACGAATATAAAATATTAAAACCATTAAACTTCAAACTATTTATTTAGAAAACAGCTCATGATGTGGCATATATCCCTTGCAGTTATTGTAGGGAAATTTTCAAATAAAAAGTCCAACGTTTTATAAGCGTCTCCAATACGACGTTCAGTGATATATAAGGAGTAATTTTGTGCATCCCATACCAGTCCTAACCATTCTAAGCGCTGTACAGGTTTAAAAATAGATTTGTCGTAGTTAATAAAAAACCTGCTTTACTCAAAATATTCTGGATTAATTCAGAATTTTTAACACATGTATCATAGCTATCGGCTTAACCTAGACCGTCGTCTAAATACAGAACAATGCTAATACTGTTGGTTCGCCAGTATTTAAGAATGGGTCTCAAACATTTTGTAAAAATGTAAGGGGCCGAGGCCGAACCAAAAGGTAAAACTGATAAACAGTAACATTTGTGTTTTCATGAAAACCCAAGGTATGTGGGTTGTTGCTTGCAAATGTCTATATGAAAATACCCACTTGTCAAGTCGAATTTTATTAAATAAAAATCTTTATTACTATATTGACTTGAGATTCTCCAGTCTTCGAATTTAAATTTTGACTTTTCTACATATAAATTTAATTCACTCAAATCTAAAATTAATCTCTTCTAATAGTTCATTGTTGAATTTACGAAATCACTATGATCTAAAGCCGATTTATTGTTCCAAAAACATTGGAGGCTGACTAAGGCTAAAAGGGATTAAATAACCATTACTTATAGTATCTAATATCAATTTACTTGCCCCTATAAGTCTCCTAAAATCTATATTTTTCTTCAAACTAGATTTAACACCTTTAGCAGTTTTAGAAAAATCAACATTATCGCAGTACATTTCGTGCTCTAAGAGAACATTCATGTCGAAAGAAAAAGTCACTTGACAATCTAAATACTTATCTCGAATTTCATTTGGTCGCTGAAGTTCCTGTGACAGTTGCTGTTTTGAGGGTTGGACAATTCTTTCTCCAATGTCCGAATTGACGGCATTCGTAGCACAAGTCGTAGGGAGTTGCCTCGCGACGACGGTTCCTCTGAAAAGGCTGCTGGTACTGAGGAACATTAGAATAATGAGATGCTTTAGAAGTTGTACGTGTAACGGTAGCCGCTGGTGTATTTCTCGAATATGGTTTAGACCTGTTCTTCTTCTCCTTGATAGAACGGAGAGCACGGTTTTCAGCTTGTCGTAGCCGTTTTTCATCTTCTGAGTCCGAAGCAAGGTCATCGCTCTCATATTCTCTTACTGTTGACCAACCTGCAGGCGATTTATCAGCTATCCTTATTACGCTTGTTGATTTGAACCAGAAGATTGGATAAAATGTTTTGAGAAGTGAAATCTTCAGTAGGTAGTCTGGACTGTAACTTCTGTAGTTCTGATAATATTTCAGAATTAAAAGTGAATTGAATCTGATTTCTCTCACCTCTTAATGGTTTAACTTTTGTTTCGGTTCTCAATTTGGATGCCAAGGAATCTGTACCTGACAAAAGCTCTTTCTTCAGCGAAGAAATCTTAAATATCAAAATATGATGTAAAAAGTTGAAATTGATCGTCACTAAAGAGGGCAGTTTCAGGAGCGTGATGTCTGGATGTATGCTGAGGTGCTGTAGTATCGTCAAGCATTAGTTCTTCGTCTGACATAGTAAAGTAACGCGAGGTGCAGTATATGCCACGGAAGAGCCTCGAATGACCAATACTAAACTAAGCACCTATTTATACTTCATAAACATAAGCATGCTTTGCATGAAGCGCAGCAAACTTTCTACTTCAATAAGCTTCTCAACTACGCAATAAGAATCATGTAAGAAAACTATGCATATATTGTTAACTGGGGTTTCTTGTATTTTATATGTAACCTCAGTTAATTTTTCAAGAATTTTGTATGGACCCATTCAGTCTAAACCTAATTTTAAATTAGCGGTCGGGGGATACCACCTCCAAACAAAATCTCCGACCATAAAATTTCTGGGTTTCAAACCACGATCGTAATTATTTTTCTGCCTAGTAGCTGCTTTTAATAAATTATCTCTAGCAAAATTGAAAGTGACTGTAAACGTATGATTAAGCCATTGTATGTATTCAACAGGGCAAAAATGTTTATTAGAATTTGGGATTCCTGCAATAACATCAAAAGGATATGACATTTCATTTCCATACGTCAGTTTGAAAGGTGAGACACCTGTACTGTCATTGACACTGGCTCTATAGGCCGTTAAGAGGTAGGGTAAATAATTATCCCAATCGTTTCTACATTTATTGACAAATGCTGATAGCATGACTTGTAAAGTTTGATTTTTAAAGTTTTTTAACCAAATTAGTGAAGAATGATCAGTTCTTATTTTGAACTTTTGACCTATCAAATAATGCCTAAAATATTTCACAAATGTGACCACAGCCAACAACTCCCTATAGGTTGTACAGTACTTTTTGTGAGAGTTATTAAGCATCTTACAAGCATATGCAATAACCTTTTCTTCCCCATCTTAGATTTGAGAAAGAACTGCACCAATTGCATGCCCACTAGCATCAGTGTCCAGAATGAATTGGTCATTTTCATTTAGCTAAACAAGCACGGGAGCTGTAACCAATTTCTCTTTAAAAGTATTAAAGGATGTTTGACATTTTTCGGTCCAATTAAATTTGATCCCCTTCTTAGTAAGATTGGTTAATACTGATGCTATTTCAGAACAATTTGGTATAAAACGCCTATAATATCCAGCTAAACCGAGAAAACTTCGTATTTCATTGACATTTTTAGGTACTGGCCAATTTCTTACTGTTTCAATTTTAGATGGATCACACGCTATTCCTAGACCAGATATTAAATGACCTAAAAATAAAACTTGATGCTGAAAAAGTGAACACTTCTTTGGTTTTAACTTCAAATTAGCTTGTCTTAGTCTTCCAAAAACTAGTTCTAAATTTTCTAATGCCCGTTTGAAAGTTCGGCTAAATATAATTACATCATCAATGTAACACAAGCATCTTTCCCACTGATAACCTTTTAGAACAATTTCCATAAGACGTTTAAAACAACAAGGGGCATTGCATAGGCCAAAGGGCATAACCTTAAATTGAAACAAGCCTCTGTGACAACTGAATGCAGTTTTAGGTCTATCTTTTTCATCTACCAGACACTGCCAATAACCTGATGCTAAATCGATGATACTATACCATTGATTTCCACCCAGTCCAAAGAATAATCTATATTTGGAAGAGGATATGCATCCTTTTTCGTAACTTTGTTAATTTTTCTATAATCCACACAGAAACGCCAACTTAAGTCTTTCTTTAAACAGAGCAGTATCGGACTACTCCAGGGACTATCGGAAGGTTCTATTATGTCATCTTTCAGCATTGTATCGATTTCTTGATCTATTATCTCCTTATGCTTTAAAGGCACCCTACGGGGTGGTATTTAATAGGTAAATCATCACCTGTATCAATAATATGTTTCACAACATGGGTTCGACCTAAGCGACCATCAGGACCAAGGAACACATCTTGGAACTTTATAAGAAGTGATTTTATTTTATTCTTTTGTTCTGGGGTTATTTTTGGTGAAACGCCTTCTAGTAAACATTCTAAATGTTGATGCAACTGTATTTCACTAGATAATTCATTTTCTATAGGTTCTAAGATTTCTTTTACTTCCTGAATGTTTCCCACTATTTTACTTCGTTTTAATGTTATATCAATGTTTCTGCAATTTATAGCTGAAATATCAACCCGATTTTTCTCTGCATTCACAATAGCATTTGAAATCACTACACCATGGGTTTTCAATTGATAGTTTGGTTCTACTAATAAATTTTCTTTTCTAAAATGTTTTGGAATAGTGACAGGGAGCATAATCTCAGTATTAGCTGGAATATGTACTTTCTCTTTTAATCAAATTAAAGCACAATGGTTATTTTGTTCCCTATGTAATTTTATTATTGTATTACTTGATAGTATTAATAAAGCTTGAGCAAAATTAATCTGGGCTTTGCTTGTTTCTAAAAAATTTATACCTAGAATGCCAGAAATTCCATCTAAATCAGTTATTATGAAATCAAGCTCTATGAAATAACCTTGAATTTCTACAGATAATTTTGCCTGTCCATAAACTTTCAAGTTGTCTTCACGTGCTGTTGTTAAAAACAGTAAATACAGGAATTATGTTTACTTTTTGTTTAATCTTATCAAAACTACCTTTTGAAATACAATTAACAGCGGAACCTGTGTCTATAAGAAAACTGAATTTAGTGGTGTTTACTTGGACTCTAGCAAATAGTCCAAATTGTTTGATTGTATTTACAACAACTGGCCTACTTTTACCCTGTATGGCTAAGTTCTCGGCCCCGAACCCAGCCATGGATGGTTTAAAGTTTGACTTTCATTTGACTGGCCCGTTTTATTCCTATTTTGATTGCTTCTACAATTTTTAGCTATGTGACCCATTTTCTTACAATTGGAACATTTTAGGACTTTACATTCTGTATAATTATGGCCATATCTAATACACCTAGTGCATTGAATGGGCATTGCTTTTGCTACTTCGTCTATTTTTTTAAAAATTCTTGAAGACCTTCCATCAGTGTTTTACTAAATTCTACAAAATCTGAATTATCTTTTTCAGTTTTATGACGCTTTGACTTCACTCTTTTTAATTGACTGAAGAGGGTATTCATTTTCAGTTAATTTAGGTTTTCTAACTTCACAAGTAGACCCAACAAAAGCTTCATATTCAATGGCTAATGATATAGCACTATCTAAGGTTGATGGGTGTGAAAACTGAACCCTCTTTTGAAGCTCAAAATTTTCTAATCCTCTGATAAATTGATCAATAGCTAGGTCTTCAGTCATGTGATGATTCGGGTAGGCTAAACGACTTAAACGCCTAAGTGCATACCCATAATCTGAAAGACTCGCATTTTTCTTGCGCATTCTAGAATAAAATTCAACCCTATAGGCAGTAACACGTTCTTTAGGAGCAAAACGTTGATTTAACATTTCTTTTAATTGTTTATAGTTATTCAGTATCTCCTAACAACTTTTGAGCAGTACCCCTTAGACTAATACTCAACAGCTGAGCCATTTCTATTTCAGACCAATGATTCCACTTTGCAGTTTGTTCAAAATAAACAATGTAATCGTTCCAGTCTACACTCTTTCATCAAACTTATCTGGTTCTTTTTCAGGACGCATAAGAGGGGCATGGGTTTATTCATGAAACTAATTTGTTTATTGGCCATAGGGATACTTTTTCGAGGAGTGATTTCTTCGCTGCTTAATTCAGCAATTTCATCACTTGACCCTCTAAGGATAGGCCTGTTTGCTTCATTCAAACGTGCCCTACCTTCCTGGGATTGCTGTCTTCTATCACTCAAAGATTTTCTACTATCCCTATAGGTTTTATGTATGGTTCCATTAATGGTGTTTCGAGTTTCCGGCTGCTTATATCAGCTAGACCCTCTAAACTCTCATAGGAAGACTTGCTTACTGCATTTAGGCGTCTTTCCTTTGGTCGACAACCTGTTATTTCACTAGAGTTTGCTTCAGCATTTCTATTTCAAGCTATTTCAGTTTTCATATTTCTGTCATTTAAACTTCCTACAGCTTCTTTAGGTTTAATATTGGGTAGTCGTGTTGATTCACAAGGTAGCTCATAGTTAAGCTTAACTTGATGTAAAGCCCCTACAGGGCTAAATAATAATGAGTCAAAGGAAACCGCTTCATTTTGAGTTTTTTGTCCTACAGTGTTAATTTTTAAACGAAGATCTTCAATTAATTCATCAAACTGTTTAGTATAATAAGGGATATCCTCATAAGACAGTTTTAATAAGTTTATTAGGGACAATCTAAATTTTCAACCATTAATTCTATTTAGGCAGATATTTCACAACAGATCCCCACACTGGCCACCAAATTGTAACCGGAAGGCGGGGTATCGGTGTTTATTATAGTGTTGAAACCTTACTTGATCCTTGGTATTATGTTTAAGAATGTGTTTGTTATAAGCTAAACTATTTAAACAACTGATCCCCCTTTAACTCCAGGTTCGTTCCACTGGGATCTGCGTATCTGCATTAAGAATTAACACCAAGACTGTTTTACTCATACATTTAATTTTATTAAAATTACAAAAATATCAACATCTAAAAAATATCTTATTATACAGAGTTTACCCTAGCTAATAGCACTTACAAAAAAAAAATAAAATTATGTGGGGTAATTTCTGGACTACATGGCTTGAATTTTATTATCGCCCAAACATAATATGAAAGTGGTAGAAAAAATGAACTCAGGTGTGGCAAGGCAGGCGTAAACCAAATACTGGAGTTTCCCTTGAAAAAGCCTACAGCCTAGCTATACTGTATAGCTTGCACCTAGTGCATTCACCTACCTTAAGCAAGTCTCTGAAGACTGGCTTTCTAATGAAAAGCCAAGAAAATGGGCTGAACACAGGTATATATACTAAAAGGGTTTCTAAATTTAGAAACAAATAAACAACTTTAACCATGAAAAAGTTGAATAATACAGAGCCAATCGAAGTAATTCTTATGTATGGTGAATGCCAAGAATACTATAGTAGTAGGAATTCTGAACGCGCCCACAGGTAAGCTTAAGTTTACTTCGGAACTCCTCTGACCCCAATACCGCCATTAAACCACATGTGTTTTTGACCGGAACGACTGACAAGACTTTGGACATAAAAATTCAAGAACATTCTGCTACAATATGATAAAACATTAAATTAACGAACAAAATAAAAATATCTTTACTTTAGGATAAATTACGATATCCAAAGTTTAAAAAACCTGTTCCGTGACACACACAAGCTAATATCAACCGATTACTAAACTTTAACATACACGATATAACAAATTTAATTATGAAAACACTGATCGCATTTCTAAATAGGAAAAAAAACTACATGGCGTACCGCTTACATCGCTGTTACCATTGTACGCATACATATAATGGATTCTCCCATTTGACTGCTTTTGTTTACGTTGTATTTTGAGATATTTGTCCGAAACACGATAGAATCGCCCATTTAAGAAATCTCAATCACTTGTAAATATGATCACAAGATTAATTAGAATGTAACAGTGTGTCGTCAAGAATACAATAAAACATGTTTAATGAGGTAATTGCTTAAAATAACTCATGTTCACTCCATATCAATATCAAGGGGAATATACATACTTGAGTGAGTACAACTCTAGTCACGGTTGTGTTAATACTAAAGATAACTGTGCATTGGTGCATTGGATTCCTTGTTTAAATATGTGTCAAACGTCCAAGTACAAAACTATGACTAATACTTGAAAAATATATAAAATAATGGTTACAGAATGATTTTTTTCTTTTTGCAGATGCTTCAATAAGCCTTCCTTCTTTTGTCTTTTGATTTGTTTTTGTTTTTTTTATGAAAACTACAAAGGCGTACAGGAGCTGCATTCCTTACAGTTTACCAAATGAACATTGCAGTCAGGTTTTCCCTATTCGACACCTGCGAATGCACGAAGTGGCTGCCTTGGGAATCATTTTTTTAGCTCGAATGCGTATTGAAAAAAAAAATGTGTATGGCTTACATCAATTAAAGTGGCTGCATGGCGGCTGTTGATTTGCAACTTGTGAGAATTTTCTTTTCAGAAAGTGTACACTATCTTAGTCGGGCTGTGATATAACGTTTAGAATTTTGATAATAAAAGATGTAGAACATGGTAATTTTTTGGATTTTACATATTTTGTTGCAGGCACCGTATTGATAAAATATTCCTATGACGTACATCAATTCGAGTGCATCTACAGAAGATTCCCAACTTCTAAGAGTTTTCTTGTCAGAAAAGTAGACTACCTTAGCCGGGCTTTGCTGAAACGTTTTGGAATTTTAATAAAAGCTCTACAACATGCTAATTATTTGGATTTTACAGATTTTTGTGCCGGGCCTATATCAGGAGGTTGCTCAGTGCTGGACCTTCAGAGCTGCCCAGCGCGTCCGCAGGTGGGTGTTAGGGGAGGCCCTCTCGTTAAGGGATAGTCCGGTCATAATACGGAAATCCTCGACGCGGACGATAAAGACGCCCATGTGTAAATTTCGAAAAGTAGTAGGATTGTATCCGCTTCAAAAGGCTAAATTTTTCTTCCCTACTCAATACTCCATACTGTTCCAGTGGCAGACACATTTTGTTGCGTATGTCCCATCCTATTCTTTTTTCGTCGATTTATTGTTGCTTAACTTGTTCTCGTCCTAAATATAGCTGAATTACTCCTCGCTGGACGTAAAGCAAACATCCAATTAATCTTCGACAAGGGGCCTTCCCTATCCGCCACCTGGGGACGCGCTAGACAGTTCTGTGAACACATGTTCCTAGATTACTCATCGACAGAAAAATATAAAATAAATTAAATATAAAACACTGGCTACAGACGGATTTTTCCTCTTGTTGAAGCTTCAATACGCTTTTCTTATTTTTTATTTTTTGTTTGATCTTATTTTGTTTTGTTTTCTTGTGTTTTTCTTCACTTTTTTGTGTTTGTTAATATTTTGAAAAGTACAAAGGTCTTTAGCTTCCGCAGTACTGCATTCCATACAGTTTACCAAATGTTGACAGCTGTCGGGCTTCCTGCGGATGCACAAAGTAGTTCTCGGAATTTTGATAATAAAAGTTCTACAACGTTCTAATTATTTGGATTTTACAGATTTTTGTACCGGGTCCATAACAGGAGGTTTCCCAGTGCTGCCCAGCGCGTCCCCAGTTGGCTGCTAGGGGAGGCCATCTAGTTAAGAGATAATACGGAAATCCTTGCCGCGGACGATTAAGACGCCCCTGTGTAAATTTCGAGAAGTAGTGGGATTATTGTATCCTCTGCAAAAGGCTCAATTTTCCTTTCATACGGCCGGATACTTCATACTTTTCCAGTGGCAGACACATTTTGTTGCCTATGTTCCATCCTATTCTTTTTTTTTCGTTGATTTATTGTTGCTTAACTTGTTCTCAATCTTAATATAGCTAAAATACTGCTGGCTGGACGTATAGCAAACAAATATCAATCAATCCCCAAACAAGAGGGCCTCTTATATCCTCCACCTGGGAACGTACTTGGCAGCTTTGAACCATCACAGCATGTTCCCAGGGTTAATTCATTAACACTGCATGTACACACAAGCTAATATCAACCGATTACTTAACTTTAACATACACGATATAACAAAATTAAATTATGAAAACACTAATCACATTTTTAAATATAAAAAATATTTTAAAAAACTACATGGCGTACCGCTTGCATCGCTGTTACAATTGTACGCATACATATAATGGATTCTCCCATTTGACTGCTTTTGTTTACGTTGTATTTTGAGATGTTTGTCCGGAACACGATAGAATCGCCCATTTACACGATAGAATCGCCCATTTAAGTAATCTCAATCACTTGTCAATATGGTCACAAGACTAATTCGAATGTAACAGTGTGTCGTCAAGAATGCAATAAAACATGTTAAGACCATAGTAAAGTGCTCCCGACCAATGAAATTGTCCTATTTTGTATGTCTTATTCATGAAGACCGTGGCATATTATCTTTTGTTCAAAATTAGTCTGCTTAATACATAAACTTGCCTGAGGTTCATCAAATATGTCTAAAAACTGTGAGCTGACATTCAGCAAACAAAGAATGCAGACATATTTCGAACAAAGATAATTCTTTAAGTCGGTAATACCCCATATTATTAAGGCCATGAATGTCCGGAGATCTTAGTGAATAGGACACACAAAATGGGACAATTTAATTTATGAATTCTTCCAAAAAAAACAACAGAGCAAAATAAAGTTTTTCACAAAATATACGATGGATTTACTTGAAATTGAAATTTGCAAATCCTAAAATAGTACTAAATCACCATCGGAAATTATTCCTATAATTGTTTACTTGTAACGTTTTTAAAAAATTCTGGACGGACGGACAGACAAACAAAATGAAAACTATAAGGTAGGGCCCAAATTAACTTACAAGTGGCATTATCATTTTCCCTTATAGCAAATATAAAAAAAAGTCTCCCTCAAAATTGAAGTTTAAAATAATAATAGATTTTAAAATGTTATGCATAGAAATGAACGTTTTATGTAATTTAAAAGAAAATGAAGCACTTTTTCAAGCTTGGTTGCATTAAAAATGGATTATCTTACCCTCCGCATCTTCTCTCTAGAAGGTTTATCTTGTTTATGGTAAATTTAACCTATTGTATTAGTAGTTGCACTAAAAAATGACAAAATCTAATCACCTATTATTTGGTATCATGATTACTTTAATCTCTTGAGCACTTTACAATGGTCTTAATTTGTAAGAATATGATAATCCCTGTCTTCATGATAAGTACTCGCTTCGCTCGTACTTAATCATGAAGACAGAGATTATCATATTCTTACATATACTTAATGAGTTGATTGCTTAAAATAACTCATGTTCACTCCATATCAATATCAAGGGGAATATACATACTTGAGTGAGTACAAATCTAGTCACGGTTGTGTGTTAATACCTAAGATAACTGTGCATTGGATTCCTTGTTTAAATATGTGTCAAACGTCCAAGTACAAAACTATGACTAATACTTGAAAAATATATAAAATAATGGTTACAGAATGATTTTTTTCTTTTTGCAGATGCTTCAATAAGCCTTCCTTCTTTTGTCTTTTGATTTGTTTTTGTTTTTTATGAAAACTACAAAGGCGTCTTTAGCTTCAACAGGAGCTGCATTCCTTACAGTTTACCAAATGAACATTGCAGTCAGGTTTTCCCTATTCGACACCTTCGAATGCACGGAGTGGCTGCCTTGGAATCATTCTTTTAGCTGGAACGCGTATTGCAAAAAATTGTGTATGGCCGACATCAATTAAAATACATCGGGCCTCGGTGGACGAGTGGTTAAGATAGTTCGTCTACTGATGATCACGTGGTCTGTCAAAACTGAGGTTGCGGGTTCGAGTCTCACTGCGAGCAGGGTGTACTCGACTCCAATCTTAATTGACAAGGATTGCCAGTTTTCCTACCGAAGGTCGGGGGTTCTCTACGGGTACTCCGGCTTCCTCCCCCAATAAAAACTGGACGTCATGAGATAGCTGAAAAATTGCTGAAAGTGGCGTTAAACATCATTAAACAAACAAAAACAACAAACATCAATTAAAGTGGATGCATGGCGGCTGATGATTAGCAACTTATAAGAATTTTCTATTCAGATATTCAGAAAGTGTACACTACCTTAGTTGGGCCGTAATATAACGTTTAGAATTCTGATAAAAAAAGTTGTAGAACATGCTAATTATTTGGATTTTACATATTTCGTTGCAGGCACCGTATTGATAAAATATTCCTATGACGTACATCAATTCGAGTGTATCTACAGAAGATTCGCAACTTCCAAGAGTTTTATAGTCAGAAAAAAAAAGACTACCTTAGCCGGGCTTCGGTGAAACGTTTCGGAATTTTAATACTAAAAGTTCTACAACTTTCTAATTATTTGGATTTTACAGATTTTTGTGCCGGGCCTATATCAGGAGGTTTCTTAGTGCTGGACACTCAGAGCTGCCCAGCGCGTCAGCAGGTGGCTGCTAGGGGAGGCCCTCTCGTTAAGGGATAGTCCGGTCATAATACGGAAATCCTCGCCGCGGACGATAAAGACGCCCTTGTGTAGATTTCGAAAAGTTATTGTATCCGCTTCAAAAGGCTGAATTTTCCTTGCCTACTCAATACTCCATACTATTCCAGTGGCACTCCATACTATTGCAGTGGCAGACACATTTTGTTGCGTATGTCCCATCCTATTCTTTTTTCGTCGATTTATTGTTGCTTAGATTGTTCTCGTCCTAAATATAGCTGAATTACTGCTCGCTAGACGTAAAGCAAACATCCAATTAATCTTCGATAAGGGCCTTCTCTATTCGCCACCTGGGGACGCGCTAGACAGTTCTGTGAACACATGTTCCTAGATTACTCGTCGACAGAAAAATATAAAATAAATTAAAATATTAAATATAAAACACTGGCTACAGACGGATTTTTCCTCTTGTTGATGCTTCAATACGCTTTTCCTATTTTTTATTTTTGGTTTGATCTTATTTTGTTTTGTTTTGCTGTTTTTTTTCTTCACTTTTTTGTGTTTGTTAATATTTAGAAAAGTACAAAGGGGTCTTTAGCTTCCGCAGTACTGCATTCCATACAGTTTACCAAATGTTGACAGCTGTCGGGCTTACTGCGGATGCACCGAGTAGTTCTCGGAATTTCCATAATAAAAGTTCTACAACGTTCTAATTATTTGGATATTACAGATTTTGGTACCGGGTCCATAAATGAGGTTTCCCAGTGCTGCCCAGCGCGTCCCCAGGTGGCTGCTAGGGGAGGCCATCTAGTTAAGAGATAGTCCGGTCATAATACGGAAATCCTTGCCGCGGACGATTAAGACGCCCCTGTGTAAATTTCGAGAAGTAGTGGGATTATTGTATCATCTGCAAAAGGCTCAATTTTCCTTTCATACGGCCGGATACTTCATACTTTTCCAGTGGCAGACACATTTTGTTGCCTATGTTCTATTCCATTCTTTTTTTCGTCGATTTGTTGTTGCTTAACTTGTTCTCGGTCTTAATATAGCTAAAATACTGCTGGCTGGACGTATAGCAAACAACTAATCAATCAATCCCCAAACAAGAGGGCCTCTTGTATCCTCCACCTGGGAACGTGCTTGGCAGCTTTGAACCATCACAGCATGTTCCCAGGGTTAATTCATTGACACTGCATGTACACACAAGCTAATATCAACCGATTACTTAAATTTAACATACACGATATAACAAAATTTAAATTATGAAAACACTAATCACATTTTTTAATATAAAAAATATTTTAAAAAACTACATAGCGTACCGCTTGCATCGCTGTTACAATTGTACGCATACATATAATGGATTCTCCCATTTGACTGCTTTTGTTTACGTTGTATTTTGAGATGTTTGTCCGAAACACGATAGAATCGCCCATTTAAGTAATCTCAATCACTTGTCAATATGATCACAAGATTAATTCGAATGTAACAGTGTGTCGTCAAGAATACAATAAAACATGTTTAATGAGTTGATTGCTTAAAATAACTCATGTTCACTCCATATCAATATCAAGGGGAATATACATACTTGAGTGAGTACAAATCTAGTCACGGTTGTGTGTTAATACCTACGATAACTGTGCATTGGATTCCTTGTTTAAATATGTGTCAAACGTCCAAGTACAAAACTATGACTAATACTTGAAAAATATATAAAATAATGGTTACAGAATGATTTTTTTCTTTTTGCAGATGCTTCAATAAGCCTTCCTTCTTTTGTCTTTTGATTTGGTTTTGTTTTTTTATGAAAACTACAAAGGAGTCTTTAGCTTCAACAGGAGCTGCATTCCTTACAGTTTACCAAATGAACATTGCAGTCAGGTTTTCCCTATTCGACACCTTCGAATGTACGGAGTGGCTGCCTTGGAATCATTCTTTCAGCTGGAACGCGTATTGCAAAAAATTGTGTATGGCCGACATCAATTAAATTACATCGGGCCTCGGTGGCCGAGTGGTTAAGATAGTTCGTCTACTGATGATCACGTGGTCTGTCAAAACTGAGGTTGCGGGTTCGAGTCTCACTGCGAGCAGGGTGTACTCGACTCCAATCTTAATTGACAAGGATTGCCAGTTTTCCTACCGAAGGTCGGGGGTTCTCTACGGGTACTCCGGCTTCCTCCCCCAATAAAAACTGGACGCCATGAGATAACTGAAAAATTGCTGAAAGTGGCATTAAACATCATTAAACAAACAAAAACAACAAACATCAATTAAAGTGGATGCATGGCGGCTGATGATTAGCAACTTATAAGAATTTTCTATTCAGATATTCAGAAAGTGTACACTACCTTAGTTGGGCCGTAATATAACGTTTAGAATTCTGATAAAAAAAGATGTAGAACATGCTAATTATTTGGATTTTACATATTTCGTTGCAGGCACCGTATTGATAAAATATTCCTATGACGTACATCAATTCGAGTGTATCTACAGAAGATTCGCAACTTTCTACTCAGAAAAAATAGACTACCTTAGCCGGGCTTTGGTGAAACGTTTCGGAATTTTAATAATAAAAGTTCTACAACATTCTAATTATTTGGATTTTACAGATTTTGGTGCCGGGCCTATATCAGGAGGTTTCTAAGTGCTGGACCCTCAGAGCTGCCCAGCGCGTCCGCAGGTGGCTGCTAGGGGAGGCCCTCTCGTTAAGGGACAGTCCGGTCATAATACGGAAATCCTCGCCGCGGACGATAAAGACGCCCTTGTGTAGATTTCGAAAAGTAGTAGGATTATTGTATACGCTTCAAAAGTTTGAATTTTCCTTGCCTACTCAATACTCCATACTGTTCAAGTGGCAGACACATTTTGTTGCGTATGTCCCATCCTATTCTTTTTTCGTCGATTTATTGTTGCTTAGATTGTTCTCGTCCTAAATATAGCTGAATTACTGCTCGCTGGACGTAAAGCAAACATCCAATTAATTTTCGACAAGGGGCCTTCCCTTTCCGCCAACGGGGGACGCGCTAGACAGTTCTGTGAACACATGTTCCTAGATTACTCATCGACAGAGAAATATAAAATAAATTAAAATATTAAATATAAAACACTGGCTACAGTCGGATTTTTCCTCTTGTAGATGCTTCAATACGCTTTTCGCCCCGTGCGGGATCCGGGTGGCCAAAAGAATAGACCGTAGTCGCGCTAGCTTGTCGTAAAAGGCGACTAAATAGCGCCCAGTACCCTGACCGGCGTGTCAGGTCGGTTTGCCTAAAGACCGACTGGGATGTGTGCCCCAGGTGGTTGAATGGGGTACCCCTGGCAAGCTGGGGTTGTCAGGCCATAATACGGAAAACCTGACCGCAAACCATATTAGTGCACCGTGTTGGGAAAAATGCCACGTTCCTCGCACGTTAAAGAACGCTGCTGTAGTATTCGCTATGAGTAGGGATTTCGATCCCGCTACAGGAGGCTGAATTGCCCGACCCTATCCATGTGCCAGTGGCAATCTAAGATCCGTTACCCCTATTTTGTGTCCCATCCCATTTTTATTCATCATCATTTCATGTTCATTTTATCATCCATTTCATGTTTATCGCCTGAATATAGCTGAAATAATGCTGCTCGGGCGTTAAACACCATTAATCAATCAATCAATCAATACGCTTTTCCTATTTTTGTTTTTGTTTTTGTGTTGATTTGCTGTTTTGTTTCACTTTTTTGTGTTCGTTAATATTTTGAAAAGTACAAAGGGGTCTTTAGCTTCCGCAGTACTGCATTCCATACAGTTTACCAAATGTTGACAGCTGTCGGGCTTCCTGTGGATGCACCGAGTAGTTCTATGGGTGAAGCCTTAGGAATAATTCTTTTTACTGAAACGCGTGTTGATAAAATATGTCTATTGCTTACATCAATTCAAGTGTATTGATATCTGCAGAAGATTCGCAACTACCAAGGGTTTTCTAGACAGAAAGAGTGGACTACATTAGCCGGGCTTTGGTGAAACATTTCGGAATTTTGATAATAAAAGTTCTACAACGTTCTAATTATTATAGGATTAAACACCGTTTTCAATGGATTTATCGGTAATATCAACAAGACCAACTCACTCACAAACAAATAAAAGTCCGTCCGAAGGACTTTTATGATATGTTTGTGAGTGAGTTGGTCTTGTTGATATACCGATAAATCCATTGAAAACGGTGTTTAATCCTTATAATTCTTTAAAATTGCATTAAGAAATTAATTTATCTAACGTGTTTCTCAACTTCATATTTCTTGTGTATTTGGTAGCGGGATTGACTGAACGTATGAATATTTTGTTTATTTTTAAACGTACGATTATTTCCATAAACCATTTTCTGATTTTAATAAACACAATTTTTAGTTTTACGTCAATCTATAACCTTTTTTCTGTATCGAACACAAGGAAAGTTTTAAATTTAACAAATCATTAATGATAATTCATCAAACAAATAATTTGCAAGTTGATCGCTACTTTCGATATTGAAAGCCGCCATCTTTGTTTACATTGATTACGCTAAAAATAGTTCGGTCAACGTCGTTTATCCTAAAATAAATGGAGTCAACTTCATTTATCAAAAAATATATTTCGTTAAAAACCTCAACCGGAAGTAATCTAGACCAATCAAATAAACGTATTTCTAAATATGCAAATCATATTAGAATTATTTGGATTTAACAGATTTTTGTACCGTGTCCATAACGGGAGGTTACCCAGTGCTGCCAAGGATGGCTGCTAAGGGAGGCCCTCTCGTTAAGGGATAGTACGGTCATAATACGGAATTCCTTGCCGGAAATCCACCTTTGTGTAGATTTCGAAAAGTAGAAGGATTATTGTATTCTCTGCAAAAGGCTCAATTTTCCGTTCATACCGGATACTTCATACTTTTACAGTGTCAGTAAAATTGTTGTTACCTATGTCCCATCCCATATCCTTTTTTCCGTTCGTTTATTGTTTGTTAACGTGTTCTCAACCTTAATATAGCTAAAATACATCTGGCTGGACGTATAGCAAACAACTAATCAATCCCCAAACGAGAGGGCCTCTCCTATCCGCCACCCGGGGACGTGCTTGGCAGCTCTGAACCATCACAGCATGTTCCCAGGGTTAATTCATTGACACTTCATGTACACACAAGCTAATATCAACCGATTATTTAACTTTAATATTTACGATATAACAACAAAATTAAATTATAAAAACACTGATCGCATTTTTAAATAGAAAAAATATTTTAAAAACTACATCGCGTACCGCTTGCATCGCTGTTACAATTGTACGCATACATACATTGTATAATGGATTCTCCCACTGCTTTTGTTTACGTTGTATTTTGAGATGTTTGTCCGAAACACGATAGAATCGCCCATTTAAGTAATCTCAATCACTTGTCATATGATCACAAGATTAATTAGAATGTAACAGTGTGTCGTGTAGAATACAATAAAACATGTTTAATGAGTTGATTGCTTAAAATAACTCATGTTCACTCCATATCAATATCAAGGGGAATATACATACTTGAGTGAGTACAAATCTAATCACGGTTGTGTTAATACTCAAGATAACTGTGCATTGGATTACTTGTTTAAATAGGTGTTAAACGTACAAGTACAAAACTATGTCTTATACTAGAAAAATATATAAAATACTGGTTACAGAAAGATTTTTTCTTTTTGCAGATGCTTCAATATGCCTTCCTTCTTTTGTCTTTGATTTGGTTTTGTTTTTTATTAAAACTACAAAGGCGTCTTTAGCTTCAACAGGAGCTGCATTCCTTACAGTTTACCAAATGAACATTGCAGTCAGGTTTTCCCTATTCGACACCTTCGAATGCACGGAGTGGATGCCTTGGAATCATTCTTTTAGCTGGAACGCGTATTGAAAAAAATTGTGTATGGCCGACATCAATTAAATTACATCGAGCCTCGGTGGCCGAGTGGTTAAGGTAGTTCGTCTACTGATGATCACGTGGTCTGTCAAAACTGAGGTTGCGGGTTCGAGTCTCACTGCGAGCAGGGTGTACTCGACTCCAATCTTAATTGACAAGGATTGCCAGTTTTCCTACCGAAGGTCGGGGGTTCTCTACGGGTACCCCGGCTTCCTCCCCCAATAAAAACTGGACGCCATGAGATAGCTGAAAAATTGCTGAAAGTGGCATTAAACATCATTAAACAAACAAAAACAACAAACATCAATTAAAGTGGATGCATGGCGGCTGATGATTAGCAACTTATAAGAATTTTCTATTCAGATATTCAGAAAGTGTACACTACCTTAGTTGGGCCGTAATATAACGTTTAGAATTCTGATAAAAAAAGATGTAGAACATGCTAATTATTTGGATTTTACATATTTCGTTGCAGGCACCGTATTGATAAAATATTCCTATGACGTACATCAATTCGAGTGTATCTACAGAAGATTCGCAACTTCCAAGAGTTTTCTACTCAGAAAAAATAGACTACCTTAGCCGGGCTTTGGTGAAACGTTTCGGAATTTTAATAATAAAAGTTCTACAACATTCTAATTATTTGGATTTTACAGATTTTGGTGCCGGGCCTATATTAGGAGGTTTCTAAGTGCTGGACCCTCAGAGCTGCCCAGCGCGTCCGCAGGTGGCTGCTAGGGGAGGCCCTCTCGTTAAGGGACAGTCCGGTCATAATACGGAAATCCTCGCCGCGGACGATAAAGACGCCCTTGTGTAGATTTCGAAAAGTAGTAGGATTATTGTATACGCTTCAAAAGTCTGAATTTTCCTTGCCTACTCAATACTCCATACTGTTCAAGTGGCAGACACATTTTGTTGCGTATGTCCATCCTATTCTTTTTTCGTCGATTTATTGTTGCTTAGATTGCTCTCGTCCTAAATATAGCTGAATTACTGCTCGCTAGACGTAAAGCAGACATCCAATTAATTTTCGACAAGGGGCCTTCCCTTTCCGCCAACTGGGGATGCGCTAGACAGTTCTGTGAACACATGTTCCTAGATTACTCATCGACAGAGAAATACAAAATAAATTAAAATATTAAATATAAAACACCTAATTGACCCCTATTTTTCTTTCCATCACTAAAATGTATACCAATTGCTTGACATTATATAAAAAATTCAGAAGATTTCATAAGACAGAATTTTGTAAGTTTTTATTTTAGTGGTTTTTTATTCTCTTCTCTGTATAGTCTATATGAAAATTAAAAATTTCAGGGCTCAACCCCTCGACAGTAACCTCTGAAACCCCTATTTTTTATCTTGAACTATGATAACTTGGATAAAAAAACTATTTGGCGAATTTAATGAAAATTCATTGACAAATTATTTTCAGTAAAAGTGTCCTGCATCCCCTTAAACACGCGGCTATCAATGCACTCTATACACAATTTAATTGCTTTCAGTTGTTTATCTGTATCTTGATTAATTAAATCGTGTATTCAACTCGCAACCTCGTAAGAGGGAAAATAGATTAGACGTACATATTGGTGTATCCAAAATCAATGTTTAGTATTTAGCTTTATCTCGAGAAGTATACTGCCAACCAATGTGAAGTATGTTGAATAAAAAATTTAACATCGAATTGTGAGGTTTGTGTTCCTCATATGCTAGATATTTTCAATTGACTTAAATTCGAAAGTTAACAGCGTGGCTTTCTAAAGCTAAACATTGTTGTTTTCATTTTTGGGAATGTTGGATTGTCAAGAGTGCCGAAGTATGATTTATGCATTCTGACTGCAAATAAATCCGTCTTACAAAAATTACAAACCTCCGGCAAAAGAATTTAAATCACGTGACAAAGCAAGTGGATCAGTAGCAAGACATTCTGAATATAAATGTACAGAAAGCATCTAACGCTTCGAGCATTTAAAGGTCTCTACTAGACAAAGAATCCTCAGCGAGATCATGCAATAAACAGGTGCAATAATTGTCGTTACAGACGAACGAATGTACGGACAAGGGTAAAACTATAGTACCTCCTTTCTTCGAATATAGCTTACCTTTTAAAACTTTTCGACAAATAATAACGAAAGAAATTATGGTGAGAGAAATGATATACACGAACAACTCGGAAAAACAAGAAAACACACGAACTTATGCGTGTTCAATGTTTTGGGCGTTAAATACAATAAATATTGCAATTACTATAAAGTAATAACGAAAGCGTTTAATATATCTTTCAAAGGTATGTTGAAAATATGCATACATTTTTAATTGTTTCAGGCTTTCCACGAACAAAATGGTTTCAGCGTCCGGCTACCAAATCGTTTCCTCAGACAAGGGCAACCTTGATTAATTAAATCGTGTATTCAACTCGCAACCTCGTAAGAGGAAAAATAGATTAGACGTACATATTGGTGTATCCAAAATCAATGTTTAGTATTTAGCTTTATCTCGAGAAGTATACTGCCAACCAATGTGAAGTATGTTGAATAAAAAATTTAACATCGAATTGTGAGGTTTGTGTTCCTCATATGCTAGATATTTTCAATTGACTTAAATTCGAAAGTTAACAGCGTGGCTTTCTAAAGCTAAACATTGTTGTTTTCATTTTTGGGAATGTTGGATTGTCAAGAGTGCCGAAGTATGATTTATGCATTCTGACTGCAAATAAATCCGTCTTACAAAAATTACAAACCTCCGGCAAAAGAATTTAAATCACGTGACAAAGCAAGTGGATCAGTAGCAAGACATTCTGAATATAAATGTACAGAAAGCATCTAACGCTTCGAGCATTTAAAGGTCTCTACTAGACAAAGAATCCTCAGCGAGATCATGCAATAAACAGGTGCAATAATTGTCGTTACAGACGAACGAATGTACGGACAAGGGTAAAACTATAGTACCTCCTTTCTTCGAATATAGCTTACCTTTTAAAACTTTTCGACAAATAATAACGAAAGAAATTATGGTGAGAGAAATGATATACACGAACAACTCGGAAAAACAAGAAAACACACGAACTTATGCGTGTTCAATGTTTTGGGCGTTAAATACAATAAATATTGCAATTACTATAAAGTAATAACCAAAGCGTTTAATATATCTTTCAAAGGTATGTTGAAAATATGCATACATTTTTAATTGTTTCAGGCTTTCCACGAACAAAATGGTTTCAGCGTCCGGCTACCAAATCGTTTCCTCAGACAAGGGCAACCTGATAGGACTGAAGACCAAAGAAAAAAGGAAACAAAGCACAAACAACAACAATACGTAACTTGTGTGAAGTAGACATGACGTATTAAACACTGCATTTTCATGTAATTTTAATCGAATTATTTGGATCCCATGCACGTTAAAAAGTTCAAAGAATTATGCCAAATCATTATCTAGACCAGCTTACGTGTCAAATTCAACGAAATAATTGTATCTAATAAAATAGAAAATTTCAGAGCTCATATGACGAAGATTTGTTTAGAGTGGGAAAGGGGGGGCAATAGAGTTAGAAAAATGGGGGTGTTGATATTTGCCTTTTAGATGACGAGACGGTTTTATGTCAACTACAATTGCCAGAATAACCAACACTTAAAAATGGACATTTTAATAGAAAACAAATCCCTCGGTTTTGTTAAACTAACAACTGGTAAGTATCTTTATGATAAAGATAAAGCCTAACATGCAAGTCACAGGGGAACGGAAAAATGTAATTCATACCTCTTTTAAATTATAAAGCTACCTAGGATTTTAGTCAATAAAATAATAAAATAAGCAAACGGCTCGGCTAGCAAACAGAAAGCGAATACAGTAGTGAGAAGTTGGAAGAAGTAATCAAATCAAAAACTTAAAAACGATCAACACTTACCAAACAGCTCATTTTAAATTCCATGCGGTACACTTAATCGGTAATCCAGACAAGATGTTTGCAATGCTATTGGTTGTTAAAAGTGGTGACTATGCATGTTACGTAATCCCCTTCAGCATACCGACAAAATGCGCCGTTATTCACCAATCTGACAGACATTAAAAACTACAAAGAGATGTTATTAATATAGAAATGCAATGAAATAATAACTAATAATGTAAATAAAAAATATACAAAAATATTTCTTGCAGGTATGACTATCAATCAAAAGATTGCTACAGAATCATCTGATGTATTTGGGTGGTTCAAAGGAATACCATGGCACCGGAAAATTTGGGGATTCTTTCAAAAGGACACGAGTGTTGTTTTACCCGTTTAAATACACGTATGGCTGTGTTTATATATATTGTTAATCATGCTGTTTGAATTACAAAAATAGTGTCAATATCTTTAATGTGTGCATGTATATAAGATACATAATTTTTGAAAAAATAAATTTAATTTCTAGTCGATAAATTAAAGAGAACCACAATTTCTGGACATATAGAAAACCACAACAATATCTCAATTAATGATATAAAGTACAGTTTACAGTTTTTGCATTTAATTGTTCAACACACAGCATGGAATGGCAGACAACAAAGAGACTAACAAATGAAAACTTAAAGTTACCAACAAATCTAATGCAGTTTCTAAAGGCAGGACATCTGCATTACTATTGCAGGTCATGAGTAAATTAAATTCGTCTAATTGAATAAACTTTCATTCAGAGGCTACTCTACAATGACAAGCGAATCTTGAACTAACAAACTAAACATTCATGTTCATTTCATGACAAACACACAATTATACATGAACAGGATACGCCACATTAATATATATGACTTTTTCGTAAGCACTTAGTATTGAGAAATATCGCTACTTATAAACAATAATTGATCAACATGCTTTCAAACAAGGATGAGGTTTGTGCTCAGAATCTGTCTTATTAAAATGGATTTGACTCCTTGTGTAGTTACTTGCATGTTACATCTATAGCCTATAACTTTTCGTCCGTATATGATGACTTAACTAACAAAAAACAACTTAAATTTAATATTATAAATATAAAAATCTACAAAAAGTAATCAAAGCAATATCATTAGTCTGTCAGATTTACAGAAGCCAGCATATGAGGCTGTAGTTGGCAAGTCTATCTGCTATTACCAATTCTCTTAAATATTTTTTTAGAAAAAAAATAAGACTGAAGCTCTGGAATAACACGAACAACGAATTATCAGCATTAAAGCCAAAAAATTACAAACTTTCTTTTTCCCAACGATGCCTTTGCAGTAAGGGAAGAAACGTGGAACGCCTGAACAAGTCACCTATTACATATTGTGCATATTAGATGGAAATGAATGCCAAAAGCCGACATTATGACAAACAACACAAGTAGTAGTAGCAGCAATATTGACGTAATTAAGAATGTCCAGAAACTAAAAACAGTTGAGACAGATGAAGAATCAAAACCCAATATGATGTCCAGGATAGCAAAAACAACATATGTTGCATTTAGCTCAAAGATCAGAAGTACGAAGACCTTTATAATCTCGATATTTATGTACGCATGCGTTTCAATAACCTCTCACAGCAGACATCTAGTGAAGAATACAGTCCAATTAATGATGTTTTAGGAGACTGCTTGGCATTTAATACACACACATTACAAATAAGGATGTAAACGAAAAGTGAGATAAAGAAGACTTACGAAACACAGTAAAAAACAAGAAAACTTAAATGGTATTGGCATATACGATGATCTCAAGGCGTGCCACGACAGTCATATATGACAGCGGTACAGGTGAAAGAACTGAGGCAAATTAAAAAGAGATGGAATGAAAACATTTCAAACTGGAGAAGCCTGAAACTATAAGAAATACGATGAACAGAGAGGGTTGAAAGATTGATTGGATGTCTTCTTTACGTCCAGCGAGCAGTATTTCAGCTATATTCAGGACGGAAACCAGTTAACAAACAATAAATCAACGGAAAATGTGGGTGGGATGGATCACAGGGAATACAATTTTGACTGCCACTGGAAAAGTATGGAGTTTTGGGTAGGGGCGGAAAATTCAGCCTTTTGTAGCGGCTACAATGAGTCTACTCTTTTTCGAAATCTACAAAAGGGGTCTTTATCGTGCTAGGAGCGTAGCACTCTTCAAACACGTTACCCACTACGGTCCGCGGTCAGACTTTCCGTATTATGACCTGACAACCCCAACGAGAGGGTCTCCCCTATCCGCCACCCGGGGACGCACTGGGCTGCTCTGTGGGTCGAGCACTGGGAACCCTCCCAGTATGGTCCCCGAGGGTTGAAAGAAACTGGTTGCCAAGTCATTAGTGGTTTTCCGACAGATAGATTTTTACTAAATAGTTGTTTACTGGTATGAGACACAATATCTATGTTTCCAAAATTATTCTGAAGAAAATATATCTTTTTCATACTATATTTTAATTTTTTCCTAAACATTATGACGTCTTTTGTCAGCTGATTTTCATTTTTCAAAGAATATTTTGCTTAACTAATTGATAGTGTTCTTTGGAATATTTTATCAGAAATAAAAATTATCTTGTTTACATGTACAGGTTATTTCCTGTGCGCCAATTATATCTCTTGTATTTGTGTTGGGATATGTTTTCTACAAAGGAAAACCCTCAAAATAAACCTTATATGCTGAATCATTTAGATCAACAGAAATCACTGCTATTTTCATCCCTGGATATTCTTTATAGATACATTTATGATTATACTTTAATAAAAAGGTCTTTATGCTGTTCCTATTACATTTGTATACTAAAGGTTCAATGCGTTTTCAGTACTTGGCTGTGTATATCATCGAGTAAGCATCGAACTTGAAATATCTGTATTTTGTGCTGGCATAGCAGCTCTTACAGTGTTGCTGCCCTACACGCAATTGGGTGAAATAGGAAGTAAGTTAGTATTGCAGCTTATTTCTAATTATACCATTCCGAGTAAACAATAGCTCATTAGTTCCTAAAATGAAAAAATTGATTAAACGTCATTGTTAGGATTAAATGGTTAATTATATTGCTTAGAATTATATTTTAAAGGATATAAGTTGAAGAGGCATATTTTAAAGCACACGTGTCTTTTTATATGTGTATGAATATGATCATTACACCACGGGGATTTTCCTTCTTCAAGTTATTCTGTAAGGTAAGCAACATGCAAGGTATAACTTTACAGTAGTAAATAATTTTTAGCTCACCTGACCCGAAGGGTCATGTGAGCTATTGCCGTCACTTGGCGTCCGTCGTCTGTCCGTTCAACTTTTCAAAAATCTTCTCTGAAACCACTTGACAGAATGCAACAAAACTTGGTATGGTTGTTGCTTAGCATGTCCTTTACCAAACTATCGTTTGGATTTTTGATTCGTAAAAAACCATGGTCGCCATGGCTAAAAATAGAACAGGGGGGGGTCAAAATACAGTTTTTGGCTTATAGTTCAAAGAGTATTACAGATACAGGAAAACCGAAGAGACTTTCCTTCTTCAGCATCAAAAGCTCTACAAAACACTCTATTGGGTCAAAGTCGTATGACGACTCCTTGTAGGAGCTATTGCACTTTAATTGTCGAAATTGATGATTTTTGCCATTTTTCCTCAAAATCTTGAAAATTATTAGAACTAGAGAAAAAGTTAGCATTGTTTAATTGTTCTGCTCTATGAGAGCTACAAAAATGTCTTTAGGGTCAAGATTGTCTGATAAACCGTTTAAGAGTTAATCCACTTGAACTGTTTTTTTTAATCGGTTTTAATTGATTTTTAAAAATCTTCTCCTCTGAAACCACTGAAAGAACTGCTTTGAAACTTTGTATACATTATCCGTCAAATGCCTTCAACCAAGTTTGCACAAACCATGGCCGCAGATTAACCAACATGGTTGACATGGCTAAAAATAGAACGGGGGGGGGGGGGTCAAAATACAGTTTTTGGCTTATACTTCAAAAAGTATTACAGATACAGGAAAACTGAAGAGATCAGCCTTCATCAGCATCGAAAGCTCTACAAAACACTCCATTGTGTCGAAGTTGTATGATGACTCCTTGTAGGGGTTATTGCCCTTTAATTGTCGAAATTGATTATTTTTGCTATTTTTGCCATAAAATCTTGAAAATTTTTAGAACTGGAGAAAAAGTTAGCATTGCTTAATTGTTCTGCTCTATGAGGGCTACAAAAATGACTTCAGGGTCAAGATTGTCTAATTAACCGTTTAGGAATTATTCTCTTAGAACATTTTTGTAAATGAATTTTATTTTGATTTTAAAAAATCTTCTCCTCTAACCAAGGAAAGGACTGCGTTGAAACATTGCACACATCATCTTTAGGATGTCCTCTACCAAAATTTTGCAAATCATTACAGCTGACTACCTACATAGCTACGTTGGATTAAAATAGAAAGGGGGGGTCAAGGGAGTTTTTGGCTGATAGTTAAAAAAGTATAACAGGTACAGCAAAACCTCCATCCTAAGCATCAAAAGCTCCTCCCTTAAAAGGTCAAAATTAATGACTTTTGCAGAAGTGTTGGTCAATTCCTTATAGGAACGAAATTCTATATAAAAAAGGGTTGTTTGATTACAGGTTCAGGTGAGCGATACAGGCTCCTGGGAGCCTCTAGTTTTGACACACTGATGGCTTCCGAAAAGCCCAAGTTTGTTTACAAGTATTTAAGAGATCAAGTTTTTTATGCACCTAATGGTAAACTTCTTAAATGAGAGGAACATCTTGGGTTTGAAACCAACAACTGGTCAAAATATTTAGTGACTTTGAAGAAATTTTGTTAACATACTTTTCTGAAAACTTTTCGATACAAAATATTACATAGAATCCTACCAACAATTTCTTATATATGGTGGATTTTTAAGACTGATATTGAAATAATTGAACACTTATTTTTTATTGTATTGTGTGAAAGATGTTTTTAGGATGTTGTATCAGAGCATGTGAATAGGTTTTATGTTTTTTATCTGTTAAAAGAATCTGTTCTAAAAGAATATGTCAATGAGCAACCGTTTTTTTTTTAAATTCTATCATACTAGTGACAAAGAACTATATCTACCATTGTAAATTAACATAAAGAATCCCAAACATTATTGAACTTAAATCTAAGCTGAAATATTTTTAGTGTTAAACAATACATTGCAAATACAAACCATTGTATGCATAAGTTTGAGCAAAGGTGGGCCCCGTTTAGCCATATTTTTCCATAAATTGTATACATTTTTCTCGTTATAACTTTTTATATACTGTAAATAAATACCATCAGCAGTTCTGTATTTTTTTTGTTTGTGTTTTTATTAGAAAATTTAATTTGAGGGGAGAAAGTGAGAGTGAATTTACTTTTTTTCATTTTTTGTTGGTACTGTTGTTTTTTTAGAGCTTTTTGTAACCTATATTTACAAAAATATATAGTCAGCTGTGACACTATATGCATATTAATAGCCCAAAACACCGAGGTAAGGTGATGATGGATGGGGTCGTATGTAAAACCCTGACTATAAAAATAAATAAAAGATAAAAAAATGTCTAGAGCTATAAAATTTGCATTGATTTATGCCATTAAGAATGTTTAAACCATCAAAGTTTAAACTTCAAAATGACTAAATTGTCATTTCATTCTATGGGACGAATATGGCAACTATATAATAGAACTTTATAATTTCCTTAAGGAAATATATATACCAAATTTTAGGGTTTTACATGATAATTGAGTTTAACAAGGGATTCAAATAATATTTTCTATAAATAAATACATTTATTTATTTAATTTTGCTTAATATTCAGATCTTTATACAAGTTAACATAAATTTGTTAAACGAAAAACAGGGAACATGAGTGGGATATGGGGAAAATAGTTTTAAAAGTAAATAGATAGCTCCAGAGAAGCCATATTTTGTCAAGTTCTCTGAAATACGACCACTTGTTAACAATGTCGACAAATCAGTGATGATGAGAATCAATCTTATTGTGGCGCATCATTTTGTCCCCTAGAAAAGTGGGGGTATATACATGGTGCAACCAATATCTTTTCCGCAAATCCACCAACACAAGAATAATAGGTTCTTTCATACGTTTTTGGAAAAGACCGGTTGATCTTTCACGAGTGATAGAAATTTTGTCTTTTCGCGAGTGGAGCGCAGCGGAACGAGCCAAAAGACATAAAAATTTCTATTACGAGTGAAAGATCACACAGACTTTCCCAAAAACGTATGAAAGTACCTATTTCTTCCGTAAACCAACAACTTTCACATCGCTATAACATATAGACTCTTGATTGGATGACGAAGCAAGTACAGATGTGTGCGCGTGAGCACATCTGTACTGGGTCATCTGTACCAGAAGAAGGCCATTTACGGAAGAATAATAGGTTCTTTCATACGTTTTTGGGAAAGACCGGTTGATCTTTCACGAGTGATAGGAATTTTATGTCTTTTCGAGAGTGGAGCGCAGCGGAACGAGCCAAAAGACATAAAAATTTCTATCACGAGTGAAAGTTCACATGGACTTTCCCAAAAACGTATGAAAGTACCTATTTCTTCCGTAAACTAACAACATTCACATTGCTAAAACTTATAGACGCTCCATTGTTTTAGACTCCATTGTCTCAGACGTCCAATCAGAACGCCGAAATAATGAACGTCATAGAAGAACGTTGTTATGCTTCCATGACAACGTTCTTGTTTCTGGCGTTTTGATTGGATGACGAAGCAAGTACAGATGTGTGCGCGTGAGCACATCTGTACTGGGTCATCTGTACCAGAAGAAGGCCATTTACGGAAGAAAATTGAATTTAATGAAACTTTAACAGAATCTTTGTGACATAGTGCTATTTATTACCTGCTTTTTACATTTTGATCGGAATAATATATTATGGGTTTCCTAAAGCAAATTAAGGAAAATGCATAGGCCACATTACCGTACAAAGAAAGTAACAGGAACATAATCAGTTAATACTGTATCAAGTGGTTAAGGAGATTAACGTAACTGCGAATTTGTTTACGTTGCTACACAGATCATTAAATTAGAAATACATGGTTTTTTCTTTGAATTGTTTTTACAAAATTTTAAAACATAAACAATATATTAATTTCGCCAATAAAAGCAGAGTAGCAACATAAATAACCCGTTACCACTCTAAATAACGTTATGTTGCCTAATCTATAACGATAACAAATCACCTTGCCATCTTGACTTTGATCTGATATGAAAGTTATTAAACTTTAGCTATAAACTGTGTATCTACCAGTTATTTAAACATTTAAGTTTTAGCAGAAATGGACGGATACCGAGGAAACCATTTTGGGTTTAGAATTCCTATGGTAACACTTCCAGTAGCATGCGTGATTCAGTGTATTTCTGTTGCGTCGGCTTACTGGTTCAATGCAGATTTCGTTATATTAGATATTCACTTTGGACTGTGGAAAGTATGTGTCTCATCACCACTTACACCCCAAAACGAGTGTGACTCTATGACTGGTTCTCAAGGTAATGTTTCATTTAACATTGACATATTTTCTTCTGCTGCATGTACAAGGGTGGATGTGGAGAAGAAGGAAGGCAATTGTATCAGGCGTTATTTTTTGCTATTAAGTACTTAATTAATATGAAATATTTAAACTTGAAAAACACCGCCTGAAACCATGTATGTTCACATAAACACTTCTTTTGAAAACTCCTGTATCATTTAAACGATGAACTACATTTTCACAAGTCTGGGGAATATCCAGTAAAGTTTTCTATGTATGGTATATTAGCGTATGCTTTTATACCCCCGCTCGACGAGAAGGGGGTATAATTTGGTTCTCATGTCCGTCCGTCATAATTTAGTTTCATGTAGATACTTTAAAAGCTTGCATCCGATTTCAATGTATGTTTAGGATATTGTTATATATCGGGTGGATAAGAAGCCTATTAATGCTGTGTACACAGTTAACACTGTTCGCTTCTTTAATTGTAAATATTAAGATATGAAACAAGCGTGTAACTATTGTTCCCAAAACTCTCATTCTCTTTAGTATTTGTTTTTTATTTTTTGTTGTTGACATACATGGAGCCAATAATTTTTAAATGAAGCACCACCTAAATTATTTTAACTTTGCTGTATTGCATATTTTGTATGTTTAAGATATACTTAGTGACAGTTTTTTTTATCTCAATTGTTTTTGTGTGCGGTATTGCAATGATACATGTATCGTGTATGTTTATTTGTGTACATATGTTATTTTTGAATGCAGTTTGCTTGTCCTTACCTGTATTTATCATTACAACCTGCAGAAGTCATCGAGCTGTCGTTGGATTGTCCAATCTAGAATTTCTATCTTTTATACAGAAATGAATATTAGGTATAACAGTATTAGATGTGTACCAGTAACAGGTTATCAGATAGTGTACTCTACATTTAGTACATAACTGAATACTACGTTGTGTTGTGTTTTTTTTTGTCTGTAAGCTCGTGTATAAATTAATTTTTAAAAAGTGTAAATTTTTTCTCATATCTTGCAGGATAAAATTTTGGTAATTTTTCAAACAATTTAGTATTTTTACATATTCACTGCATTAGAAATTGCATGTAAAAGTGGGAGCGTGTCAAAATGTTCTAACTAGTGAAAAAGGTATCTGGTCAAGGATATATGGCATATATTTTAATGAAAGTTTATAAATTTCCTAGTCCAGCGAAATGCTTAGGAATGTTAGAAAGGTATGAAATCACAGAAATGCTAGTATTTTCGACTATAACCAAAACATTTACTACTGTTCTACCTTTTATTGATAATGGATAATGTGATTTCATTTATGCAAAATGTCAGTTGTTTTGAGTCGGCATAAGCTCATATCTTTCCAAAAATGTGGTATAGTTTTTTTAAATGAAAAATGCTTGATGACACGAGGGTTACCGTAACTGCGTTCGCTGCAACTGTGATTCCCTGTTTCTTGCAAGCATGCTCTAAACAGAGTACTTTTTTGTTGATTGCTAGTAATTTGACAAGATGTTGAAAGTAATCCGGGTCCCTCACCGTTTCGTTCGTCATTTATTAATCTATTTTTCAACTTTACATTAGAAGTATTAGAAATAAATTTCATTTATTAGAGTACATAGAATCTGAATATCATATAACAGTGTTACTGAAACCCACCTAGATAATCAAATTGATATGAAACACATTTGCACTGAACCGTTTAGAGCAGATCGTAATTTTTGCAAGGGTGGTATTCTTATAAATGCTATTGCATGTCAAAGTGTAAAAAGAAGACAACAGCTTGAATTTGTGGTAGGAATTTACCCTATTTTCCGTTACAATAAACCGTTGTTAGCCTCAGAATTATGTCGTGAAATACGTGAACGTGACCGGTTTCACTTAAAAGCTAGACTCGGACGAAAAGACACTGACCTTTAATAAATTTAATCAACAACAACATAAAGTAATAAAGTAAACAATATGAAAAAAACAAGCGAGACTATCTTAATTGACCAATATTTCTAAACATAGCACTGCATGGGCACTATAAAAGTGGCACAATATCGCCTGTTTTGAATCTTTGTAATAATATATTGACAACGATAGAGCAGGACTCTCAATGACTACTTTTGTTCTATATCCGATATTAACGACAACTTAATAGGCATGACCCAAATTCAATCGCATTTTGATAACAGACTTGAATATAATAATAAACGAAAATGAAGTTATAGATATTTTACAGATACTGAAACATGGAATAGCTTCTTGGCTCGATAAAGTTCGTCACCACATGCTACGTTACACTGCTTCTGTGAAAAAGCCATTATCGGTGATTTTAATTTGTGATTACGACAAGGAAGGTTACCAACCAATTGGAAAAGATCTGTTGTTATACCTGTATTCAAGTTCGTCGAGAAAAAACTGCTATCTTATGCCTATTGTTCTGTTATCGTCAACAGGGACAGTTTTTGAATGAATTGTTTTTTTTAACATTTTAATTATTTATTATCTAATAATCTGTTTAACAATACCAGTCTGGATGCACTCCGGCCATTCCACAACTCATCAATTTATCGAAATTTACCACAATATTTAAGTATACTTTCAGAAATACACCTCACGTGTTTAGTTTTCTTTGATATTCCCAAAGCATTCGATCAAGTATAGCTTATACTTAAAGCATATGGAATTGATGGTCAATTACTAGCATAGTTTAAAGATTGTTTCTGGTAGGACAATGTGTCGCATTAAATAATAAATACTCAAGTTTTTTAAATGTTAATGCAGGTGTTACGCAAGGTTCTGTTTAAGGGCCTCTTCTGTTTTTAATATATATAAATGATATAGCTGATTCTATTGAGTCGATTAAAAAAATCTTTGCAGATTACAAGTCTCTTTGTACAGTTATATCTCAAGTGAAACTTTAGAAAGTGTTGTAAACAGAGATCTATACACAATTGATATATGGTAAAAACAGTGCTTGATAAAGTGCAATCCAACTAAAACAGTTTCGATTTTAACTTCGGAATAGCCGTTGATAAAAAAGGTTTCCTGATAATAACTCAAACTGCATTTAATTCAGGATATAGTATTATATTGGGTGGTTTTCAACATCCTTTTCGTCATGATAGAAATCGATATGGTGGTGGTGTAGCCATATATGTCCGTAACGAAATCTATGCATGTGAGAAACCAGAGTTTAGTAGCACTGAAATAGAAATATTATGGGTAGAAGTTGACATAAATAATACGAAAGCAATGTTTGGAGTTCTATACAGACCTCCTCAGTCTGATGCTCAATACTGGAATAAATTTGAGTCAAATATTCAACCAGTATTGGACTTAAATATTCCTATATTTCTAGGTGGGGACTTTAATACTGATTTAAATAGTAAGCATTTAAGTAATCTTTTCTCACGCCTTAATTTAGTAAATGTTGTAAAGGAACCTACACGAATTACTGAATACTCAGCTACATGTATAGATCTCTTTATAACTAACAGACCAAACCTAATAAGTGATGTTGATGTCTCCACTAACTTTTGTAGTGACCACTGTCCAGTTATTGTAGATATCAATATAAAAGTTAACAAACAACTGTGTTTTAAAAGGGTAATTAAAATATATGATAAAGCCAATTATACTACTATTATCAATGAAATGCAGAGTAAGGATTTGAATGTTATATTCAAAGGGAACCCTGTGAATGAGAATTATTCCAATTTTCTCAGTATTTTAAATGATAGTTGTGAAAAAAATATCCCATCAAAAACTATCACTGTAAGACCCATGATAAGCCATTCATGAATTCTAATATAAGAAAAGAGATATAGAAAACTGCGAAATAATGTAATCAAATTAGTTAGAGAGGCGAAATTATGTTTTATAGAGAAATTGACTTCACAATTGACTGATAAAACTATCCCCCCCCCTAGGAAAATGGTGGAGGATAGCTAAGTCAGTTTGTAAACTAAACAAGGGTGAAAAAGTGTCCCAACCCCTGAAGCATGAAGGTAGAATCATTGTTCATCCTTCTGAGAAGTGTGAAATCTTTAATAAATTTTTCAGTGATATTTCCCATATTGATGAAGAACCAGATTCACCAAACACAAATATAAATGTTATTTCTGAAAATATATATCCTGATCTACAGATAACTGAGGATGAGGTCAGAGATCAATTAAAGATATTAAATTGTAGTAAACCGAGTGGTCCCGATGGTGTAACACCAAAAATCCTACGTAACATCTCAAGTTCTATTGTAAAACCACTTACAATACTATTCAATCAAACAATACAGAGTGGACGTCTTCCTTATATTTGGAAACGCTCACTTGTAACACCAGTTTACAAAAATACGGGTTCAAAATCTGATGTCTCAAATTTCCGACCAATATCTCTTACTTGTGTCTTGTGTAAAGTAATGGAAAAAATTATAGTTAAACATTTACATAACTATATGCTTGAACATTGCCTTATTACAGAACATCAGTCAGGATTTTAACCCAAGGACTCAACTATTAATCAACTTCTTAAGATATATCACATTATAATTAGCACCTTAGATGTAGGAAAAGAAATTAGATTTGTATTCTGTGATGTTTCAAAAGCATTTGACAGAGTATGGCATAAAGGCTACTAAATAAGTTAAATAAAATGGGGATTTCAGGAAAATTGCTAAATTGAATATCTGACTATTTACAAAATAGAGAACAAAAAGTAGTCCTTGATGGTTTTAATTCAGGGTGGGAAGAGGTTGATGCAGGGATCAGTTCTTGGTCCTTTTCTGTTCCTTATATATATAAACGATATTACTGAGGGTATTGATTGTGGAATAAAACTTTTTGCTGATGATGCATAACTGTTCGTAATAGTGGATAATAATCAGGGATCAGTACTTGGTCCTTTTCTGTTCCTAATATATATAAACGATATTACTGAGGGTATTGATTGTGGAAAAAACTTTTTGCTGATGATACATAACTGTTCGTTATAGTGGATAAAAATAACTACATAGAATCAGCAAATAAATAAAATTCTAACTTAACTTCTATACATGATTGGTCTAAGAAATGGGCTTTAAAGTTTAATCCTGATAAAATAATCAGCGGGAAGAAAGTTAACCATTATCCAATCTACTTTGGTAATCCAGACAATATTGTAAAAGATGTAACCTTCAATTGTCATTTAGGTCTTGAATTCCAAAGTGATGGTAAATGGAATTGTTATATAAATAAAATATATAACAAAGCATGTGAACGTTTAAATATACTTAGAATGCTTAAATACCAAGTGAACAGAAAAGTACTAATAACTATTTTCATGTCATTTATTCGACCAATTTTAGAATATGCTGATGTTGTATGGGATAACTTGTACAACTTGTGAAGCTAATCTATTGGAGAGTGTGGAAATTGAGGCAGACAGAATTATCACCGGTTTAAGAATAAACTCGTCTAAAACTAAACTTTATGAAGAACTTAGATGGGAGCCTCTTAATAAGATGAAAAACATCAACTTATATTATTATATAAGATTATGCACGGCTTCACGCCACAATATTTACTTGATATTGTACAACCATTTACAGTCAATATTCATAACTATAATCTGAGAAATGCTATTTCAGAGAGAAATTTTAGAATTCCTTTTTTGTAATTCTGTATCTTATGATAAGAGTTTTATTCCCAACACTTTTAAACTTTGGAATAATCTTCCAGAGTCAATTAAAACAAGTCCCTCCATCGAAATATTTAAGAAAATGTTAAAATCTGATGTACTGGCTTGTCCTGAATATTTCAATGAAGGAAATAGAAAAGAAAATATAATACTCTGTCAGATGCGAAATGATGCCAGTAATCTGAATAAACACTTGCTATGTCATCATTTATCTGATAGTCCTCGTTGTAACCATCCAAATGAAGATCCAAGCCATTTTTCATCTATTGCCCCTCTTCAGAGACAAAATCTTCTGAATACATTTGCAACTTTAAATATTGACTTTAACATTCAAAATATTTTATATGGCAGTCCAATTTGTAATAATGAACAAAATAAAACTTTGGTCCTATCTGTGCATGATTTCATAAAGGAAAGTAAATGATTTAATTATAATTAGTTAATTAATAGTGATACAGGTATATAAATGAATATTAATTAATATTATTAATGCATTTATCATTCGAGAGCACTAATGATAATTATGATGACTAAAATATTATGTGTTGTTTGTATATATGTTTTTTCTGTGTATTTATTTATTATTACTAGTTATCTATCATCTATATTTCCTTGCGATATTTTCTCTCATGTACTCGAAAAGCCACAGATCTCACATTCCATATCCTTGCTTGGAATCTATTTACATTTGGTTATGATATATACATGTAAATCATCAGATAATTCGTTTTTATTTTTCTTATTAATAATTACAAAGAAACATTATAATAACTGAGATTTTTGGCTTACAATAGAATTTGAGTTGTCTTTCTTTGACTTGATAATGACATGTCGGTGCCATTGTTTGATGTTACCATGGAGAGGATATATATAGGCCTGGTCCTGCTATCCAATCCAATTCATGTATTTCATGAATAAAATATGTTTAAGTCATATATTAGGTGGATCATAAGCCTTTCGATTTTCACACTTGCCAAAAAATGTTAGAAATTTGTACACAAAAAAGATATTACCGGACAATAAATCAAAAAGTGTGCATTTAATTTCAAATATAATTCAATTAATTACACATCAGGCGGCGAAGAAGCTTATTGATGCTGGAGAATTCCATCAAAGTTCACCAGTCTAGAAATAATATCTGAAATTTTTACAAAAAAAAGTTTTACAGATTTATTGGGGTATCAGTGAAGACTAGCTCATCTTTCTCTAGTTTATTCCTTATAATTATGCAGAAGGTGTTAATAATATAAAGATAAATGTTATCGTGGTCGATGTAATCCGTCCTTGCTGTCCAACGCTTTTTAAGCCAGATGTGACCCATGCACACCCGCAGCAGCCTAAAAAGTGTTTTACTACTGGTGATTCTCGAATTAGTTCCGTACTTACTCCTGATTATTGATTGAAAGTTTGCTTTAAGTCCAGTGGGCAGTATTTCAGCTATATTCAAGACTAGAGCAATTTAATAAACAATAAATAAATCAACGGAAAATGGACGGGACATAGGGAGCACAATTTTGACTGCCGCTGGAAAAGTATTGCGTATTTAGTAGGGGCGGAGGATTTAGCCTTTAGTAGCGCTACAATCAGCCTACTCTTTTTCAAAATCCACGAAAGGGATCTTTATCGTGCAAGGAGCGTGGCATTCTCCAAAAATGTAGCCCACTACGACCCGCGGCTAGGCTTCCGTATTATCACCTGATAACCTTTATAGAGAGTCTTCCCTATCCGCCACCCGGGGACACGCTGGGCTGCTCTGTTGGAGCACTGGGAACCCTCCCTGTTTGGTCCTAGGCTGATTTCCGTTTTGTTATCTATACTGTCACATCCAGTAAGGTTAATAGTTGGCAATTTCAACCAGGGGAAGAAGAGCTTGGGAACAAGAAGTTATCAATAAATGTTATTTAATCTCATTTACTTTTTTAGACTGGTTCAAGGCAACACAGGCTGTAGCTATTCTCGCCATTATATTCGGCTTTTTTGGGATTGTTTCATTATATACAAGGAACTGTTCACAAGCAAAGAATAAACTGCTGGGTATATTTGCTATGATATCAGCTTTTACAGCAGGTAGGTAATTGTATTGTTCTGTGGTATCTCCTCTAAATTACGTGGAAAACTAAACCAATGTAAAATTAAAAATAATGTGTTGGGATGCCAACACAGAAGTCGCCCAAAATCCCCATGGATAGTATTGCATTCCACCAAATTTCATTAAAATCGGACAACGTTGAAAAATTGACGCGTGTTTGGCGGTCATTTTGAAACGCAAAAAAATTCTGAATGTGGATTTCCAATTGGGACACTTGAATCTACCTCCACATTAAATTTTGTTGCAATCTGAGCACGTCAAATTTCATCGAGATCGGATAACGTTGCAAATTATACACGTTTTTTTACCATTCTGAAACGCGACGTCCAAATTTCGTTGAAATCGGACCACGGGAAAATTTTTTGCCATTTTGGGGAGGGTGTCGTCAAGTGGCGGCATTTTGAAATGGCGGCCACTATAAAAAATCTGACTATTGACTGCACCCCACCATATGTCCATCTACAAATGTGTTTCATTTGATTCTATTAAGACGTCTCTGAAAAATGTGTCGGACAAGTTTACGGTCTAGAAAAAGTGGAAACCGAAATAATAATAATAAGAAGAAGAAACGGTTTAAAAACAATAAGTCGCCAAAACTTCGTTTTGGGCGACTTAATTATTGATTGTCCAACTTCATTTTTCTCGATTGACAATCATATTCTGTCACGATTGTCTAACCTGTACATGGTATTATCGAAATCGGAAAAATTAGGGCTATACTTTAACCTCGTGTCTTCTGGCTATTCCAACATTCTAAGAACAATAGAGATGTTGTTTTTATGTTATGTGTTGTTTTTACTAATTCATCCTTAATTATCTGTCCAGGTATTTTACCTTTATTAATTTTTCAGGTAAATTAACAAATACAACAATTTTAAACAAAGATCTAAGATAATTTTACATATTTCTAAAATATATTAATGTATTTTACTAATATTAATTTCACGTTAATCCACTGAAGTATATGAATGTGCATATGTATAAATTTATACTATTTTCAATTCATAATTTAAAACTTTTATAACAATCATGTTTGTGAATTAATGCTCCCTGATACTCATGCTCTGTAACTTTATACACAAAACACCTACCAAAAACAATATACCCCATATTCCGTATGGGTAGAAGGTCGCAATAATAAAACAACTACATTATGAAGACAATGGTAATTCATGTCAAGCTGTAACTGTTGTTGTTCTTGCTCCGCATCATCTATGTTGTTACTGCTCTAAAGCACTCAAGAAAGCGATATTATAATGAGCTCATCTACTTAAATATTTTTTCGTTAATTTCTTTACATATTTTATCTGTAAACCAGCTGCTGAACATTTCAACTTGGATATTCGATTGAGACAACAAACTTAAAATAGAAATGTTTGAGCAAAAACCAGGGACGCATTTCTTTTACTTGAATTTTAAACATGATTCAAGACCCTGTTATCTAATCATGTGAAACATAAAGAGACCAAAGATGCAAATGATTAAAATTTTGATCCACAGAATCATGATTCTAAAGCATATTTCATATATGCGCCCCAGAAAAGTGAAAACTAAACACGTTTTCACTATTTAAAACATTTTAAACGTTTGAACTGCTTATTTTATTTTATTTCAAGTGTTAAATGTACTAATTTTTGTGCTTTTGTTTCAGGTCTATGCATCATAATAGGAGTTAGCATGTTTGCAATAAAGCTGGCCGATTTAGACTTAAGTGCAAAAACTGGTTCCACTAAATTTGACATTGGGACAGACCATTTATCATGGTCGTGGTACCTTGGTTTGGCCGGAGCTATTTCAATGATAAAAGCTGCTATATTTTTAACAGTTGGAGTAATTGCAACATCCAGCGAATCGAGTTACAAACATACATATTGATAACAATATTATATGAATTGTCGAGTTCTCTTTTTGTTCAAGTTGTAGAATATGGAAGACACACGTTTAACCTAAAATTGTTATCCTTTTTCTATATTTTTTCATATTCATAGTAAAATAAACTTACGATTTATATATGATTAATTATAATAACGCATAGGAGCAGTCATACGAATACGTATTAAATACACGTATTATAATACAAAATGTTCAGTAAGATGTAATTATTATATTTAAAAAGAATGTTGACGACCCATTCGCAGATCAGGGATATCATTTTTAGTTGGAGTGAAATGGTGAAGCAATAGGTTTGGGAGCAATTTTAAGACTCCAACAGGTCCAGGTTGGCTTAGACTCCTATAATAAATTCCGCACCCCCTTGAAAAAATGTGTTTGCTTGCCTTTTTTTACATTACAAAATTTTGATGCCTGGTGCAATATTTTTCATTGACGCAAGCTTCACTTCAAATATATATATCATAAGGCCGCTTAGGCTCATGAGGATATTAGTGTCAGGGTACCAGAATGCAAGAATTTAACATAATAAGTCAGCCATTTTTGTTTCTAAAGGAACCTTACGTCGTTTACAAATGTTCGTCTGCTTTCGTGACGTTCAATGGTATTCAGACAAACCGCTGGACTTTTCCGCCTTAACTGCAGACGACACCACCCGAAAGATTTCGACAAGACAACAATCGATTGTTCCTAAAGTACACTTCCGTTCTAATTAAGGTCAAATTTTAGTATGTAAAATGGCCGATTAAAAATTTAAAAACCGCCATATTTCAAAACGCTGAATATCTCTAGGAAATAATTGTTGATTTCAAGAAGTACCCTTCCTGATCTACAAAAGGAGCATAAGGTGAACCATACGCGCAAAGCAATTTTCATTTGTCACGCAAAAGACCCTCTTCAGAATACGTCAACACTTACTATAGTACCATATTTTTCTTTTAAAACTACATTTGGATGTGAAAAATACTTGAGCTTAAAAGACTTTAGATTTCGACAAGCATTGTACAAGATTAGAATAAGTGCACACCCCTTAAGGGTAGAGACAGATCGATATTCAAAAAATTATATTGAAAGATCATTAAGAAAATGTCAATATTGTACTTTGAACAAAACAGAGGATGAATTACATTTTATTATTGAATGTCCATTATATGCTGAAATTAGAGATATTTTTTCCAACAAGATCTTACATCATTGAAAAATTTCAATAATTTACAAAACAGTTTAAAATTCAAATGGATTTTCATACAAGAAGATTTAGATTTGCTCAGAGAGTTTGGAAATTATGTGTTTCAAAGTCTTCAATTAAGAATATCATCAAATATTATTGTGTAAATTTATCACTGACTTATTTTTTATTTGTATTTTTTTCTTCTAATAAACAACTAATAATTGTCTCTTTCTATTTACATGCATATGTAATACATGTACCTATATATGTATCACTTGGCTTTGCCCCAGTCCAACACAAGTGTCATAAGTTATAACATTATCAAGCTGTTATTGTAATGTTGTTTTCTATGTTATACATGTCACCAATTATGATTATCACTTGTTTGTAATTTCATGCTCTATTCTAGGGCCCTTGATTGGAATAAAGAGTATTGTATTTGTATGTTCTGTTTACTCTCGCTATCTGTTAATGCTAAATTTCCGACGTTAAGTTGCATGTTTATCACCACGAAACAGGTTATATCTTAGAGATAAGTTAGAGAAAATTTGTTGATAGGCAGGAGGGATGGAATTTAAAGGCATAGTTAACAATTTATGTATTGGTAGGAGATAATTATCTTGCAATAACTTATGTTTTAAACAAAATGCATCAGTTATCACTTTAGCTTGTTAGATTTATAATAACCTTAATTCTACACAAAGTTGATTAATTCATTGATTGACTTAACGTTTACTTCAGCTATATTCAGGACTAGAACATGTTTACAAACAATTAATTAACATGAAAAGTCATGAATCATATTTTGATTGCCACTGGAAATGGCTGACTTGATTATTTCATAATGATAAAGTTGACATTATAAACTATAAATGTGATATATACGATAAAACTTTTTCGCTGTTTAAAAACGAAATGGAACAAAATGTTTTTGTTAGTATTCCTCAAAGAACTTCACTAATGCTGGGTTAAGGTGTCATAGTACTTTTGAGTTATTTCTTACTAGCATTTTAATTAAAAGCTTTTTTTCCCCCGCCAATATATATTTTTCCAATGAAAGAGCTAAACTTATCAGTGATCTAAACTTAATATATTTTTGTCTGTTCTGTTGTTTTTATTTAAATCATATTTAATTGCTGATTGTTTAGTTGGATAAATTGATTGATTAATTGGATGTTTGCTTTATGTCCAGCGAGCAGTATTTCAGCTATATTCAGGTCGGGAACACGTTAACAAACAATACAGCAATAGAAAAAGGTTAGGGATGGGACACGGGGAACAAAATTTTGACTGCCACTGGAAAAGTACGGAGTATTGGGTAGGGTCGGATAATTAAGCCTTTTTGCTGCTAAAATAAGAGTACTCTTTTTCGAAATCTACAAAAGGGATCTTTATCGTGCAAGGAGCGTGGTACTCTCCAAACACGTTATCCACTATGGATAAATCGCTATCGCTCGGTATAAAATATTGACAAATATAAGTTCTGACCATGTTCTAATTCGCATAAAGCCCGCTCGCAATAATTTATTCTTTAAATTGCAAATGACAAAGCCACACGCTTCTTCGTTCACGCATACAATTTTTTTGGAAGTGCATTATAACAATATGAATGAAAATGTGTTTTGAGGAATTCCGTTTCATAACATAAAAAGTCAATATACCTGGGTAAATTTACGTTTTAACTCGTTTTACATTTAACTTCAAAATTTGATGTTGTTTCCCGATATTTTTCCAATCTTCTAAGTTCCAAGTCCATTTAAGATCATAGTTCTATATTTGTCATGTAAATTACAGCGCATGCTGATGTATTTCCGGATCAAATTTTTTGCATTCCGATAATTTTTCACCTACTTATGACTGTCAGCTGTGTCGGATTCTACAAAAAGTTATTTCCGAAACCATTTAGGATAACAAGTTCAAATTTGGAATGTAAAAAGACTTTGAGCATTTCTTATTCGTTTTTGTTCTCATTTAGTAATTATAACAACGAGTTACAGATCTTCAAATATTAATATTTCATTTAAATTCAGGTTTGGTTTTCCGAACCATTTTTAAATCCTTTAATGTGAATTGTTTTATCATGTAACTGCTCTCATTTATTATAGTAAAATTGCAAACTCTGCTAAATGATGGCCATAATATTAAATATAACAGCAAAGGTAAGAACATCAAAACAAAACATAATTTTGTGATAATCTAACGTTGTGGAGATCCAGCGGCTAAAGACCACAACTTGAATTATTTGATTGATTATGAAACATAGTTTGTATTGTTTAAAGGCAATATAGTAGATTTTTTTAGAAAGAAGTTTGTTTTTGTCATGGAGAGAATGGGTTTGGATTAGTTGATTTAATGCTTGCGGAACGTCCAGCAAGCATTTTTTAGCCATATACAGGACAAAACAAATTTTAAAAAATGAACTAAATTTCACTGCCACTAGACAGTTTGGAGCATTGGGACGTGACGGCGGAGTATTTATCCTTTTGGAGCGGCTATAATAAGCCTACTATTTTACCAAATCTAAAAGGGAACCATCTTTCAATGAGCTGTCACTGTCCAATCACGCTTACCTTATCTAATATTGTCCGCGGTCCGGAGTAGTATTATAAGCAGATAACTCCCCAACGAGAGAGCTTCCTGTTTACGCTCTTGGCAGCTCATTGGGCCGAGCTATTGAAACTTTTGCCAGTTCCTAAAATAATTCCTGAAATGACTTTAAATAGCATTCAAACAAACAAAAAAGGGAAAAAAACGTACGTGAATCAAGTTGGTTATTTCTTTGAACCATCACTACAACACAAGAACAATGTCAGGGTATAAATATTAATATGTAGATGTACATACATACAAAACAATCAATAAAAAAACCAATTAAATGTTGTTTCAGTTGCTTGAACTATTTGTTGTCAATTTTAAAACTAGACCTGAAAATGTATATGCAGTAATAAAAACACCAAAATGGTAGGTCTGCATACAGTGTCTGTGTTTGGAACAACAATCTAAAAATAACATTTTTTGTTAACATTAATCTTAGTTTTTACAACGGTATAGAGGAGAGGAAAAATACGAAAACATAATTTAAGGAACAAATACTAGTTGGAAAGCAAAGCGCATAAAATACTATATAAAATATTTGACATGACAAACATTATTACATAAAATTTGAATGCCACAAATTAATTTAGCCTTTTGTAGAGGCTACTACAACGACTACTCTTATTGAAGTCTACAAAGAGTTCTTTAGAGTGGTAGGAGCAGGGCACTCTTCCAACATGTTGTCCTATGGTCCGCGGTCAGGCTTCCGTATTGTGACCTGGACCCCCCCCCAAAAAAAAAAACCGAGAGGTCATCACCTATCCGCCAACTTGGGACGCGCTGGGCATCTGTGTGAGTAGCACCCTGTGAACCCTCACAGAATAGTATAAGGTGTTGAGAACTGTCAGTGATTAATGGTATGTAACATGTCATGTATCATGTATGTATCCTTTTATGGCTTCAGACAAGTAAAATATAAAGACTAAAAGGTGTGATGTTAATACAAAAATTAAAACGTTTCTTTTTATCATAAAAATAAATTTTCAAAAAATGACATCAGCATGTCACTGAAGTACCAGTTCCGTAAAAGAAAGCAATTTAAATTTAATATAATTTGGATGTTATTAAAAATAATGATGTGAAAGATCTGCGTATATTGTATTGATTCCTTTCTAATTACCATAGATTAGATTTAAGCAAATTGTGTGTTGTATTTCGACTTATTCATAGCCAGATAATATAGAAGACACCAAAGTAGTATTCGGTGAATATTTGCATTTAATCTACCATAGCGAGCTTGAAATTAAAGACACCATCAATACACTTACGTAGGTTTCTTAGCTCTTACTTCAAGCTTCTTCTAAAAAATAGTCTCAGAAAAACTACAGACGAGACTGTACGACAAACGTGACGATTCCAACTTTCCAACTTACCGGTCATCGATAGCAACATTCTAGCATCCCCGGCATATCACAATATGGTGTGTACATTTCATAACTTAAACTTTATTCTAGATCCTGCGATAGGTATTTTGTTTTCTAAACCGGTCACTGCTTTGACTACTAAGCTACTAAAACATGAGTCATACGTAGTGTTTTCTATTCCCAGATTTGACTTTTTCTGTGATTTGACAATGAGTAACTCAACTGTTTAATTAGATAAAGGCACGTCTTACTCGTCCAGATCACCTGAGTGAACCCTTGGTTTTTATTGGGTTCAGGTCACTCACTTTCTGTGTTGGTATCCGGACAACTCGGACTTCAAATAACTCAGATCGTGACAATAAGGACTGTAGCAAGGGCCACTCAGACCGCTTATTTTTCTTTTAATACTGTGATTTACTGTATTTGCAGATGAATTGTTCTACTGGAATGTAAATTATATAAATTATATAAACGTTAAATGTTAACAATTTCATTTCATGAAAAAGCTGGTATAATTTACAACAAAATTAGCGACATTAGTTCAAATTAGTGAATTTAGTGAAAGGCAGAGAAATATGAAACTACTGCGTGTCAAACATATGTAACCCCGTGTGGGACCCGTGGCACAGGAGCATAGGCCCACGGCTTCCTCAGCCTGCAGTAAGAGTCTGCTAACAGAGGCAACACTTGCCGTGTGTTGCGACCCGTGTCGATTACAGGACGGGATTTCAGTAGGCTGGTTAAACCGGTCCCGATAACCTACTGAACTCTTACTTTTTCTAGACGGAAAATCGAGTTAGCCCTGACTTCGATGAATCGGCATGTCACGTCTTGCCCTTTGTGAATCCTTATCAATTAAGCTTCTCTATTACATTATTTTCCTTCAAACTGATCCACGAAATGTATATACAATTTGATAGACGGCTTCCTTACAGGATTTGCAAAGAAGGCGGTGGCTGAAGGGCAAAGCTTCCTCGGCTTTATAGAGGCGACATGTTTGCCGTGTGTTGCAACCCGTGATGGCGGAGGAAGGGATCCTGGTGGTTGAGAGATCACTCTCTGCTGCATCCATTAGTGCGGGTCGGCGGGTTTGATTTTCAATACACCACTTTGGCCCTGACTTCAACTAGACGGGAGACCGGATGGACCCGGTTCGGTCAATCGGCTGCTCATGCCGAGCCCTTAACAAGCTTGTCGTCATTTTTCGTATCACTTGATCATATCTTGTGAATTTCAGTTCCAAAGTTGTTCAGTTACAAGCTGTTAAGAAGGCGGTGGCTCATGGGTCAATCGAGTAGATAGAGTTTCGAACGGTTGTTTCGCCAGTTAAGTCTAGCACGAAGCTTGCGTTCGTGAAGAAATTCATCTATTTGAGTATACCACCCTTGGAACACCTGATGCTTTCTGCTTGTTATCCGCAGACACAAACCATCGCCCCTGTTGGCACTCCGAGGCGGGTGGGTGACAAGGGCGGTGAAACATTTTTTGCATCATGGCTTCCGATGCACCTTTAATACAAATAAGTTCCAAAAAAAGAAAAAATGAAATTCCGCTTGAAGACATAGTTGATGATGAACACTGGACAAGATTTATTGTATTAACTAGTATTGATTCTAACAAACCTTTATGTAAAATTTCTCCTTTTGTCATAGAAAAAACCATCAAGGGTTGTACAGGAGACGTTAAAAACGTCACTAAAATGAAATCTGGCTCATTACTTATTGAAGTTTCTAAAAAACAGCAATCCGTAAATTTATTACAAGTACATAAAATTTTAGATTTGAAAATTACATCAACGCCTCACAGAACATCAAATTCCTGTCAGGGTATTATTCATTACAGAGACGATGATCTCTCTGAACTGACAGATGAAGAAATTTGCTTTGAACTGAAACCTCAGGGTGTTACAAAAGTAAAAAGATTTATTGCAAAATGACAAAATCAGCGCATACATTCCAAATCCTGTGCGCTGCTTTAAATGTCAGAAATTTGGCCACGGAAAAGGACAATGTAGAGGCTCCTTGGTATGCTTTAAATGTGCAGAGGTAGGAAATGAGGGCTTTACCTGCACAAATAATCCAAAGTGTGCCGATTGTGGTGAAGCCCACATGTCCTCATCCAAGGATTGTGCTCACTTCAAAAAAGAAAAAGAAATTCAAAAATTAAAAACTGAAAAAAATATCACATACCCTGAGACACGTCGCCTCTTCAATTCAAACAATCTCTCGTCTCCTGTATCAACGTCATACGCCAGTGTGGCCAAACGCGTTCTCACTACAGTTGAAACGCAGACAATTATCACCTGGCCTATTGACAAAAAAGAACCTTTCAAATTATCAGTTCAAACAACAGACAAAATAATTCAATCTTCCCGGAAATCTTCATTCTTTCAAACTGCTACATCTTCGGCACCATCTACATCATCAACTAATTCTTCAAGCAGCCCAAAAAAAAAAATTCAAAAAATACTATTTCCAATCCAAATTCTTCAAATTCTAATAAAAACTCAAATCAAAAACGAGATCGTACTCCAAAACTGCTGCGGGTTCCCATTAAGGTCCACAACAGATTTGGAAGTCTAGATCATCTAGACACCATGGATACACTACCCCAGATACTGGATCTAAGGGTAGATACCCCAGCAGAAACCGGCGGAATAGCCCCAAAAAATCTGTCAACTATTCCCCTATTCACAAACCATAATACAATGGAATTGTCGAGGTCTTAAAATTAATTTTCTGGAAATTAGATTATTAGTTCAAGCCTTTCTTCCTGTTGCATTTTGCCTCTAAGAATCCCACCTAAAACGAAGTGATAATATATCTTTAAAAAACTACTCTATATACAGCACATATGTAGACGAGAATGAAAGAGCTGCTGGCGGCTCTACCATTCTTGTAAAAGATCAAGTTCTACTTAGCCCTGTAGATCTCAACACTGATCTTCAGGCGGTTGCTGTTAGAATATCTTTAGACAAAACAATTACTTTATGCTCTGTATATCCCTCCGAATTCTTCATTGCATTTGAGTCGGTTGAAACATCTTACTGATCAGCTTCCGGCCCCTTATATATTACTTGGGACTTCAACGGACACAACCCTTTATGGGGCAGTAACACAATAAACGATAAAGGTAAAATTATTGAAGGCTTAATGATTCAGGAGGATCTGTGTATTTTTAATGATGGAACCAATACATATTTACATCCTGGGAATGGATCATATTCGGCTATTGATCTTACAATAGCAGATCCTTCTCTGTTGCCCGATTTCTCATGGAAAGTCCATGACGATCTCTGTGGCAGTGATCACTTTCCCATCATCTTGGAATCTTTACACTCTTCAAATGCAGAACGAGTCGCTCGGTATAAATTTGGCAAGGCCAATTGGCCTCTATTTGAACAACTCTGTATAGAGCGACTTACCTCGGATGTTTTTGAAGCTGTTTCTGATCCAATTTTAGAATTCAATGAAACGCTTATTTCAATTGCTAAGACCTCGACAAATCCAAAATATCCTAGTAAACCATAATTCGATGACAGCTGTGAGGACGCTATTAAAGACCGGAAAAAAGCCGAACGACGCTTTAATAAACACCCAACTCAAAATAATCTTCACCATTTCCGAATTTTTCGAGCGAAAGCTCGCAGGGTAATGAAACAAAGACGACGCACCTCTTGGCGTAACTTTGTTTCTAAACTAAATAACCATACCCTTATGAATAAAATTTGGAAAATGATTTGTAAAATTAAAGGTAAAAACAGTAAAGCTAATGTCCATCATTTAAAGGATGGACAAGACTTGTTAACATCAGAGTCAGATATATCTAACAAACTGGCCGAAACATTTGCAAAACACTCGTCCGCTGAAAATTATCATCCCGATTTTCAGCGTATCAAAACTCAAAAAGAAAAATCAAAACTTAATTTCCAGTCAAAAAATCTAGAAGATTACAATACACCTTTTTATTGGAAGAGCTAAAAACTTCTTTGAACAAATCTCACGATACAGCATGTGGTCCAGATGACATCCATTATCAACTTCTCAAACATCTGCCACAATCCTCTCTCCAATGCCTTCTGAATCTTCTTTACAACATTTTGAAAACGGGTGACTTACCTTCTATTTGGAAAATGGCTACCGTTGAACCTATTCCAAAACCAGGTAAGGATCACTCAGAAGCGTCGAACTATCGGCCTATAGCCCTTACAAGTTGCGTCTGTAAGACCATGGGACGGATGATTAATGATCGCCTTGTCTGGTTTCTTGAATCCAATAACCTTCCATCAAATATACAGTGTGGATTACGACAAGGACGAAGTACCATGGACCATTTGGTACGTTTTGAAACTTTTATTCGAAACGCCTTTGCCAAAAATGAACATGTTGTGTATACCTTTTTCGATTTAGAAAAAGCATATGACACAACATGGAAATATAGTATTTTAAAAGATCTTTTTGATATGGGTTTGAAAGGTAGACTTCCTACCTTTATTTCAAACTTTTTATCTGACAGAGAATTTAAAGTTAGGGTAAATTCTACTCTATCTGACCCTTTTGAACAGGAAATGGGTGTTCCCCAGGGAAGCACCCTTTCTGTCACTTTATTTAGTATTAAAATTATTAGCCTTGCTCAAGCTTTAAAAGATAATATTGATGGTTCTGTATATGTTGACGACTTCCTAATATGTTACCTAGGAAAAAACATGAATAATATTGAACGTCAACTGCAGTTATGTTTCAATAGAATAGAGAAATGGGCAATGGAGAATGGTATTAAATTCTCCACTGGAAAAACCGTTGGGATGCATTTTTGTAATAAACGAAAGATGCATCCTGATCCCGAATTAAAATTATATAATAATCGCATCAAAATTGTTAAGGAAACTACTTTTCTTGGTCTCATATTTGATTCAAGGCTAACCTTTCTACCCCATATCAAAATGTTAAAAAATAAATGCTTGAAGGCATTAGATATTTTTAAAATTGTAGCCAGCACCGACTTGCAAGAGAGGCAGAAGAGGCTGCAGGAAGGGGAGAAATGAGAACAGTATATAAGATCACAAACCAACTATGTGGTACTGTAAGCACAGGTCAAAGACAAACAAGGAAATGCATTAACAGCAGAGGAAGCACAAGCTAGACGATGGGTGGAGCACTTCAAAGAGGTATTAAAATGTACTGATCCACCATCTTCAGCAGATCCTATACCAGTTGCTGAAGACATCAACATTGACATTAGTCTCTCATCCTTAGATGAAGTACAGAAAGCCATTAAATCCCTAAAGAATAATAAAGCTGCTGAAATTGACTCCATCAATGCTGAACTTCTCAAGTCTGACATCAACACCTCCAGTAAAATATTCCACAAACTTTTTTCAAGCATTTGGGAAAGAGAAGTTATACCACCTGACTAGTCTAAAGGTCTTATTGTCAAAATCCCGAAAAAAGGAGACTTACAGAACTGTGACAACTGGAGAGGGGTAACTTTACTGTCTGTACCAAGCAAGGTTTTCTGTAAGATTATTCTTGCTAGGATCGATGATGTAATTGACTCAAAGCTGAGAGAAGAGCAAGCCGGCTTTAGAAAGGGACGTGGATGTGCAGATCAGATATTCACGCTCCGCAATATCATTGAACAAGCTATAGAATGGAACATGCCTCTATTCATCAACTATATTGACTTCCAAAAAGCTTTTGACAGCGTCCACAGAGACACCTTGTGGAAAATCCTTGGAGCCTATGGTATACCACCCAAAATCACCTCTCTAATAAAACTCTTTTATACAAACTTTGAATGTAGTATCATACTTGGACATACCATCTCCGAACCATTCAATGTTAGATCTGGCGTAAGACAAGGATGCATACTGTCACCTATTTTGTTTGTAATGACGATTGATTGGATTCAACGAAAAACCACCAGCACTAAACATGGAATCCAATGGTCGATGTTTTCGCAACTAGAAGACCTAGATTTTGCGGATGACCTTGCAGAAATTCTACATCAAGACATCATTTACAGGAGAAAACATCCCTAAACTATTATGCAGAACAGACTGTTCTTAAAATAAACACCACCAAGGTGATGGTTGTTAATGCAAAACTGTCAGAACCCATCACCATTAATAACAACCCAATAGAGACAGTTGAAGACTTTACCTACCTTGGCAGCGTAATAAGCTCAGACAATGGCTCCAAGAAAGATATTCAGGCGAGATTATCGAAAGCCCGTACTGCCTTTGCAAGACTAAAGCCAATTTGGAAGTCAAAAGTGTATAGCAAAAATACAAATATACGCATATACAACAGTAATGTTATATCAGTATTGATGTATGGGTCAGAGTGCTGGCGTATTATCCCGAGTGACTAACATAATTTGGAGGTGTTCCAAAACAAATGCTTGAGGCGGATAATGGGAATATTCTGGCCACAAAAGATAAAAAATTAAGAGCTGCTAAAGAAATCTAACTGCCATTGCAACAGAGTTGAAAAGGAGACGCTTCAGATGGCTGGGACATGTGCTTAGGATGCCTCAAGACAGCATTCCGAAAGTAGCCCTACGCTGGACACCACCTGGGAAGAGAAAACCTGGCAGACCTCGGACCACCTGGAGGAGAACCAACCAATTAGAGCTACAGGAACAAGGATGTAGCCTAGGACAAGCCCAGCATATAGCACAGGGCAGAGTGCTGAGTGCGATGATTTACTTAATCTATATAGATTGCTGGTTCCATCGAAATTGGATTATGGTTGTTTATCTATGGTTCAACTCGCAAGTCATATGTCAAAATCCTTGATACTATACACCATCAAGGATTGCGACTATGCCTTGGAGCTTTCAGAACCACACCTGTTGAAAGTTTACATGCAGAAGCAGGAGAGCCTTCTTTGTATCAAAGAAGAATAAAGCTCGCTTTGCAATATGCAACTAAATTAAAGGCATATCCTGGCAACCCCGCCCACCACTGTGTTTTCAAACATCTTTACCAAAACATTTTCGAAAAGCATCCGAACAAAATTCAGCCTTTTGGCCTAAGAATTAGATCGCATTTGGAAAATTCCGGTATAAATTTAGATAAAATTGCTGCAATTGAAATTCCACATAATCCCCCTTGGCTAAACCCCAAACCGGTATTTATTTATGATTTACGAAAACATAAAAAGTTAGACACAAACCCTCTTATAATACAACAGAATTTTGCAGAAATAAAATCTTGTTACCCTGACTATAGTAATATTTGTACAGACGGGTCAAAAGACGACGATAAAGTTGCCTCAGCCGCTGTCTTCGGAGAGCGTGTTTAAACTCGTCGTCTCCCGTCTGCCTCATCCGTATTTACTGCTGAGGCGCAAGCTATTCTTCTTGCCATGAAAATAGTTGCTTCGTCAGACGAGTGCAAATATATTATCTGCTCCGATTCTCTCTCGTGTCTTCATGCTATTCAAAATTTCAAAATTAAAAACCCTTATATTTTAAAAATTATTAAAATTTACAAATCTCTCATAACTTTGGGAAAAGAGGTTGTGTTTTTCTGGATCCCAAGTCATGTGGAAATCCATGGGAACACAGTCGTGGATCAGGAGGCAAAGAATGCCCTGAAGAATAATGTTATAAACTGTGATATTCCTTTTACAGATTTTAAACCATTAATTTAAATATATTTTCGGTCTGTGGCGGAGTGGTTGGGATCTTCAAGTTCATAATAAACTTCACGAGATCCAGCCACTACTGCACACAAATAATTTTAAAAGTTATAAAGGTCGAAGAGATCAAGTTGTTTTAACACGGTGTCGTCTTGGACATACCAGGACGACACATAGTTATCTTTTAAATAATGAGCCGCGCCCCGAGTGTGTGCCATGCAACAATCCATACACTATCAAGCATTTCTTGATGGACTGCATTGACGTGGCGCACATTCGGGAACGTTTTTATACTGTAAATACTTACAGTAGTTTGTTTACAACTGTCGCAGGCGACACAATTTAAAATTTTTTAAAGGAAATTAATTTGTACAGTAAAATTTAATTTTTCCGGCAATTTGTGATCTATATTTGTATTGTTTTACTGACCTTTTATCTGTATATATGCTCATATATTATATGAGATAATGTTTTAGAACTTAGGGAGAGATGAACAATTGTTAAAAATAATCAAATTATAATTACTTTCACGTCCTGAATATAGCTGAAATATTGCTTGCTGGACGTAAAACAACCATCAATCAATCAATCAATCAAACATATGTAAATCCAATTTGTAATTATCGATAACTGGCTTTGTAACCGGTTAAAAATAAGCCACCCCAAAATCGTCTTTTTTCTTGCCATATCTATTCAATAACAGTGTCAGTGGAGTGTAAGCAGCCTTCCCAGACCAACCCACTACAACAGGGGTCAGTACTTGATTACTGATGTAACAAATATTTCCACAGAAAATAATTTTTATACCCCCGCAAACTTGTTTGGGGGGTATATACGAATCACCCTGTCTCTCTGTCCGTCTGTGCACATCCCTTGTAAGAGCAACTTCTCCTAAACCGCTTGATGAAATTTACTGAAACTTAGCATAAAGTAAGTACATTATATGGGGATGTGCATGAAGGATTTTTATTGACCTCGAATATCATTAAGGGGAGATCATTGGATTGGAAAGCGAAGCGGGGGTATCCCCATGAAGGATTTTTATTGACCTCGAATATCATTAAGTAGAGATCATTGGACTTGAAAGCGAAGCGGGTGTATCCCTTTGTAAACTTGCTCACAGTCCACACTTGTTTATACAAAATATTCATGTTTCATTATGTGCAAAAAATACTTTAAAATAAAAATATGTTGAAGCTTCCTTTGTCTTTTTTCAGTTATTTGCTGAAACGTAGAAAATTTCACATAAACAACAAACTTTTGTTTAGTCAACTGCTGCAAAATTAATAGAATAAACATAAGTTAAAACAAAACTTTATTTTTGTATGACAATATAGATTTCTCGCATGGCACACTATAGGACAACCGACTTGTCTTATAATGGTCCTAGTTGTGCGGCATTCTCTGTATATATTTGTCCAAATCCGGATTAGTCATCGTCTCTTCTTATTAAGTTGGTTTCGTTGCTATTTTTCTTTCTGAAAGCTGAGACCATACTGGGAGGGTTCCCAGTGCACGACCAACAGAGCAGCCCAGCGCGTCCCCGGGTGGCGGATAGGGGAGACCCTCTCGTTGGGGGGTTGTCAGGTCATAATACGGAAAACCTGACCGCGGACCGTAGTAGGTAACGTGTTTAGAGTGCCACGCTCCTTGCACGTTAAAGACCCCTTTTGTAGATTTCGAAAAAGAGTGACTCATTGTAGCCGCTACAAAAGGCTAAATTTTCCGCCCCTACCCAAATCTCCATACTTTTCCAGTGGCAGTCAAAATTGTATTCCCTGTGACCCATCTCACCCCCATTTTCCATTGATTTATTGTTTGTTAACTTGTTTCCGTCCTGAATATAGCTGAAATACTACTCGCTGGACGTAAAGCAAACATCCAATCAATCAATCTTTCTGAAAGGTTGGCCATATTTAAATTTCTAGTTAAAAGTCATAATGCTTGTAATTTAACAATTATTAATCCCAGTAAATGTAACTTAAGTAGTTACATACATCTATTAATAGTACTATAAAATCTCTCATTTATGTTTTAAAATGGAATATAACTTAATATAGATAAAAGTTGCATTATTTACGGCTGGTCTGAATACACTTAATACAATTTGGTAAAGCTTTAAGTAAAATGATATTAATTTGGGGTAAAAAAATTTTTTTTTAAATGCCTGCTCCATGTAAGGACCATTGCTGTATTTTTGGTAATTGGTTCTCGAGTTTGCAGGTTTCTTGGACTTTGATTTGTGGGTTGTCTTCTTGATGTTCGGTATTTTGTTATTACCTTCATTCATATCAGTTAGAACTGTATAAATATGTAGGGATTTAGGTATGTTATCTGTTACTTAATAAAGTCAAAAACTTGTACTTTTGACGGTTGTGGGCGCATTTTAGATACATATTGATTTATTTAAAAAAAAGAATATGTTCAGTAATCTTATAGTACTATACATAGTTAGTTTTATGCCTGTCAGAACCAATACCATGCTATTTGTTTGCATCTTATGTTTATTAACGTGCCTTTGAATAATAAAACCAGATAACTGTGTGCCAGTTATTGTGGCAGTTATCCAATTACATTGTATGGGACAGTGGAAAAACATGGTGTCGGTGACAGCTTAAAACTGGTTTCTATTAAAGCTGTAATATTTTAGAAAAAATTCATTTAATCGAATTATTACGTAATGCACTAGTTTGGTATATCATTAACATAGGTAATTTACTAATTTTATGTCCAAAGTATACATGTATATGAATGAATAAAGATTAATATACCGTCCAACCAAGGGCATTAAGTTGTCGATGTAGGACGTAAAAAAACTCCCCTAACCAACCAACTACTGGTGGGGAGTCTGGTTTCTTTATAGTGGTTGTCGTTGTTGTGCATTCATTTATTGTTGAGTTATGTTGAAGCAAAGACATAAGAAATTGCGATTTACATTTTTCTACTTTAAAAGTCGAATCAATGAATGCTACCTTGGATCAATCAGGGTGTAAAATTCGTTTTTTTCTAACCCTGTTGTTGCCAAAACTTCTACTTATTTACGTTTGAAGTTTTCTTTATGTTTAGACTGATAAATTTAATAATTGGAAATGAGTAGAAAAATTGTGATTTTCGTTTAATGCATTTTATTGTTGCCCCAATCAACCACTTTACATGTTTTTATATCAATTGGCCTTAAGGGGGTCGGATTATGGTACAAACTTTTTGTCATCACACAAATGCTACCTTGACTTTTAACAAACGTTAGACGTAGCATCAATGATCATTAACTTGGGACCTGTTGTGCTTTTTGCCTCAGGCAAACACTTTGTTGATTGGCCACCACTACATGCGTTATATCTTAGGCATTATGTGTTAATATTAATATGATACGCATGAAAACGGTTGTTGTCATCCGACTAACAGGAAATGGTTATGGTAATATAAATTATAAATACATGTATTCTGTTAAAGTATTTTAAAATATTTTAAATATAAATTTGTAAGATTTGTTAGATATCTTTAATAACAACGTAAAGATATAGCAGTGTACTACCGTTACAATATGATAGTACAATTCTAAAATTTAATGTCGCTTTTGATATAGTATTAGTCATACATAGACGATAATATTTCTAGCTTTCAAATTACAGTGTGTTAGCAATGTAGAAATATACATCAACGTCAACACAAATTTACTTTTTTGACAAATTGGATGTAGTGAAGTACACGTACATGCAATTATTTTTGACTTTGAATGATATTTTACCAACTAAAAGTATTAATTGATTTAAGTGTTTCTAATTAGATATTTTATAATTATAATAATAGGAAATAGCTCCTGTTTGTACCGTTAGATTTCGTATGTTTATTTAGCATTTCAATTTGTTAAATTAACTGTTATTATGAATTATTCTTTGCTAGGCATCTATGGCTTCATCACGTTAGGCCCGACTATTCCGATTACTTTAATCTAATTTAATCAATTTAATTTAATTCTTGATTTTAATTCTTCACAAAACACCACGAGCAGCAAGCAAAAAACGTGTAGACTTTTGGAATATATTATTATCGTCCTAATAAGCACATGTTTAAATGTCAATGGATGCTACACCTCTGCATGTGTTGCAACTGTTAAATAAATATGAACGTTTCTAGTTATAAAAAGGTTAAAGAAATTGCTTGCGATTAAATACTTAAAAACATCTATCACAAATATTCTATTGCGATTCCAATTTTCTTTTTTGGCTTTTTATTCCCTTTAAAAAGGAATTTAAAAATCAGCTTTACGTCAAATAAAAATAAGAATGTATTTCATGTTAGAGGTAGCTGATCTTTACTTGTGATGAACTACTTCTAACATTTAAAAATAATACCTAAAATTCGAATCCAATATTCTCCTTCCTTTGTGTTTAATGCTTATGAAATGTGTATTTTAAAATTAGCTGTGAGCCGTTAAATAATCATTATTATGTATATCATGTTAGAGGTAGCTGATCATTGCTTGAGATGAACTACTTTTAACATTTAAAAAGAATACAAGAATGCTAATCATATATGTTTTTCTTTTGCGTTTTACGCATTTGAGACAAGAATATCAAAATCAGCTTTATGTGAAATAATAATTATAATGTATATCATGTTTGAGGAAGCTGATCATTACTTGTGATAAACTACTTCTAACATTTAAAAATAATACCATAAAATTCTAATCCGATATTGTCTTTCCTTTTGTGTTTGATGCATATGAAGAGCGAATTTCAAAATTAGCTGTTATCTGTTAAATTATAATTATCATGTATACCATGTTAGAGGTAGCTGATCATTGCTTAAGATGAAGTACTACTAACATTTAAAAAGATTACCAGAATGCTAATCCAATTTTTTTACCTTTTGTATTTTATGATTTTGAAACAAGAATTTCAAATTCAGCTTTATGACAAATAATAATTGTAATGTATATCATGTTTGAGGCAGCTGATCATTACTTGTGATGAACTACTTCTAACATTTAAAAATAATACCATAAAATTCTAATCCAATATTTTCTTTCCTTTTGTGTTTGATGCATATGAAGAGCGAATTGTCTGTTAAATAATAACTTTTATGCATATCATGTAAGAGGTAGATGATCATTTAATGAAATGAACTACTTCTAACGTTTAAAAAATAACATACTGCTAATCGAATATTATTTTGCCTTTTGTGTTTTATGCCTTTGAAACAAGAATTTGCAAATAACATGTTTTATGTTAAACAATAATTAGACTGTTTATTATGTTAGAGGTAGCTGGTCATTGCTTGCGATGAACTACTTCTTACATTACAAAAAATATTCTAATGCTAATCCAATACTGTTTTTCCTGTTGTGTTTGATGACCTTAAAACACGAACTTCCAAAACTGCTGTTATTTGTTAAGTAATAATCATATTTAGTTAGATGTAGCTGATCATTGCTTGCGATGAACTACTTCTAACATTTTAAAATTTTAAATATTATAATTCTATTCCAGTATGCTTTTTTATTTTGTGTTTGATGCCATTGAAATTTATTGTGTGTATACTATAAATATTTTGAGTGTGTATGTACAAATTGTCTTTAATTTTCCTAGAAATGGAGTTTATATTAGACAAAGTGGAAGTACAAGCACAAACCACACATTTAAGTGGAGATGTAGAATTGCCACTTGACGAAATGAGTGGCGAGTCATTCATGCACGATTCACCAATAAGTTCATGTACTCCACCACCAAATCCATATTTAGAAGAAGATAAATGGAAACTTTACATGAAAGCAAAAAAAAAAGACAAAAAAAAATTGAACAACTGTATCAAGAACGTGAAGGCGATCTTAATATGCCAACACAATGCCGCCCTCCACCTCCTTCTCAGATCTTATACGATGTAAAAACACATTGGCAATGCTTGTATTGTGATAAAATATTATCAAAAAAGACACGCAAGATGCAGCATGAACGTACATGTTCCAAAAAAAGAAATGTTTCTGATATATTGAAGGATATTTTGGTAGTGGATGGCAATGTAATAGATAACACTAAAAAAAAATGATCACGTCAACTGCTATATTTGTAAAGCAAACATATCTAAAACGAATATATCAAGACATATAAACGCAGTACATCGCCGTAAAAACAAACTTTCTCAGGAAAGCAGCAACATTAACGATATCCAACCCCCATCTCTCAGAGTAGGTCGGCCAAGAATATTGAATATCGAGTGTACAATGTGCACAGAAATGCTTTCAAAAACAGGATTGACCGAACACTATTTCCGAAAGCACAACAGCGCTGTGCCGGATACAGAAAATGGTAACAAGAGCAAACAAAAATCGCATAAAGGCACAGCTAAGGGGTAATTCTTTGCTACAAGCAAATACCATCTGAAACATTATATGCGTAGGGTATTGGAAGGGCGTATTCCTTTACGCACTGTACGAATTAAGCGCATGGTAAGATTTCGTCGAAAAACTATTTGTTTGGTATGTAATACACAATGCACGTCTCATGCTACACTGAGAGCACATTATCGGCGTCAACATAAAGCTTCTTCTGGTGGTTCCGGTGTCTTTCCAAATTACAGACTGACATTCTCTTATTGTAAAATACGACCACGGTTATCTCGCACCACATGCAAATTCAGTACAATCGAAAAGCGCAAACTTCTCATTCAATCCTCAACGTTGTTGTCCTATAAGAATCACGATTTGCGCGGGTATAGGCAGCACGTAGTATTCAAAGGCCCTGGTCTTAAAATGAATATCAATGAAAATGATAAGGTTTCAGACTGGAATATACAGATGCGGTCGCGCACTTTAATTATCAACAATATGCTGCTGGCAATGAAATTGGTATCGGCAATTATCATCATTGTCACATTTTTTTCAAAACTGCTAATGTGAACATGAAAGTAGAAAGCATGCGCAGGTTTATTAAGCGGCGCAATAGATTTTTAACAGAGATTAGCGCAGGAAAGTCAGAAGAAAAAGTGGTCATGTATGTAACAAAAGAAGATATACATGCAGTCGTCTTAAATATAGATAAAGAAGTATGTCATCGACGCTGGCAGTTCAATCACATCTTTGAAAATACTGATTGTATAAATAAAACCAGTTACAAAGCCATGAAATGGGACAGCAAATTTACCAAGGATGAATTTATTTCATTTATTGAAAGTAAACGTGACGAGTTTTTCAAAGTAGAATCACTAAAGCGGTGCAGGCTTTATCTAAATTCATTCTTATTAGATGCAATGAATGCTTGTACTAAAAAAGGTATATGGATCGTAGGGCCTCCTGGAGTTGGCAAAAGCTCCACAGTAATGTGTTATACACATGGGAAGTATTTTGAACTAGCTGAAAAAATTAATAATTTCATGTTTGATGGTTGGAACGGTGAAGACATTATTGTTGCCGAAGACGTCACTGTCGCATGGGCACAAAATATTAGAAGAACAATTAACAATCTAACGGATGATCGAGGATTATGCATTGGTGAACACAAGGGTCGAAACAAGTTTAACGTATGTGTTCGAAAATTTATTTGTATTTCTAACGAAGGCCCTCCAGTCTGGGAAGGATTTGCAAGACGATTTGACGTGATAATGATTTCACCGTCTACTTAACTATTAGTATTGTAATCAATTTGTTTACTACGTTTTCTTTGACGTTACTGGTTACTGCATTGATATTAAATAGTTCTGCATTATTTACTTGATACTAGCTGAATTGTTACAAGTATATATAAGGTTTTTCCCCTTTTCAAGCGAAAGACCTTATTATATATCTTCTGATTATTATTATTATTAAATATTATTTTTCTTTCATTTTCTTCCGTCATTTTTTGAAAGCCCATCAATTTGCGAGTTCTCTACATATCATTTCGAAAGTTTGGTTTAGGAACCTCGACTATATTCTCTATCCGAGACGTTTTGCGTTTTGAAAGCCGAATACTTTATCCTTATAGAGTTATCTGCCAAAACAACGAAACCTTGTTATCAAAATAAGTCCAGAACCATAAGAGATACAAGAAAACTGAAAAGTGATAAATGTTAAGGAACTTTTGAGACAACTTTGTGATATAATTTGTCAAAAAATGTATACGAGCAATGGTGATCGGCATACCTTGAATGTTTCAAGGACTATATTCCTGCCTATCAGCGGTGATTACCAAAACTCACAAAGCGTTAGTCGAAAAAATCTAAGGTCTTAATCATTGGTCATCCTTTAACATGACCTTGAAGAAAATATCAAGGTCATATTTCAATAATGACATGGATCTGAGGCCTCCAATCTTGTTATCATTATAACTTTAAACCGTAAACTATAGAAACAATAAATTGGAAAATACTCATCAAGACCTTCATTTGGTCTTTTGAGTCCGAAACTGTTCATTGAAGCGTTAACGAGTAATGGCCCTTTATGTGTTCCGATTAATCGGTTTTTGACATAACTTGTAAACGGTTAGCGACACAACAGTCAACATGATACCCAAAGCAATCAGTAAGAAACAAGCAACAATTTGAGCCCAAGGTCAAAGGTCCTCGGTCATGGTCATACCTTAGCAACAAGGTAACTGTTGTCAAAAGTCCTAAGCAACGATACATTTTTAGATTCAGGGTAAGATGCTTTACTGATAAATGTCATTTTTCAACTGAAAGTGACATTTGATTCCTAGCAACGGGCACAAAAATCCTTATCAACCATATAATTTCCGACTCTGGGCTACTTGCTGTACTGAAAGAACTAATTTTAACGACTGTAGGTGACATTTTTACCTTTACAACAAACAGTCAACAGCATTCATATATGTACGTCTTCTGACTACATCGGGAAAGACCTCTGCATATGTTCGCAGAACAAATGTCCTTTCATATGTATTGAAATTGTATAACAAATTGAAAACACTTTGTAAATACAAATTTATTTTTTACAAACATTCACAAAATCAGTGAAGTCATCTATTCAGCAAACAAATACTCCAGTGGCACACGTGGTATTAGAAACACGAAGACTACTTTTAGAAATGCTGATCGAAGTTCCCAGCTAACTTGTATTCAAGTCCGATTTCTGAAAAACAAAAATTAATGTTTTTCAAAAGGTAATATCTGACAATACAATTGCTTATCTATTGATTACAAATTTTTCAAATGTTGCAAGACATTGTTATGTCTGTAATAAACTATATTCGACATTAGAAAAATATTATCGTACAATTACCTTTTAATTACCATTGCACAAGTGCATTGAATAAATAAGTCAACAATGTTGCTGTTATCATAACTGTTGCAGAATGTTAGACGGATATAGATGCGTGGGTCGTCTGCGTACATTTCATTAATGGCTTAAGTCTTAAGATAATGTGTTTCTGGATCAAATGTTACATAATGGATATACGGAGACTACTTACGGGTTAACATGATTATCTCCATAAATGCTGCGTTTGTCTTTTTAAACGACTTTATTTATCTACAATTAAAATTCCGAAAATATTTAGACGTAAAACAGAAAATACAAAAAAGCAAAGACGTAGTCAGGTCAAATACAATCCAACGAACAATCACGAGCGACAAACACAGAAAACACAATTCAAGCAGTAGGCATTACACTTGAAACAGATGCTCTTTGTAAACTCGAAATGAGAAGCAATTATTTATGAAGTATATGTGGCACCCGACTTGCTACTTAAAGCGCCGTCCAATTATTATTTAAGAAAGTAAAGGGAACAGACATAAGATTACGAAAGTGCAAGAATGTGGGATATAGGCCTCGTTAATAGCGGTGGCAATACAACATACATTATGCAGAAAATCCATATACAGATGGTATGTCAAACATATGCAAAGACTATAGCAAATAAAGGCCAAGATCAAAACCGTCTTGTTTGTTGCATAAATTAATCCTATGTTGTCCTCAGTTCCACTTTGTAAGAAACTGAAAAGCCATGCAGAGGATTTGAGAGTGTCTGAAGAGTTTATTTGTAGTTATTTAAACAGAACAAAAAATACAAATTTACATCTGTATCAATTGCAGTTCTGTCATTTTTGACATTAGCAATACAAGCAGTATGGAGCGATTTTATTACGTGCTTTGTAAAGTTATGTGCAATTATCTGATATTAATAGATAATTTAGTTTGATATAAACGAGATATATTTTCTCGTTCATATCTCGTTGAAGGGTGATATCCCCGAGATTAGATGACAAGAAAATGCATCGTTTGTAAATAGTAAACTTACAGTGACTGAATGACAAGAAACTTAATGAGTGCCAATATTAATTAATAACGTTAGCAAGTCAATATATATATATTGTTTGTTTCCTATATATTATACTTTGTTTCAGCTGTAAATAAAAACATGTCCCACTTGTTACTATCTTACCCTTTTTAATTTCACACTACAAGCTTTAGTTGTGCCATAAATTGTATTTTGGGTAACATCAACATTCTACAAAAATCAAAATATAATAACTATTAATTTCTCATCCACACGGAACTATATTTAGTTATAATTATCTTGAAATAAGCGATAACATTAGTTTTAATAAGCGGCTTACGTTTATCGCAAAAGGGAAGTTTTTTGAAGGCATATGCAATTATGGTAATAATCAACACTTCAAACAAATAATTCCGAACGTCCATGTGAAAAATTTGTACAAAACTTACTGTAGCTTTATATTGTGTACCAACAGTTGTACAAACATTTGATCTTTCAGACACACAAACAGTCTGAAGGAAGAAATATTTACACATGCTATGAAATGATTATATTCTGGTTTCTCCAACAAGCATTACTTTTAAAGATAAAAGACGTTTCTTGTTGGGTCTTAAATTATTTCACATTCTTCATGTCTTATTAGAAATGATAACATTCTACATTTTATTTGTGACGTGATAAACTACTTTAAACGTAAATTCTCGTGACCTTCGTTTGCCAAAAAGACGGATTTCCAAATTTAACAATTATCACAATTTTCTCATTGTTGCAGTCCGAAAGGAATTGCAAAAATTAAAAACACTTAACATAGTGTTAGATTTTGTAGCAGTTGTATTTGTAGCATAAGTTATATTTACTTTTTGTCTTTCAGGAACACACACAGTCTACAATAACAAAACGTTACATATAACAGCAAATTATTTTGTTATAATTGTCCTACAATGTAAGCCAAGTACCACCAGTAGGATTTAATCAGTTCAGTTTGTGTGGCTACCAAATTGCATTCACTTGCTTAGTAAATAAACAATTTCTACACTATAAATTTTATGTAAACGTTAATTATCGTGACTTGCATGAGCAACTAAAGCTTCATGGATTTCAAAGGCTACCATTATTGTCTTACCACGATTGATGCAGTGTCAGAATCTGTCACCGTTTCCGTACTCTACAACGACAAACAATACAAATTGTTACTTGTTAAATGTACCAAAGTTATCTATGACTTCTGTGACAAACTTTTCTACATAGCCCTTTTTAGGGCCTTTAAAAGCAGTGTAGGAATGCGATATTTTGTATGTTTTGTGTTTTCTGCTTTTTACGAAGATTGGTTTATGCCACTTTAAACGTAAATTCTCGTGACCTTCGTTTGCCAAAAAGACGGATTTCCAAATTTACCAATAATCACCATTTTCTCATTGTTGCAGTCCGAAAGGAATTACAAAAATTAAAACCCCTTACCATAGTGTTAGATTTTGTAGCAGTTGTATTTGTTGCATAAGTTGTATTTCCTTTTTGTCTTTCAGGAACACACACAGTCTACAATAACAAAAAGTTACATATAGCAGCAAATTAATTTGGAATAATTGTGCTAAAATGTAAACCAAATACCACCAGTAGGATTTAATCTGTTCAGTTTGTGTGGCAGCCAAATTTAATTCGATTGCTTAGTAGAATAAACAATTTCTGCACTATAAATTTTATGTTAACGTTAATTATCGTGATTTAGCAACTAAAGCTTCCATGGATTTCAAAGGTAACCATTAATATCTTACCACGATTGATGCAGTGTCAGAATCTGTCACAGTTTCCGTACTCTACAACGACAAACAATACAAATTGTGATTTGTCAAATGTACCAAAGCTATGACTTCTGTGACGAATAAGATGTTTTGTATGTTTTGTGTTTTCTGCTTTTTACGAAGAGTGGTGTATGCCACTTTCATCCATTGTCAGATCTGTAAATCCTTGCCGATTATGGTAAGCATCGGACAGGCCTAATAACCCACTATTTAATTTAAGAAAGATTGTAGACAAGTATCAAAACAATGCCTTAGTTGTTCGAGTATTGCTGCAATGGGTACAAACACAACTTGTCTTATTGTCTGCATCAAATGATTTCAATTTCATTTCTACAAAAAACCTTGTGTAGTACTTTAAACTCGTTTAATCTTTCAATAAAAATGTTATGTATGAACACATTTACTAACGAATGAAACAAACAGCTCACCTCGGTATCAAAAGTCAATGGTGGATAGCGGTAGCTATCTAGTTGACTTTGTGCTCCGGCAGCAGCAGCAGCAGTCTTTTATTAAACATAAGAATTAAATGAACATTAAAATAGCCTAAAAGTTCTATCCATAGATCTTCCGTTTATGGAAATATATAATTCAAATATAATTCATAAAGTAAACGACAACAAATTCACTTGCATAAATTATGTTATACCTTTGAACTATTTATGTCATACCTTACTAAATTAATGACCTTATTTATTGTTTGTGTTGTACATTTTGCACAACTATGATAATATTAGCATCTGTATGTTTAAACATAACTCATAGTAAAAGGCCAAAACAAAAAGATGTGACACTGTACCTTTATACCTCAAAATGAGTTTAGCATGGATCACCTTAAAACGAGATTGTATATTGTAACATTCCCTTATGTAAACACATACGGAGGAGAAATACGCCAAAAAATTCCAAGTTCATAGTAAGAATAAAACCAGATAATTGTTGTTTGGACCTTTAAGAAGATATATGCAATATATATACTGAAATACAAAGGTTAAAACCATAAGTTATTTCTTAAATCATTCATTAGTAATCAACGTTTTACCCTGTAATGATTGTTCAGACTATCAAGGACCGAGTGACGTTGAGCTGTCATACTGCTCTTATCGTAGTATCGATCTGCCGTTTCAATGTTATGAGCCATATGCTTGGCCAGCGCATTTTGCTCTTGACGCGAAGATCCTATTTCTCTTAGACTAGAAACTGATAGTTTTCTGTTTAGAGAGGCTGTCAATTTGGGTAAGTTGTACCCGTTTTCAATTCCAAATGATTGCCACTCTTTATTGATTAGTTTTGACATAGCCTACAAAATGAAGTCAAATATAAGTAGTAAAATATACCGACGACAAAATTAGTCCAATCAAATTGCAGCAGTTGTGTTAATACTAAAACAAAATTCTAATTCAAAGCACAATTATTTAGACGTTATTGTGCTATATCAATATTTAAAAGGTTATGACAAATCCAGAAAATGACTTTACAAAAATACTAAAAACTACTTTTAAAAATGGCTAAATCGATTAATAAAACAAATTATGCTATAAGAGAAACTGCTTGTTTCATGACATCTACAATTACTATCATATGATCGATCAAATGGTTGTAAAGCAATGATACAACAAAAATGCATTAATTATACAGAAACCTATTGTTCTAAATTATGCATTTGGTATCCATGCCAAAATATACATACAAAAAGGCTAAGTTGGACATTGCTCTTTTTTTCTTGTAAATGAAATATATACTAACAGATGGTGTAAGTTTGTCTCCAGATTGGGACAGCATCAGATATGGTACATCTGTAGTAATTGGGCGCCACATATATTTAGCGTATATCTTCAGAACTTCTAAAAGACTCTCGGACACGAGAATGGGGCACCTTTTTCCTGATTTTGCCTCCTTGTGTTGGGCAACCTTAAACAAAATATCAACAATTAAATATTCATACCCTGACATTAATACTTTTCTGTCCTTTAATGTACATATTAACTGAATTAAACCTTTATAATAAGCAAGTTTAGAATGAATTCGTTATTTGCCTAGATTGAAAATAAAATTGATGAGATAAGTCAAATGCATTTTGCAGAACAATACTGTAAACAAGTAAACTTGACATACTAATTGAATGATAATAGTTTCGACTTACTTTTTTAAGCTCACAGAAGAACTTTTTTATATAAACGTCGAAATAAAAGAAAAAAAATCATATTTTACAGAAAACATTTGATTTATTCCGCAAACATTTGTCAATGTAATTAACTTTAAATGTATATTGTATACAAGATACTTACAAACAACACTGCAAATCCCTCTTTTGCCTCAGCTTGAAGGACCGCAGCTCTTGTTAAATGCGCAGCATCACCTGCTCGTTTTGCATTTGTCAGTAATATCTGCGTACAGAGACTATCTCTAGGAATAAGACGATCAGTGCTTTTAATTGTCCCGGACTTTGCTTGCTCTAGAATTTTCTTAACGAGAATTGGTCGGCTGCCACTTAGGTAAGCTCCAACCATCCATGGTTGTAATCCACCTGTCCCATTATCATTTCCATCTATGGATCTATAATTGATTGAACGTTTTAATTTGTGTATATATAGAAATCTGATGATGGAAGTACTCCATCGAATTAAATGTAGAACTTTTTTATGTAATTTATATTGGTACGTTTCATGAATAGACTAAATATATAATGAAAGTAATTATGTGATTGGACATGTATTCTTATCAGAGTACAACTAAGAGGTATATCTTGAAAATACGGTCAAAGAAAACTAAATGTAATTATAAGAACTTGACAGATAATCAGTGACAACACGCTTCATTGATGCAGCTATACTAAATCCCACAGCCCCTTGCTGTGCATTATATATATATTCTTTTATTATGCTATATTTTACGTTCGAAAATCGGGGCCTCGGTGGCTGAGTGGTCAAGGTAGTTCGTCTACTATTGATCACGTGGTCTGTCAACACTGAGATTGCGGGTTCGATTCTCACTGCAGGCAGGGTGTACTCGACTCCAATCTTAATTGACAAGGATTGCCAGTTTTCCTACCGCAGGTCGGGGGTTCTCTCCGGGTACTCCGGCTTCCTCCCCCAATAAAAACTGGACGCCATGAAATAGCTGAAAAATTGCTGAAAGTGGCGTTAAAACATCATTCAAACAAACAAACAAACAAACGTTCGAAAATCCAGTAGAAAAAATTGAGATACGATAGCCTATCCATGTTTTATACTATGCCTCTGTTGTTTACTTGTTACAAATTGTCCTTGACTTTTGATACGGAAATATTACATAAGCCATTTTGGTTTCTAAAGGGATTTTACGTTGTTTACACAATTTCGTCTACTTTCGTGTGACGTATTCGGACAAACCGCGAGACTTTTCCAGCCTTAACTACAAAGGACATTACCCAAAAGATTTCGAATAAACAACAATCGATTCCTTTGTCATTTAGGTCAAATTTTACTATGGGATATCGCACTATTACAATGACAAAACCACTATATTTCAAAAGGCTGAATATTTGGAGGAAATCATTCTACAAAAGGAGAATAAGCTAAACCATACGCGGTAAGCAGTTTGCATTTGTCACGCAAAATACCATCACTGAAATACGTTCACTTGTAGTATAGAAACTTTTGTGATAATATCAGAGAAGACATAAATACCAAATAAACAATAAACATTATTAATCTGTTTTGATAGAAACTCACCGTTCAACATTTGCTCTCTCAATATCAGGCTTGAGGCTTTGTCATATTCTTTATCAGTGGACGTAGGTTAACCACATCTGTAGATGAAATGTTGATTTTTCTCAGTCATTTAATTGATCCGGCCAGGAAATCTAGAAATTTAATCAAGCTGTGCAGGTATACCTTCACAGTCTCTGGTTTCAATCTACAAGTTAAAAAGACAAATATACAATTAGTGTAACTGTTTGTGATAAATTTCGTCACGCAAACAGCTATTTTTAGATTCAGAAAATGTTAATTCGTAATATGGAGATATGCACTTATGGATTGTCTTTTTTCATAGTTTCTTTACTAGGTAATTACTTATGCCTTCATTTTATCGAAATTATGTCGTAGCTTTATTTTGTTTATACATCCAAGGAACTTTATTGCATCAAATAAAACTCTGAATATTTAAATCAAGTGAGAACGTATGCTTTCCAGTATGTGACGTCAAATAGAATGTGAGATATGTAATATTTGTACCCGCATCGAATTTTGCAATAAGCATTTATACCATCATTGTAAACACATTGGACAGAAAAGCCCCAAAATAATTTTAAAAAAAAAACACCAAAACTTTAGGAATAGTGGCTTGATGAAATAGAACCATCACAAAGTAGCAATCAATTTATTTTGCTATATTTACTATATTGATATAATCGTTTTGCTTCAATAAAGGTTATGGTTATGATTTACAACATAAGTAAATGTATACCAGTTTATTATATAATAAAAATTATAGAAGCGATATTTTAGATAAATTTTGGTATATTTGTCACTGACCTCTTGCTGCTCAGAATCGAGTTTATTTCCCCGTCTGCTTTTCCTATTTCGGACAAATGTAATATGTTTTTCTTTGAGAGTCCACTCAAGAACGTTCGTATTGCCGTCACGTGGCTTTGAGAAGTAGTGTTGGTCAAACTGGCTCCGCTTGCGCGGTCTTGTAATGAGCTTCTGTAATGTTTTTATTTATTTATTTAGCAAATTTGTTATCATAAATAGACAGGTTAATTCAATATACAAAATGATAAAATGACAGCTTTGATGCATTAGTCGGATTACTACATGACAAAACATGCAATAAATAATTTGTTATATAAAACTATTGCACTAGTTTTACTCATTTATAAAGATATAAGGAGCAATATAAGACACGCTTATAAGCTTACCCTGTCGAGGTACAAGATAACATTCGTTCGGTGTATTTCATATAATATGCGACGTCATATTCTCCATTTAGCTTCGCGAAATCATTAGTATCCAACATATTTTAATTCAATATTTACCCATATTCTTGTAGACATTTATCAAGTTCTTCACTTTCTGCTGTCTCGGATGTCCACGTGATGGCAGATCGCATAGCTGCCAAGTACTCTATTGTACCTCGGCCAAATTTATGAACCCTATATATGTGCATGTCCATCCTTGTGGTGACCGAATGACAGTTTTCAACCGGGCATCGTTTTCGGACATCATAAATCCTTTTTGGTGTTTTCCTTTCGGGTTCAAACCCTAAGTGAGGAATGTTAACTACTGAGGCCTTACAACCAGGCACAGGACATTCTTTTCTTGGTCTTATCTATAAATGTAAAATAAAAGAAAAAAAACATAGTTTACTTTAATTGTGTTTACTTGAATAAGAAGCACTCAACTAAAACAATTCTCAAGTTGTCTATTCAATGCAAAACATTTGTTAAAAAGTACATATAAAAGGTACCCTTTTTAAATAGTAATATTATCTTTCACTACTGTACTGCGTAAGCGTTATATCTAGTTAACAATAAAATTATCTAGATCGCCATAAGAAAACCATTATAGATTGTTGGTTTGTTTGATTATTGTTTAACGTCATCTTAAGCATTTTTTCAGCTATTTCATTGCATACAGTTTTACTTTGGGGGAGGAACCCGAAGTACCCGGAGAAAACCCCCAGAAATGCGGTGGTAAAACCATCATAGACTATAAATACTATACATTTATATATAGCAAAATTATCCTGACTTTACTGTTAAACATGTATTCAGAGGCAAGCGCATCTAAACAATATAATGATTTACATTCGTTTTTTTATAACGAGAAATGTTACACGTATGTGGGGTGACCTCTTTTTTTTGGCAGACAAGCACTGGTCTATTGCATATTCGTCGCTACTACCAGAAAAGTCTGTGGCCTTATACTCCGATCCAGATGCTGAAACAATCAAAACTAAAATACAGAAAAATATATCAAATTAGGTCATTACAATTTAACATTATGCGTTAAGTCTTTATATAAAAATGTATAAAGAAGAATATGCTTATTATTTACTATCACAGACAGAATAATTGAACAGACTACTGTACTTTGAAAAACTCACAATTATTTAACAAAAATGTAGATTAAAAATACAAATGCTTACAGTTATATTCTTCCCCGCTCTGTTCATAAAATTTTGTTTTGACTTTTCGGGTTCTTAAAGACATGTCATGTACTGATCTCTGCAACTGGAAATAATAATCTCGTTAGACACATACTCACATACGACGATAATGTTTGTAAATTGTGTTGGTCATTTTAATTACATTTTATTTCATTCAATTTACGTTTTAAAAATTATAGCTATACAGTTAACATTCTGAACAACTGACTTTACATATTTTAACTTCAAAAAAGTTAAAATATATAGTTATATAGTTTTGTATTTTACATACTAGCGTCAACCGCCGTTGAGATGTGAGGTCATCTAATAAACACAATGAATTACAGAACACACATTTAGTAAACACTATAAAGTATTTTACGTACGATTTCTTCTGTCTGTTTCATATGAAATGCACCTTTACTGTTAATGCGGCTCCTGTACTGTGATGGTCTCTGCAATATGAAACATCTATTCTGTTACTCAAACACGAAAAAGATGACACTTGTTTATCATATTATTTATGTTATAAATAACCTTGATATGTATGGCTACTGTTTTAGAAATACACATGTATGTATTGCTTTGCCTCTGTGCAAAATTACACAAAGCAGCCGATAAGTACAAATTTATTTGAGGAAATAGAGAATTCATGGGATGATTTCGTGAATGAAAATGAATGAAAAAATAAAAAGGCACTTAACGTGCTTCGCGTCCATAATATTTAGATATATTGGTTGTAATGAACTATGTGTTAATATGCATCTATACCACCATCATCATTGTACCATGCAGATCATATTGTGACATGTTTTTTTACACATTATTCTTTATTCTAAACACTTATAGCAATTGTATACGTTTGGGTCAATGAATATTTTCACTTGCATTTCGTTTTACCAACGTTTCGGCATATCATGCACACCATTTTGAACAATTAAAGTCTTGTACATACTCGTAAAAATAATTTGTTCCTTCTGTTCTGGCTCAATGGACGTTTCAGTTGCATTAGTCTTGGTCTCCTCAAAGCGAGCATTTTTACAGTTGTGAGTATGTTTCTATGAGTAATAAAAGTAGGAATAATGATTTTTAAACTGTTTTAATAATAATCACATTATTTCTAAAATGGGATATATAACATGTCCAATCTGATATCGTTTAGTGACAACAACATTAAATGACTATAATGACTTTGTTGCGAAAACACAAATAAATGACAATTATACGTATTTTGTATCTTTTAATAAGTAAATGGAATAGTCTTTAATTATGATAAGATTTTTAAGCAGTGACCGCTGTTATAGACACTTTAATTTCCACATTATAGTTAGAATTATAACGAACATGTGTATTTTAATAAAAGTAAAATTTACAGACTACTTATAATGATCATTTACTTCTAATTTGATATACATAGTGAATATGACGCAACCGTTAAAAATCGATTTGGGAATTCATATTTTGGGGTATAAAATCACAAGAAAATATATATAATGAAATACTTTCTTAAATATTTAACATATAACAGCTGAATCGGAAGAAATAGATAACAGTTGTGATTTGGAAATTAAACACACAAGGAAAGGCGATATTGGAATAGAATTATAAGATTGATTTTAAATGTTAAATATATTTTATATCATGTTAGAGTTTGAAGATCTTCCACCTCTAACATCATATAAAATAATTATTATTTAACAGATAACATTTGATTTGGAATGACCAGCTACTTGTGATTTTAAATTCTTCTCAATTACTATGCGTCCGCTAGCATCCGATTAGGTAATTGAACGCAAAAAGTTTTATCAATATAATATTATATATCAGTGTTAGAAGTAGTTCATCACAAATAATGATCACCTACTTCTAACATGATATACATTGTAATTACTTTTTCAAATATAACAGCTGATTTGAATTTTTTTTCTTTATCAGCCCAATTATTATATAACAGATAACAGTTGATTGGAAATTAAACACACACCGAAAAAGGATTTCGGAATAGAATTTCTTTTAATTTTGCAAGTAGTTTATCACCTGCATTAATCAGCTACCCCTGATACGAAATGCAGTCTATTTATTATTGACAATCGATTTGGAAATTCGTTTTTCAAGGTCATCAAGTACAACAGAAAAACATTATAGACATAGAACTGTAATATCCCCTTTAAACGTCATAAGAAATGATCAATTACTTTTAACGTGTTATAAAGAGTAATTATTATTTGCAAGCTGATTTGGTAATTTTTTATGCACAAAAAGAGAAAAAAAATATTGGAATGTCATCATAATATACTTTTAAAATGTTAGAAGTAGGTGATCACAAGTAAGTATTTGTTACCTCTTATTTACATGACATACCCATCATTATGTTAATTAGGTTAACGATTCCGTAGGAATTAACATTCAGACTACAAAAGCATCAACCAAAAAAACTTTTACAATACAGTTTTTATTATGATTATGGTTAAGTAGTACTTCTATACTAATAATGATCAGCTACTTTTATTAAAATATAAGCACCAATTAAAACATAACCGTTGATAGCTGTGTTTGAAATTTATGTTGTTAGTTTTTCTATAAGGAAAGTGTAAATATTTTCAATGTAAAACTACTTTATGTACGTAGCCGATCACCTATGTTTTACATGACCACAACGTGTTTCCGTAACATTCTTAATTAACAAATTTGCTAAAGTTTATTAATACGATAGTTAACGAATATTTACATAGTTCGTAATTGCTCTAAAATGCATTATTTCAAATTCCAAACAAATCATTAAAAGCAGGTAGCTAATCACATATATTAGAATTAACAAATTTAATTAAACTTTATATTGCAATTAATACTAATGAAATATAACTATATGTTAGCTGTATTTGAAATGTATGTTATAAGTTTTGTGAAAACACGTATGTGTATTTTTCCATAAGGAACGTGTAAATATGTTCAATGTAAAACTACTTTATGTCCGTAGCCGATCACCTATGTTTTACATGACGAAAATGTGTTTCCGTAACATTCTTAATTAACAAATTTGCTTCAGTTTATTAATATGATAGTTAACGAATATTTACATAGTTCGTAATTGCTCTAAAATGCATTATTTCAAATTCCAAACAAATCATTAAAAGCAGGTAGCTAATCACATATATTAGAATTAACAAATTTAATTAAACTTTATGTTGCAATTAATACTAATGAAATATCACTATATGTTAGCTGTATTTGAAATGTATGTTATAAGTTTTGTGAAAACACATATGTGTATTTTTCCATAAGGAACGTGTAAATATTTTCAATGTAAAACTACTTTATGTACGTAGCCGATCACCTGTGTTTTACATGACGACAATGTGTTTCCGTAACATTCTTAATTAACAAATTTGCTAAAGTTTATTAATATGATAGTTAACGAATATTTAAATAGTTCGTAATTGCTCTAAAATGCATTATTTCAAATTCCAAACAAATCATTAAAAGCAGGTAGCTGATCACATATATTAGAATAAACAAATTTAATTAAACTTTATGTTGCAATTAATACTAATGAAATATAAATATATGTAAGTTCATTTCAAAGTTAAAACATTATTTACTCACCAAAACTTTGCTGTTCGTCCTACGAAATCCACCAATGCAATGACAAAAGCTTATCGTACAAATGGAACGAAAATAAAAACAACGACTTGCACGAGCCAGGTAACTTTCAAAAGCCCGCGAAATATATTGTCCGGTGTACACGATTTCTCACCTGTAAAGTAAGCGGCGATTTGCTACTTCAAAACTAAATAAATATACTCATCACGGAAGAAATGTGCACGGTATTATCTCCAACTTGTAGAACGCGTTAAAAACTATCGGAATAGAAGAAGGTCACAGCAAATAATGATCAGCTACTAATAATGTTAAATTCTTCCCAATTATTATGCAACCGTTAACAGCCGATTATAGAATTAATAGTTGTGTGCAGTAGCAAGACACAAGTAATACAAATATAACATTTTCATATATCAGTGTTAGAAGTAGTTTATCACAAATAATGATCACCAACTTCTGACGTGATATACATTGTAATTACTTTTTTGAAATATATCAACTGAATTAGAAATTTGGGATTTAAAGGCATCAAACGCACAATTATAACATGATAGATATTATAATTATTATTTAACAGATAACAGTTGATTTAAAATTTCTTTTTTCGTGGGCATCAAACACACACACACACAAAATAATACTGGAATATAATTAGAATATTGTTTAAAAGTAAGAAGTATTTAATCGCAAGCAATGATCGGCTACCTCTAACCTAAATAGATTATAATTATTATTTAACGAGTACAAGCTGATTTGGCAATTCTTGTTTCAAAAGCATTAAACTTGAAAAGAAAAATAATGTTGCATTAGAATTGTGGTATTATTTTTCAATGTTAGAAGTAGTTAATCGCAAACAATGATCGGCTACCTCTAACCTAATATTAATTAAAATTATTATTTAACGAATATCAGCTGATTAAGCACTTCGTGTTTCAAAAGCACCAAATACGAAAGAAAAAAATTTTGCATTAAAATTATGGTATTATTTTTAAATGTTAGAAGTAGTTCATCTCAAGAAATGATCAGCTACCTCCAACATGATGTACATGATAATGATTATTTAACAAATTACAGCTGATTTCGAAATTCGGTTTTCATAGGCATAAAACACAAAAGGAAAGAGAATATTTTATTATAATTTTATTTTTAAATGTTAGAAGTAGTTAATCGCAAGCAATGATCGGCTACCTCTAACCTAAATGAATTATAATTATTATTTAACGAGTACCAGCAGATTTTGGCAATTCGTGTTTCAAAAGCATTAAACTCGAAAAGAAAAATAATGTTGCATTAGAATTGTGGTATTATTTTTAAATGTTAGAAGTAGTTAATCGCAAGCAATGATCGGCTACCTCTAACTTAATATTAATTAAAATTATTATTTAACGACTATCTGTTGATTACGCACTTTTTGTTTCAAAAGCACCAAATACGAAAGAAAAATATGTTGCATTAAAATTAAGGTATTATTTTTAAATGTTAGAAGTAGTTCATCGCAAGAAATGATCAGCTACCTCCAACATGATGTACATGATAATGATTATTTAACAAATTACAGCCGATTTCGAAATTCGGTTTTCATAGGCACCAAACACAAAAGGAAAGATAATATTTGATTATAATTTTATAATATTATTTTTAAATGTTAGAAGTAGTTAATCGCAAGCAATGATCGGCTACCTCTAACCTAATTGAATTATAATTATTATTTAACGAGTACCAGCTGATTTGCCAATTCGTGTTTCAAAAGCATTAAACTCGAAAAGAAAAATAATGTTGCATTAGAATTGAGGTATTATTTTTAAATGTTAGAAGTAGTTAATCGCAAGCAATGATCGGCTTCCTCTAACTTAATATTAATTAAAATTATTATTTAACGAATATCTGCTACATTCGGTTTTCATAGGCACCAAACACAAATGGAAAGAGAATATTTGATTATAATTTTATAATATTATTTTTAAATGTTAGAAGTAGTTCATCACAAGCAATGATCAGCTCGCTCTTACATGATTTACATGTGTATTATTATTAAAAGATAGCAGCTGATTTTCTCATAGACATTAAACACAAAATGAAACTTAATTAGAATTATGGTATTATTTTTAAATGTTAGTAGCTTATAACAAGTAATGATTTTGTTTGTTTTAATGGTGTTTAACGCCACTTTTAGCAATTTTTCAGCTATATCATGGCTTTTAGTTTTTATTGGGGGAGGAAGCCAGATTACCCTGAGTAATGATCAGCTGCCTCTAACATGAAATACAATATAATTATTATTTGACATAAAGCTGATTTTAAAATTCGTATTTTAAGGGCACCAAACAAACACAAAAGGAAAACAATATTGGATTGGTCTTAGAATAGTCTTGTTAAATGTTAAAAGTATTTAATCGCAAGCAATTGCTTAAACTTCTTTACAAATAGAAAATGTTCATTCTTATGTAACAGTTGCAACAGATGCGGAAGTGTAGTCTTCCTTGGCATTAAATGCACTAGTCACTACAATAATAATATATAACAGAAACCCCCATTTCATTTAAGAATGATTTTTTTTCTTTGAACTGCTACCTTAAAAAGTAAAAGCAGGTAACAAATCCGGTACAGTAAAACAGGTCCCATGTGTTTATTAACTGGTTTATGTGTTCAAAAAGTGTAAACGTTTTTTGCTTGCTCATCATGGGTGTTTTGGGAAGAATTATTTTTTTTAGTGGTCACACCCTTAAGTAATACTAGTAATGGTGTGACCAAAAATTCGTCTTAAAACACACAAGGGAAAGATAACTCTTTTCAATCACGTGAGAACCAGGTATCCATGCCACAAACAGTAGCTCCAGACACTAGGAAATTTATTACTTGTTGGTGATTAGAAAGGTATAGTGCACTTAAATATCTGTTTAGTATGTTCAGTGTATGTGTGAGATAAGTTTTGATGAGTATTAAAACTTTTAACATCGTTTTTAAGAATGAATCCCGTGGACGATGGAATCCATCGTAGTTGGCCAGCAGGATTTATATTTAATTGATAAATTGTGTTGTTCGTCAATGCTGTTTTTGTGCCAAAGGTTAAATTTGTATTTTGTATTTTGTTATTTTTAGTTTTAAAATGAGTATAATAATTCAGTTATTATCGATCGGCTACCTGAATCTGGCCGTGCATATTTGTGTATCTCATAAATATATATTACCGCCCATGCATTGCACGTGGTAATCATGGCATGAATAAATGATAATCGATAGTAAAATAAACTTTGAATGTAAAATGAATGTAATAGCTCTGATTATAAACAACGTGATATGCTACGTGCTTTTGCATAATGACTTGATTCGCTTGTAGCAATAAAAGTGAATTTTGTGATCGGTATTGTGATAACCACACACAGACGGGACATTGTTTCTTGAGCAAAACATTATATAAGTCTATATTAATTATCCAATATTTGGAAGTTGTTAATCACAAGCTGTATTTTGTGATCGGTGTTGTGGTAACCACACACAGACTTTATCTTGTTTGTTAAGCACAACATAATATTAGCTATATAATTGTTTTTCTCATTGTAGGATTCAGATTATGAAGAGATCAATATAATACCTCTACAGTTCCAACTGATAATATATTAATTACAAGGTAAATGAAGCCATAATTTAACAAAGTGACAAAGGAACTGCTGTTTTCTGTCGATAGTTAAGTAAATGAATGGATCAATAAAACATATAGTTGCATAAAGGATATATGTTTTGTTCGCTATCTATATTATTATAAAAATATTTAGAAGTTGTTAATCGACTTCTAAATAAATTAATATGTCTTTATACATAAATTTATTTAGATGTTGCTAATCTTTGATTACTAAATCGAATTAAACTAGCGATTATTCTGCGTTGGTCATAAGGGTGATGTTATAATAAACGACTTTTCAGCAATATTACAGTTATAAATAGTCAAAATTGAACTGCTGGTAATCAATCCTTTAAAATTCATCAGAAAGTGTATTTATACAACATAAGAATGTAGCGTACTATAGCTGTTTACCTAGCAAACACTAACTATGTAATGTTCGTATGAGGTTATTATATGTAGCTGATCAAGTAATACGATTCGCTACGATAAAAGTGGTCGCCAATCAAGCTTTCCTTCGAGTGCTAAAATTACAAAATGTAGCTGATCTCATTGCCTGAGGCAAAATTACAAAAACTTGATATATTTTACATTAGGTCGCAAATCACAATACAGATCACAAAATGCGACTTTGTACGTAGCAGAATCACGTGATTTGCTACCACTAACATGTCAGGACTTTTCCTACCATTGAAATGCTCGTGTCGGTAATTGTGATTTTACCCTTAAAATAGTCGTAAATGCATAGACACATATTGTGGAGAATAAAGCACGATTGGTTAAGTGTTTTTATGAGTATAAATGTATTAAATTAGGATTGTTGATTGTTTGAAACATAAAATACGTTCTAAACCCGGTGACCGCCGGTGGCGAAGAAGGCTCACCCTGGTGACATTTACGCATATCTTTTGAAATAACAGTTGCACGTTGTTCAAACTATACCTTAATAAACTCCTGAGTAGTATTAGTTTACAAATGTTCGGTACTACTAGAAATAGATAGTTTCCTTTCATTTAAGACATAATATTGCCGGTGACAGAGCTGCCCTTTGAAAACAAATATGGCTGACGGTCATTTTAGTCCCGTTACTTTTTGTCTTGATGACGCTGATTAGTTGGTTTTTTAACGCATTCAGTGATTGGTGTAGACCGGTAATAAAATTATCGGATCCGTTGACGGAGTGAGATTCTTCGAGTTGGTTTTGACGACGCTAAGTCTTTCACCAACTGAAATCTTTCCAAAACATGTTAAATAATTTAAACCAAGCTGCTACGGTTAATAGAATTATGAATTAATGTTGGTTTAACATTTCCAAGTTGCGTCGACAGCGATGGTATATTTTTGAGGTTTTATTTCATTGCCGGTGACGGTGACCTGCGTTGGTGATCACCGGGTATATAACGGTGACAAGAGTTTGTCACAAAATACTCAATAAATCATAGTTTTTGGCTATTAGTAGCTCTGATATTGTATTGGAAACAATGGTTTCCATTGAAGTTGGTTTATTCTTAAGGTTTGGTATTTTCTGTCTCAGACCATATTTCCACTGTGACTCCTGGGATGAAGAAGTCACCGGCTCCGGATTATCCAGAATTGATTATTTATTATTAATAATTTCTGTAAAACTTACTCCATGTGTACTATACCGCTCGGCCCTTGATTTTTTATTGTATTGGCAATGCGGGCTCGAAGAGACTTCTAAGGAGAAAAGTTTTTGTATTCCAGGTAGTGTACTTTGGCAATTTCGAGTAATGCTTTTCGGTTTAAAGGGGACTCCTGCAACTTTTGAAAGGTTAATAGAGAGGGTGCTTTCAGGATTAACCTGGAAAACTTGTTTAGTTTACCTTGATGATATATTAGTGTTCTCAAAAACGTTTGATGAGCATTTACACAATTTAAATGGATGCCCAAGGTGCAGCAAAAACCTAGAAAGCATTATATGCAGTATATGCGAACTAAGGTACTGTGTCGAGTGTACAAGTATACCAATATTAGTTATTGGAGTCCTGAAACAACAAGACGGAGACATGCAAAATTTTATGTGGACATGAAATGGCTGTAAACAAAACTTTCCCAGTCTGACAGGTATAAAAAAACAGTTGAAGTCAATTGAAGACACAACAAACACCAAACTAGCGCATATTGAAGACCAAATGGGTGCAATTGGAACCACAATCCAAGATAAGGTTAAAGAAGAGATCACAAATGTAACACCAGGCCTAATTGAAACCATCAGAAAAGAAATAAAGGGTTCACTTCAAGATGATATAAGAAAAGAAATTAGGGAAATAGAAGACCAAAAAGTTAGGGCAAATAACCTAATCCTTTTCAACATACCAGAAAGTAAACAGACAGACAGCCTAAGACGAAAAGAGGACGACATAAAGTCAATAAATACACTATGTTCATACCTTGAAATTGATAATCCGGACCTTAAGTCAATATTTAGGCTTGGAAATCGCTCAGACAACAAAACATGGCCACAAAAAATGATTCTCAACAATAAAAAGGAAAGAAAAGCCCTCCTTGATAATGCAAATAAGCTAAAGCATATACCAAGCACTCATATCCTTGCAAAATGTATAATTTCAAAAGATCTGACACCAAAACAAAGAGATGAAAGAAAAAAATGTCAGTAAACAAGAAAACCAACCAAAAACGAAAACATCTGATACAGGAAGTAGAGTCCAGTCACAGGCAGCCAAAAACAACTCAAAATCTGAATACCATGATGAAGCAGATGTGTACATGAACGACACAATAGTACCAAGTCAACTAAATTCACAATCGCACGGTATTCTAGCACCGATATATTATGCTGAGCACCTTTCCCTTTCTACCCTAGGGGACAACACAGTCATAGGAGGATTTGATGTAGGACAAGTACACAACAAGCAAACCTGTCCTACCACAAAGGCCCAATCATCAGAGGAAAACGTTTTTTAATATTTTAAACCGCACTGTAAATAAGGAGCACCTGATGATGATGTACAGTAATGTTGATTGTCTTAACAATAAAATAGATGAATTGAGGTCTCTTAGCAAAAAGGCGCAGTATGACATTATATGCCTTACAGAAACTAAGCCTAAAAGGAAGGATGACTCCACCATTAGTCCAAGCGAATGGAAGATTGAAGATTATGACATATTTACAACTCCGGATCATCCGGTATTTACTGATCGTGGATGCCTTATATATACAAGAATGGATTTAAAAGCATACCAAATTGAAACCCAGGAAACACAATTTGTAGAATACGTACAAATAGGTATAAAAGGCAGATCGGATAAAAAACTACTTATATCATGTATTTTTAGAAGCCCTAGTGCCCAGAACGCCACTTGCATAGACGAACTACACACTATTCTTAATACAAGCACCAGAGAAAACCAAAAATACAACTATGTCATACATGTAGAAGACTTCAATTTCAAAGAAATTGACTGGGAAAATAACTGTTCGAATGCTGGTCCCGAACACATGTCGACCAAATTTTTAGAGAAAGTTAGCGATACCTATTTATATCAACATGTACATGAGGCAACCAGACATATAGCAGAAAACGAACCGAGTATGTTTGACTTAATCTTCACAAACGAACAAGGAATGGTTGAAGAGTTAACACACAAAGCGCCTCTAGGCAACAGTGACCACGAGGTTTTTGAATTTGATTTTAAATTTGGAAAAGACCGTGAAAAGGGACACGGTCCATTGAAACGCAGCTTTTTTAAAGGAAATTACAAGGCCATAAACAAACAACTATCAGACATTGACTGAAATGCTGAACTGGCATCAGGGGATATTGATGATGTATGGAATAGTTTTGCCGACAAAATATCAGAAACGTATATTGAAAACATACCAGAGAGCAATTCTAGACCACACAACTTCGATACCCCATGGATGACTGAGGAAGCGTTAGAAGCAATCTGTGAAAAACGTAGGAGATGGAAAAAATTTAAGTATTGCAAAAACCAAACAAACAAAGAACTATACGAAAGAGCTAAACAAAGAGCAAATAACCTAGTTTGAGTTTCAAAATACAACTATGAACGTTCAATAGCGACGAAAATGAAAGACGACCATAAAATATTCTGGAAGTACATACAATCGAAAACAAAAATCAAGGAAAGTATACCGTGCATACTAGACGAAAAAGGTGGTATGCACTCTGATGATAAAAAGAAGGCAGAACTACTTAACGATTTCTTTAAAAGTGTCTTCACACAAGAAAACCCCAACCAGCAAATCCCACAATTCGAAAGAAGGACGGAAATTCATATCGAATCTGTAGATTTTGGTCAGCAAAAAATCCAGAAATATCTATCTAAGATGAAAGAGTCCAAATCCCCAGGACCAGACCAAATACACCCAAAATATGTAAAAGAAACAGCAAATTCACTATCGGAGCCACTAATGCATATATTCAGGAAGTCCCTAGAAACCAAGAAAATACCAAAAAGTTCGAAAACGGCAAATGTAACACCAATTCACAAAAAAGATGTAACAAACTATCGCCCCATCAGCCTCACGTCGATAATATGCAATACCATGGAGAAATTTGTCAGAGACGAGCTGAATGATCATATGGAAAAAAAAATTTTCACGGACCACCAACACGGTTTTAGGAAAGGCAGATGATGCATAACTCAACTTATCGAAGTTTTAGACGATTGGACCGAAAAGCTTGACTCACACCACTCTATAGATACGATATACCTTGATTTTCAAAATGCATTTGATACTGTACCTCATCGACGCCTCATTAAGAAGCTAGAGGGATATGGTATTACTGGAAATTTACTGGGTTGGATAGAAAATTTCCTATCGAAAAGAACACAAAAGGTCGTTTTAAACGTGAGTGAATCAGACTGGGCAGACGTATCAAGTGTAATCCCACAAAGAAGTGTCATGGGTTCCACTCTATTTTTCATATACATTAACGACCTCCCAGATGCCATAACCAACATAGCCAAGCTATTTGCAGACGACACTAAACTATACGCTGTGGTAGACAATCAAGAAGATGGAGAAAACCTGCAAGGTGATATAAACAAATTAATACAGTGGTCAAATGATTGGTTACTGACATTCAACTCAGCAAAATGTAAACATGTACACTTAGGGCCGCCCACTGGTACCAAATACAAAATGGGTAATGAAGATATAACACAATCCAGTGAAGAAAAGGATCTCAGAATCATCATTGATGATAAACTTATATTCCAAAAACACATAAACACACAGACAAAATAGGCGAATCAGAGACTAGGAATGATTAAGAGAAGTTTCAAATATATGGACAAAGACATGTTTCTACCACTCTATAAAAGTATAGTACGTCCGCACCTAGAATATGGTAGCAATGTATGGTCAGTCATCTACAAAAAAGAAGCTATTCAAATAGAAAACGTTCAAAGGAGAGCAACGAAGTTGGTCAAAAACATCCAACATCTCAGTTATAGCGAGAGACTAAAAACACTAGGAATTCCATCGCTACAATATAGGAGACTAAGGGCAGACATGGTCGAAACCTTCAGGATAATTAACAACATCGACAAAGTAGACAGCAACAAAATCTTTCCAACCAGATCAACAACTACAAGAGGACATAAACACAAAATATTCAAGAAATACTTCAGAACAAATATAAGGAAATACTGTTTCACACAGAGAATTGTCGACACATGGAATAAATTGCCCCAGAAAATAGTAGAATGCAAAACTGTCAATGCATTCAAAAGTAACCTAAACGACCACTGGACAAACCTCAGTATCAAATTCACGCCAGATATCTACAAAGACTCGGATGTAGGTAGAGAAAACAGAAAAAGATGGGTCAGAGGGGCCACAGGCCCAGACGCAGACCTCGAGACCAGGTAAACCAGGTAAAAAACAGATAATGGGTCTCGTAGTGGTTGGTAAATTTCCAAAACCCGTAGGGGCAGCTCGCGAGATGGTTAGAGGTTCTAGGCGTATATGATTATTCAATAGTACAGCGGGTCGAATTCACTCGAACGCTGATGGTTTGAGTAAAAGGCCTTGTAATGAGAATTGCAAACATTGCATTTATAAAGAAAGTCGAGCTGATGAGCTCATTCAGGAGAGCTCTTCTCAGAACGACACAGTCTCGGTTAAGTCAGAACGCGACACATTGGCCTGGCCAGTCATTTGTTGTCGGAACGAAAAACAAAACAAAGACTGAAGAAAAAAAGCTCGAGATTGGGTCAAATTTCTCAGAAACCGAATAGTAAAAAGAGACGCTTTCAAAGGTAAGACGTGTGTACAATACTAATCGGGAGGAAGTAAATAGGGGGAAAGTTCCAACAGAGATAGACACCTGAATGATTGTGAAAACAGTCAGTTTCCACAGAAGCGTAGAAAAGTTTGCCGGAAAAACATCAAACATTGATGTTTGCAAGCTTGAAAGTTGTGAGAGTCATAACCTGTGTGAAAAGAAAGCGACAAAAAAAGTAGAAACTAGGGGAATGAAGAAAAATCCTAGTTAATAGTAGGGGACAGAATGATACTTTACTCTATGAAGAAATGCAGAAAACTAATGATGTATCGAAATTAGTAAGGTCTAGGGTAGAAAATTAGATAAAACCTAAATGGGAAGATATGCTAGAGAAAGTGCTGCAGTAAAATATTACTGGAATCGAATAGATTCTTTTGTCATTCAAGATAACATTCTTTATAGAAAATGGGAAAGCGCAAACGCGAAGAATGTATCTTTGCTTATAGTAGTCCCTGTCAAATTGAGAGAGGTAGTATTAATACCCAATCCATCATAAAACCATGCAATATGAACCACAATGGGGTGTTGAAATATGCATGAAACTTTGTGAATTTGTAAGTCTTACTGATATAAGACTTTATCTAAAATATTTCAACTGAACCCACTCTCTGTAAGGAGCAAGGCTATTTTTAAATCCGGGAACCAGTTCATCAGCTCAGAAAAAGCATTTTTTTGTGATTTTTCACTAAGTTCAGTTGTAAATAAAATCAACACTATACAAATTGCAAACAATTTCTTTTTATTATGTGTAAATATGGTTGTCAAATTTTAACATTACACACATTTTCATTAAAAGCTACAAATTTTAGATCCTGTGCCAAGGGGAGATAGTCATGTCCCTTTGCCCGTTGCAAAAAAACCCAAAAATATTACATTTTAAAAAACTATTACAGTTTCTAATCCAATTGTGATAATTAATATAATTAAATATTATTACAGGATTAAGACATGGTACAAACTAATAAGAGAATAAAATCAGTGGGCACTCATTTTCTTTTATCTTAGACGGAGACACAAAAGTGGCGAAATTTTGCTATTTTTCTCAAAAACTCTAAAAATTTCTATTTTTTAAAGTTAATAATAAAATTGACCATGTTGACACAGCATCAATTATTACACAAATCAGATTGCACAATGACATATAATCATTCCAGGAACATTAAACAAATATTCTTAGCTTGGCTAACAGTCAACATGAGTATGACATTCGTGTAACCTTGGCACTTTTGCTGTTAATGTGTTACATAAAGTAGTTTGAAGAAGACCTGAATTTTTTCTTGTTAAATATTCATATATTTAGTATGAGTGAATGTAAACCATTAATTTAAAAATAAAACCTTGTTTTTAACTTTCCTTCAGATGTTTAATTTTTCTTGAAGGTATGAGGCTAACAACACAAAGTTTTGGGATATCAACAATAGCCCAAATTTAATATTAAATTTTAAGACAGTGTAGACTCAAAATCGCAAACATCACCATCAGCAATTAACTTATACATAATTGTAAAGACTGCTCCATTTCTACACCTTTCTTTAGTCCGTAGAATGTATAATATAAAGATTAGAATGGCTGTCTTCTATGGAAGATTAATGTCGCCTGCGTCTTTAAATATTCAGTAAACAGGAAGTAGATGAGTTACAACCAAAAAATCTCTTCACACCATATAGTATATATGTCCACTATATGTAAAATCTTAAGTACTGGGTAAACAGGAAGTAGCTAATATTCAGACATAAAATCGCTGTACACCATATAGTACTATAGGACAAAGCTACATACCAAATATCAATAGGCTGTGGCATGTAGCTGCATGGAAATCTGTGACGCAAGTTTTTGTGACTCCACAGGATGACGGATTGATTGATTGATTAATGGTGTTTAACGCCCGAGAAGCAATATTTCAGCTATATTCAGGCGATGAACATGAATTGAATGATAAAATGAACATGAAATGATGATGAATGAAAATGGGATGCGACACAAGGAAAAATAGGGGTAACGGATTTTAGATTGCCACTGGCAAATGGGAGGATGGATAGGGTCGGGCAATTTAGCCTCCTGTAGCGGGATCGAAATCCCTACTCATAGCGAATACTACAGCAGCGTTCTTTAACGTGTTAGGAACGTGGCATTTTTCCCAACACGGTGCACTAATATGGTTTGCGGTCAGGTTTTCCGTATTATGGCCTGACAATCCCAGCTTGCCAGGGGTACCCCATTCAACCACCTGGGGCACATATCCCAGTCGGTCTTTAGGCAAACCGACCTGACACGCCGGTCAGGGTACTGGGCGCTATTTAGTCGCCTTTTACGACAAGCTAGCGCGACTGCTGTCTATTCTTTTAGCCACCCGGATCCCGCACGGGGCCGGGATGACGGATAGTGTCAAAGTGACTCAATATAAGTGGCTTTGCAACACGTAGCAGGCGACATCGGTTAAGTCTAGGAAGAGAGTGGGAAACAGTAATAAATAAAACCACCCACCAAAAAAGCCCAAAAGTCAGAAAGAAGGAAGAAAAAATGAAGGCCTTGAAAACCTTAATGGCAGAACTAAGCAGTGAGTGTGGAGTTAGTGTCGTTTTGGAAGAAGAGAATGAAGTCCCAGTGGTCAAAGAAACCCGACAAGTTAAGGTGACTGAGGAAACCCTCATGGTTACTCAGATAGAGGGTGATGCCACCTTCTCAACCTCAACCACCTTCCTCTTCATCTTCCTCCTCGTCCAGTACAGCTTCTGGAGCTACATCATACCGATCCCAGGCCGTTTCCCACCATGTGAGAGAAGAGTCAACTCAGTTGATAGGTTGATGACAAGTGAGGATACACCGAGACCTCAACAGCCGTTAACAGTTGTCTGTGTTAATGATAATTATGTGTCTCCTGGTGTGTTCCTCCAGGCTCTATAGGACACTTAGGAGCAAACCGTTCTTTTGAACGATGGTGGAGTCAAATATGAAACTAGTCGGGTAACACTTAGAAATAACCCATCCAATATATTTGCCAAAATGTTGCTGCCAACATCACTGTTTAGACCAAGTGGGAATGTTTTCTTCTTTGACAGGGACCCCACACATTTTAGACTGATCTTGGATTATCTGAGGAATAACTGTGTTTTAGAAAAGAAGATGCTCCCAGGAGATGCCAAGTTCCTATATGAACTTCAGTGGGAGGCTAAATTCTACCAGTTGTCTGGTTTGGTTACTTTGGTAGAGGAGAGACTATAAGAGACCACTTTATGTTCAAACTGGTCAAATGTTAAAATCAAAGTACGCAGAGCACTGTTAGTTGTTGATATTGTGTACTTAATGATTGTAAACTATACCTGTAGAAAGTAATTTAATAATCAATCCTTGATCACAAGTTGTTTTTTTAATTTATAATATACCCTTGTTGTATGAGAGATAACACTAAGTTATTTTTGAAATAGTCATATCTAAAACCTTCTATTTGAGGACAAATTCCTTCGAGGGGGAACTAATGGAGTTATGGTCATTTCGTACCTTGACCATTTCGTACCCTTACAAATATGGTCAATTCGTAACCATCGCTGAGTCAATTCGTACCCGATGGATGGTCAATTCGTACCCGACCAAAATCGTAATGAAATTGTATGTATTAAAAATTAAAAATGATTAATTAAATGTTTTATTGGTTATTTTACTCAAATTTATTTGTAATTAGTCGGCATATTGTGATCAGGTTCGGTTTCTTTGAAAGTTATTTTTGATGTAGGTTGGTGATAATTAATTTTTTGTGATCTCATTAAAATTATGATTGTAAGCGTGAACATAAAAAAAGTCTTTTACTCATCATTATTTAAGAAATAATGATATATATACAATATATATATATATATAAAACTTGTATATATATATATATATAATTTTATATATATGTTTTATCGTCTGTCGATGACAACGCCAACACAGCAGATGACAATGCCAATTACGTCAATGCAGATGGGTCCCTGTATCTACCACCATTTCCACTTCCAGTCAGTCTTGATGTAAACGTCTTAAAATATTTTCTTGTCTTACAAATATCCGTGTCTGTAGTAATCTATATAGTTACGTATAAATTTATAAATTTATATTTTATGTTCTATACTGGAAAGGACAGAGTTGAGGGCGAGTGCAGAGGTTGATTCCGCAGTTTTCACCGTTGTGCCTAAGGTACCAGCGGCGGAAAGGATATTCTGTTAGAGGCTACAGGCTATTCGTACACTGTGAAGGTACGTGTACATGAATGTTTCTATCTATGCTGTAAATGTATTATAGAAAGTCATATAAACATATATCTATGATGCTGAACATGTAATATAACACTTATACTTAATACTTATGGTTTGCTTTACCATTACAGAAAGCTACAGATACGACACGGTTTTGGTGGTGCAGCGTGAGGCGTAAGGGATGTTAAAAATAACTAATTAATTAAAACTAACTAATAACTAATCAAAAACACATTAATTGATCACTTTTTACCTTTAATACATACAATTTCATTACGATTTCATAAAATTTTAGTCGGGTACGAATTGACCATCCGTCGGGTACGAATTGACTCAGTGATGGGTACGAATTGACCATATTTGTAAGGGTACGAAATGGCCAGTTCCCGACTAATGTAATGCCCAGGCTTCTCTTTGAGAAATGTTGTGTTGTTGATCTATCTTTATACTGATGGTCGTTGTTATGCATTAATTTATTGTTGTGTTATGTTGATGCAAAGACATGAGGAATTGCGATTTACATTTTTTTTTCTACCATTGAAATGCTCGTGTCCGGTAGTTGTGATCTTACCCTTAAACGAGTCGTAAATGCATAGACACATTTTGTGAGAATAAGGCATACGATTGGTTAAGTGCTTTACATTAGTGTAAATGTATTAAATTGGTATTGTTGTTTGTTTGAAACATACAATTCTAAACCTGGTGACCGCCGGTGGCAAAGGAGGGTCACCCTGGTGACATATACGCATATCTTTTGAAATAACAGTTGCACATTGTTCAAACTATACCCTTATATACTCCTGAGTAGGAGTATTAGTATACGAATGCTCGGTACTACTGGAAGCAGATAGTTTCCCTTTTTATAAGACATAATATCGCCGGTGACAGAGCTGTCCTTTGAAAACAAATATGGCTGACGTCATTTTAGTCCCGTTACTTTTTGTCTTAATGACGCTGATTGGTTGATTTTTGTAACGCATTCAGTGATTGGTGTAGACCGTTAACAAAACTATCGGATCCGGTGACTTGAGTTGGTTTTGACGAAGCTATGTCTTTCACCAAATCTTTCCAAAAGATAATTTTAGCCAGGTTGCTTAGGTTAATAGAATTATGAATTAATGTTGGTTTAACATTTCCAAGTAACGTTGACACCGACAGTAACTTATATTTATATATTTTGAGGTTTTATTCCATTGCCGGTGACGATGACAAGAGTTGGTCACCAAATACTCGATAAATCATTTTTTGGCTATTAGCATCTCTGATATTGTTCTGGTAACAATGGTTTTCATTGAAGTTGGTTTATTTATTCTTGAGGTTTGGTATTTTCTGTGTCAGAACATATTTCCACTATGATTTCTGGGATGAAGAAGTCACTGACTCAGGATTATCCAGTATTTATTATTGAATAAAATATTTCTGTAAAACATACTCCATGTGTACTATACCGCCCCATTTCTCTCATAAATAAGTGACCCCTTCCCCTTCTAAGTATATATTACTGTACACTGGGATTCCTGAGTGGCTCAGACTCTACACAAGGGTGCCCGATCTTACAATATATAAATTTTGCAAGAATACTGACTTTTGATTGGCTGGAAAATATTTTCTATCAGAGGACGGAGAACAAATTTGATCGTAATGGAGACACGGACCCTTGGACGTCATATATCACTACGCAGAAACTAACAGTTTTTGTTTTGATATTTTTTTTAAATGTCCAGTTACAAAAATAATTTTTTTGAGTTTATTCTATTGTTTGAATTTATAAGTATTAACTACAAAAATATTTTCTCGATCGATGGATAACAAAATTTCTTTTGTGCAGATTTAATATACAATTTGCGAAACCGAAGTTTTGTTATCTCTCGATGGAGAAAATTTTTTTTGTAGTTAATCCTTAATTATTAGATTGTTTATAACTATATGTAAAGCTTAAAAAAAGCTAAAGATGCATATTTTAAAGTACACGTGTCCTATTGAGATATCTGTATATTCGGTCTTTATACCCGTATGCACATATTTCTCTAAAGGTAAACGAAATGAATTCAAAATAATTTTTTTCGGGCTTATTTCGTGAAAACAATCTACGACCAACGTACTATTTTAACAACAAATTTACAGACTACCCTTTTTTATTGATATATACTTTGTTGGAATGTTTTCACCTTAACTTTTATGCTGAAACTTTAAAATGCAAATGCTGCAGTCTGGGAACATCACAACTTTATAACATGATCATATAATATTCGCAAAAATTAAACATTTCCGAGTTTCATGATTATTAGTTTAACAAGGTATTCAAAAATGCTTTGTACTTAAGTATTATTCTATATAAGAAACGGCTATTTTGAAATCTCTAACAAAATAGCATGATATTACTATAGAAATTGGTGAATTTTGCATCACTTTTTATTTTCCTAAATACAAGTTTCTTTTGACATATTTCAGACAAAATACTGAATATTGTAATGTTTAAAGATATTTAATACCAAATACTTTTTTTGGTATCACTTTTCAAATCCAGTCAATAACCACATTTATTGACCAAGGGAGATAACTCTATTAAAAAGTCACTTTCTTATCAAATTTTAAAGCTTAATTAAAAATTACAGCAGATATTGTTTTGAAAGGGGGCTGTTGAAACATAAAGAATCAATATCCTTCTAAAAAATGATGAGGAGAAATTGGTGTGTTTTCTGTATATATTTTGCGTTGCTATGGAAACCAATACCTTTTAGTTTAAAATTTTTGAAAATGCTCACCCGCATAACACAATATAAAAATAAAACATCTGCAAGTACAAGAGTTAATGTGTAAATTTATATAGAAATAGTTGTTTCATGCTCAAATCAAGTAAAACCAAGTTTTGCATTTTACATGGTTGCCATGGAAACGATAAAATTACTTCCTACTTTTTGTGAAACATGGTTGATGCATCAAATTTTTTCTTCAACTTTGCTAAATAAAAACCATCCAATTATGCATTTCTTATTTTATTACCTACAAACTGCTCTCTTAAACAATTAAAGGTCATTCTTCTTTGTAGACATGACTCAGGGAGGTAATTCATTTTACAAAGTTTTACAAATAATAATTTTAAAATTTCAGTATCAGCATTTTTGTTGAAGAATAAATAAAAGCCTTGTTTTGGTTTTGGTTTCTAAATTTCACAAAACCTAAGGTTTTCCTACTCCTAGGGATAAATTTGACCTTATCAAACTAGTTTGTGGATTCTCATCCCCACCCGCCAAACTACATAGGTGGTAATTCTTTTTTTGTGTTTTTTTTATAATAATTTAAATTTTATATGTTATTAAATAAAAATAATAAAAGGGCTTAACTAGTCTTATATTCGGCTTTCTATTTAGTTGATTTGGCTTTATTTATATATATACTCTTCATATTGACATGTGTTATTTTGAGATTTCAACCACCTCTGATGAGTCTTTATGTAGACAACAATAGGCCTCAGTGGGGAGGCTGTATCGCTCAACTGGATTTTTTGTCGTTTCAGGAGCAAACCTGCTACAAGAGGTTATACGACATTTCAAACCAAAGAGACTTTAGTTATGCTTATTAGACCAAACATTTTTCACTATCTATAATAGTTCGCTGACTTAGTTAAAGGCCAAAGACAACAAAAATCACCATTTTGTTTATACCTTTCACAAGACATAACTCCAAAAGGAGTCATTGGACAACTTTGACCCATTGGACAAATTTGACCTAATGGGGATTTTTTTGCAAAGCTAAATGGACTGAACATTTCAGCAATTGTAAGTTTGCTCTGTCTTTATATAGGCCAAAAATTGCAATATTAAACTTTTGATCTTTTTTGACCATTTAAAGTTGATATCTCTAAAATTCTATTCTAAAAATCTAAAATCTCTAAAGGAACAAAACCTAAACTTGATCTGTAACTCATCATGGTTGATTCACATACGAAAAATCAGTTCATTATCTACAAGTATTTAGAAAAAAAATGCGGAAAACTGAGCTGTGACAGAGGAACGGACAGACAGACCTAAAGTTCTATTCGGCTTTTGGTAGTAAGGGACTAAAAATTGCTGTAAATTTATTGCTGCATAAACTAAGATCAAGTCAATAAATAAAAAAACTCCTTTGGTCTTTCAGGGCTGTTCCTGCAAAAAATGACATGGAATACTTAAAATGGATCATGGAAAGAATTGACTGAATGCCCATTAAGATTCATTTCAATAACTGATTGTTTCCTTCAGAAAACTCTATTACTATCAATTTGTTGTATTAAACAGAATTATATACGTCATTTCTAATTTGTTCATCTTCAATGCTCTGAAGTACGGCTTCTAGATCCTCATCATCGATCACAGACTTTTGATGTTTTTAACATCCTTTCCGTTGTAAAAGTGTCAGTCTTGAAAAATAGGAAGAAATCTGAGAAGGTTGAAGCCATTCATTTGAGGTGAATCTTAATGCACCAATAACTTTAACTATTCTCATGTCCCTTGACACATCAACAGGGTTAGCTTTTTTCCGGTCCATTTGCTTAGCAGCAGGTGATTCATCAATCTACAAAATAAAGCATAACATTTCTGTCTACCTTATAGTAAGGGTTTCCTTTGAATTTTTTTACTATTTGTCGCCTTTTTTTTGCTGTACAAAAATCTAATTCTACATGTGAGATACTAATAAATCTTGTAATAAAAACAACGAGAATCTAAATTATTTAGGTACTTTTTACCTCATCAGAGATATTCTTCATACTAGTACATGAACATTTTAGTTATCCGGGACTTCATGTCAAAATGTACAATGTAAATTTATATATCCAATAAATAATATCTATGAATTGTTTTAGTGCAGTTAAAAGACATTGTACATGTATAATTTATAGCTTCTACATGTGTATACCATAATACTAAATAAATATTACCATCCTGACCATAGACTGCGATACATTTTGAATTGCCTGCAGCTGGTATATCATTTGTTTGTCTTAATGTATTTTTGTCTTAATGTATTTTTAAACTTTATGAATGACATATGACGGTAAAATTAATTTATTTAAAGACAAATATTTTGAATGCTCACATGTCCTTCATCGGTGCAAATGGCATAACTTTAATTTGAATATACATGTACATGTATTATGGACTCCTCAGTACATGTACCATGTATGCTAAGTTGTTGTTTTCTATTAAAAAAATGCATATTAAAGCATCAAGATACATATACCTTAATCTCAGATATTTCAGTCACTGAGCTCTGTGTTACACAGATAGTATTTTCTTCCTCTGACTGGACTTTGTAGTACAATTTAAGACATTATCTACATATTCCTAACATTGAAAAAATCTAATTACATATAAATATTAAAACACTGGTTTTGTTGCTATGTGTAATGAATTCCATGAACGGTAATGAAATTTCTTCTACATGTATGTACATGTATACTTCTTGTATAAATTTAATAGAGGTTAATTTTCAATATAGACTTTTTTTACATGGTGTATTTGAACAGCTCACCAACTCGTCACAAAAAATACAATGCAAAAAGTGAAAGGCTACCATTCGGGGATTTATATACTATATTTAAAAACATAAAATGAGTTGAAAGTTGCAGTAAAAACAAAACTGTTTACTGACTTGTCATACATAACATAGAGTTGAAAGAATACATTGTAGTTGGCAAGAAACATTGTTTCGCAGAGACACACAGTTCCCTGTTTCGGAGCCCCATTCTATTATTTGTTTTTGTGAAGTCAATATGACCGTTATTGTCTGCTTAATTTAAACGTCAAAATTATATAAGTACATTGTACATGTACATGTAGAAGCAACATTTTGACATTTACAATAGGTCACAGTGTTTCCGATAAACCCCAAGATATTTTACTCTCAAAAATTAATTTTGACCCTGAAAATTTGATGTATTCCCTATTAATCCTGCAGAAATGACCCTTCAGTTTTCCTGAAATTACCCCTAAATGAAATTTTGTAAGAAACACTGGGCCAAAAATCTTTATATGGAGGGTCAGTAGAGTTAGTGGAAACACGGGTAATTTTATTTTTGGCCTAAAGTGAAAATGACTGAAAATCTAGACATTTATATGTAGCATGGTATAGGCCTAAAACAAATAAATTATACTTTCAAAGCCACTATTTTTCCCATTGCATTAACTGAACTACATGTACTCAAATTTTAGGGGCTAGTAAAACTTTTAGGCATGGTGACAATGAATAAAGCAGAAACTCTAAAAATTGTCTAATTTTTATATTGGCATTTTTGGACAGAGACTGGAAATACTTGATAGGAAAATAATCTCTTTATTTCACCTACCTGAACCTATTGGTACAAGATATCCCAACTGTTCCAACATAATTTGACTTATATGAAGACTAACAGCTCTATACGGTTTTGCATCACCAATATGATTAGGGTAGCTGCATTTCTGAGTAGGTCGCCAGTGAATTTTTCACGATATTTGTTCTTAACACCACCATTTCTCAATTTTTATTGCTGTTCACATCTGCCATTCTTTTTTTTAAGGTGCAGTTATTAAAAGATATGAAATACTTTTATTATATCAATCATTTGACATTTATTAAAAGTCGACGAGCGGGACAATTCCCATTAACTATAGTTTCAACTTGTCGCCGGCTCATTATTTGAATTATCTATAAATGCATGTGCGTATGTGCAGTATCGAATGAGGACTCTCAATGGCCATAGTTAATCCATGGATATTTTGCATACATTCTAGAAGATCCGAGTTCTGCTCGATTGTCATATTGTGTCTCTTAAAACCGGCGAGCGGAACAATTCCCATTCACCGTATAATGCTGATCTGAGAGGAGAGGCGAGGTTTTGCAATATTGTTGTATAGTTTGTCTTTCTGGATTGTTTCCTTGGTGCTCGGTATTCTTTTTAAAATTACCTCGGCGAGCGGGACAATTCCCATTCACCGTTTAGTTTCAACTTGTCGTAGGCTCAGTATCTGAATTGTCTATAAAGTGAAGTATTGAATGAGGACTCTCAATTGCCATAAGTTAATCCATGAATATTTTGCATACATTCTAGAAGATCCGAGGTCTGCTCGATTGTCATATTGTGTCTCTTGAAACCGGCGAGAGGAACAATTCCCATTCACCGCATAATGCTGATCTGTGAGGAGAGGCGAAGTGTTGTATAGTTTGTCTTTCTGGTATTCTTTTTCAAATTACCTCTGCGAGCGGGACAATTCCCATTCACCGTTTAGTTTCAACTTGTTGTAGGCTCAGTATCTGAATTATCTATAAAGTGAAGTATTGAATAAAGACTCTCAATTGCCATAATCCATGAATATTTTGCATACATTCTAGAAGATCCGAGGAATGCTCGATTGTCATATTGTGTCTCTTGAAACCGGCGAGCGAGACAATTCCCATTCACCGTTTAAACGGACATAACATATATTTTTGTTACGTGTTGTATATAAATCCTGATTTGTAATTATCCCTTGCCTTTCAACTCCTGTTGTTCTGTCGGTTTTATTTTTAACGACGAGAACATTTTTCCAAAACAAGTTTTTTTTAATTTTACAAGCCACAACTTGCTCAAAATATCACAAGGATGTATTCCATCTTTGTATTAATCTTTAAAATTATATATTGTTCTGATACGGTAATCAGTTTTTTCACGACCTTTTTTTACTTTAGTTGAATCAACAATATCAAGGGAAAATTTTGGACCACACGTTTCAGAATTGAGATGGAGAATAAGATCATTGTATTCTTCTATAATATCAATTAAAATTTTGTTATCTTTCCCAAAAGATTCCGGGTCACGGTGATTATGATATCTGTTGCATCCTACAATTGAAATAACAGGACAATGTAGAAAAGTTATTTCACATGTAGGATTACGTTTTAAGATTTCCTCCTTAAATCGTGTCAGGTTTCCAATGACTTTAGAAACGTCAATATCCTTTTTTAAATTTATAAATCTGCCCCTTTTGTCAGTAAAATCACATGTACCGAGCCAAACGAGCAGCAGTGGGTTTTCCAATCCATCAACGAACTTACCCGCCTCTCCCCACAGATATTCACTATCGGAGCAAGCCCCAGGTTGAATAATATAGTGAAATAGATCACTACTCCCAGCACGTTGCAAATACGAACCTTTGCTATCCGTCACTAGAACGGCCTTTCGATTCAAATCACTCCTTAGACCAAGCTCTACTTCAAGAGAAAATCTCTCAAGCTGTTTTTCAACTTTCCTGACAGACATGTTGAAAAATGGCGGCAACAATTTGTCGCTTAACAAATCATGTGATTTGTAGTGATTCTTTGTACTTTCCAATTTTAAATACATTTTACAAAACGGATACAAAATCTTAATTACAATAAAAAGGAAGGAAAAAGTATTTATACGGATTGGAAAACACTGATTAGCAACTTCAATCAGTGTTTGCTTCAAATTCAAGCTGGGTATGCTCGACTCCAATCGTTAATTGACAAGGAGTACCATTTTTACTACCGATGGTCGAGTTTTTTCTTCCGGTACTCCGGCTTCCTCACCAAAAAGTAGACACCATGATATAGCTGAAACTGGCGCTTTGTGCCATTCAAACATATAAACTTTTAACCTATACGTCAAGCACAACTCGTCGAACCTTGTCTAATTTTTGCGACAGCTGTTTCATTTTAGTAAAGAACTGTCCTGCAAGTCGGTCTGGTGTTGTTTCCGAAAAACTAAAATTGTCGAAATATTTATGGCACCTTCCGTTGACCGTCTTGAATAATTCGTCGTCTTGGAGAAGATCAATCAGATGCTCTATATTTTTGTCTCGACAACTGTCTCGACGACTATGCCAGTAGATTTCGTTTTCAATGACGTTAGTATCAAAAACTTTATCTAGTGCTTCGCCGAGGGGACCAATAATTTGACTGCACCTCTGTATTGTAGCATCCGTGTATCGACCTTTTGCAGCCGATAGTCGGTCTTTGAACAGCCTATTTAAAACTTCATTCATGAAGTCCAATGGTAAATTCCTACCAATTCCACCCACATAGTTGACTGTTCTATTGTGTAACAGGTCGAAACGCAGCTTTTCTGTAACCTACCCATTTATTGCACAAATAAGCCTGTGTGTCAATATGAGGTACTTTTGGGGCTTTCTGTTGTAAAAATGGATCAGATCTATTGTCCAAAACGACATCATAGCCTTGCCATCAGCCTCTCTCACCGCATCTCTTCGACACAAAAGATTTAATCCACACCAAAGTAGAGATCTACTGTATGTTCCTTTTGCATCGCCAAATATTTCTGGTTTATCGTTTTTGCACTTGGATTTTGTGTTCTTATTAACTTTCGAGCCTTTTTTCTTTATATTCTCTTTCCCTTTGTCTACACTGCATCTATCACAGCAGAACCAATTGTGAGTTGGTATTTCATCGGGATTAATCCCAACGCATATCATATGATACCACTCGACTTGACAGCAGTGTTTTCCAGCAGAACAGCCAATCATTGGCTCGTCTAAACCTAAATCTGTGCGACAAAGACAATATGCATAAGGTTTTCCTTTGTCTCTGCAATCATCGCAACAAAACCATTTATCGGGTATATTTGCAGGGTCGAGACCTGAACACGACAAATGAAAAACCTCACCTCTCCCACATTTGAGGCCAGTACATCAGAGAATTGTCTGTTCATCGGACAACTCTCCACAACAAATAATTTGAGGATTACTTCCATCATCCTTCTTAAACTTCTCAGCTGCAAGCCCAAACCAGACGTGGCCAACAATCTTTTTAGTAACAGAATCAAAATATTCCATTTTGTCTTCCAGAGACGCTTCTTCAATGTTGTCTAGGGCATCCTGAGGCCTGTCATCTTTCTCCGAAATTCCCATTAAATGCAATACTAAGAGGCAAGCATACATGAAACCCTCTGTGGTTAGCCACATCAACTCCAACGCGGGATTGAAATTATCGGAGATGTCTGACTTAACTTGTCTGTAGTTAAAAAGATTTTTTAAATTTGACAATGTTCCTCTGTCACCTACGCTTGAACCCGAAAAGAAAGTGTCAAAATAATCTTGGAGCAGCAGCATCTCCGTGTGAAACTCCTGAACCGCAGGTTCTAATCCTTCTAGCCGCTTCCATGGATTTAATCCATTAGATCAGGCTTTGTGGGCATCATTACCTCGTTCGCAGCTCGGACCATCACCATAAACCACAGATGGATAAGGTTTAGAATGAATGGATGGACGATATTTTTGAAAATTTTCATAAATAGTAATAGCTCCTTGTGTTGGATGGATCCACGTCAAAAAACGTCTAAGTTGATGATTACACTGCGTTTGCTTGACTCCGCCGAAAAATCGTACAATATGTGTGAAGAAGAACATTCTACGAAATTGTCTTTAAACCAGGTTATGTGTCTGACAAGTATCCTACAAACTATTACTTCCATTCTGCTTCGGAGACAGGAAAAATCATCGTCTTTTGGGACGAGCATATCCAAGGGAAGTTCTGATGCTCGCTTAACGGTCTCATCTTTTAACCAAGGCAAATGGGTAGAGGAAATTCTATTGACAGCCATGTACCCAAGAGCCATATTGAGATACGTGTTTGAGGTAGTAGACGAAGGGTGCCTAGATGTTACTTTTTTCCCTACGTTATCCCAACACAGAGTATAGCCAGGATTTCCGGGCAATTCTGTCTGCATACTGATGTCTTCCAGAGATAACTCATACTCCTCATTTGTTGGCAGTTGAAGGACTCCAATATCCTCATCTTCACTTTTTTCCTCTTCCTCTGCTATTTCATCAGCCGAAGAATCTTCCTCTTGTTCAACTCCAATATCTTCTCCTTCCAGCGACATTGTGTCCTCCCAGTTATCATCCGAATCTTCGTTTATTTCGTCCTCAATGTTTGGAGCAGTAGCAGCTAAGGCAATTGAGAGTTCCGGGTCGCCAGTGTAAATTATAGTGGAATCAGATATGTCATGCTCTACTTTCAACCGTTCGTCGATTTCAGTTTTACACTGGAGAGCAGCAGAGTCGAAACTTGTCCTAACTTTATCCACAGCGAATATAGTTGCTTGGTATCCAACGCATATGCCAGTGTGTGACATTTGTTTAATCGTCTCTCTTTTCAAGCACCCTCTCCAAAACTGTATTGAAAATAAGGTTTGTAGAAATGAGGCCTTTCGTGGTGCCTTTGCATGTAACATGCAGGCTAAAATCATTCCCAGTTTAGGCCTCAAATTGATGCTACCTCGTTCCAAATTGTCCTCGTTAGCTTTCGTCCTAATGACACTTTTTACGACATTATATATGAAAGGGGCAAACTGTTGTGTGGAGACAAGTGCGTCTGACCACGAAAAATTTCTTATATTAGCCACATTTACTTTTTGTGAGAATGGAAATTCATCTGACTGCAATAAGGAATTTATTTCCCTCCTAACAAGTTGGGTAACAAAATTCATGAAATGGCTTCTGGACCCAGACGTTGCCTTATAGAGCCCTCTTATGGCTTTACCATATTTTCTAGATTTTACCTAGTTCATTATCACTTACCACTTACTTGATATCTTTCGGCCAAAAAGGGACTTCGAACTCACAGAGGACTTCTGAAAATATAGTCACCAGTAACAAAGACTAATCATACAATCACTATAAATATATTGAAGAATTGTCAATTAAAACAAAACATGGATTTTTTTCTAGACTGAAAACTAAGGGATGTCAAATTTCACAATTAAAAAAAAATTGCCCTTCGCTTCACCTCGTGCAATAGTTTGCAGTTTGTCTAAATACTGCGTCACTTTTGCAATTTTGATTTATATGTTGTTTTCTCATTCTTTGTACATTGACATAAGCATCGTATAAAACCTTATAGACCACTGTTAAAACGTACAATGGCCTAAATAAAGGGGATAATAATGATCTTTTCTAGGACTATTGGGTAGATATTAAATTTTATGTGGTCCGAGATTGACCTTTTGCGTGTTGTATAAATCTTTTGGTAAAACGAGAAAACACAAATATAAATTTTCTAGAATTCAAGACTTTTTACACCTACGGCTAACCCCTCCCCCCCCCCCCCCCCCCCCCGCTTTTTTTTGCTCGCCGCAACTTGCAAACTAAGAAAAGTAAAAAGCAATTAATTTTATTGATGCGTAGCCTTTTTGATTATGTGTTATAGTTCAATTTTTAATTACGTGAAAGTTAAACTTTTCATACCTTTACTGGCGTGCTTGCATATCTGGGCTTTTTTGCACTGACGTTTACGGCAGATTCGGATATTCTCCTTTTATCTCCAACATGAGAATGTTGTCCAGTCTTCGACCAAAATTCATCCAAAGCATTTTGGTAACGAACTGAATCACTCAGCTTCGACCAACATGTCGGACACAGAAATTGACCGCTTCTTTTCTTCGTTGCTGGCGTAAAACTGTTTTCCGTCAACTTTGACAGACCATCTCTAGCCTTTGTAGTAGTTCCCGGTAGGTCATTCTCAAGCGAATACCTAAACAGTCCTTTTCTATCTGATTTTTTCTCAAACTCGCAATCGCAAATTGGTAACATGCAATATTTTGGCGCGATGCAAAGCGCGCCAAGCTTTAAAATGGACGCCGAGTTGTTTCAACAGAAATTTAGAGATGTTAAGGATTTTTTTGTATGGACTATGAAGTTAAACCTGAACAAATGGAAGTCGCATTGTCAGTTTTAAATGGCAGAAATGTGATTGGGCTTCTCCCAACTGGATATGGAAAAACTCTGTGCATGATTCTTCCAACGGTTTTGCGGTATGATGAAAACCCTATTATTTTTGATTGTTTCTCCCATCCATTATCGACGATCATATTGAAACTTTAAAAAAATGGAACATTACTGCCGTGAAGATCGGACCAAATATGGAGAATGAAGAAACTCAAGGTAATCTTATTTATAAGCGATACGTCGGTCATGACGGTTTTAAAAATGTTGAAAGTATATCGCGTTGTCTGATCTTTGAATTAGGAACCACCAGGTTATAGGAAACAGTGTTTGTGTGTATGAACTTAGTGTTTACCCGATGGAGTGGAATTTCTATATCCTAATTTACTCTATTTTTAAGATAAATTTAAATTCACCCGTACACTTCATATCAATGTAACAATATAATCACTGAATTTTGAATAACATCTCCATACTAGTAGCTCAGTATTTCAATATTTGAATTGTCTGTAGTTCTTTTTTATTTTAACCATTTCAGGTATATCTAATGGAAGTTACAGAGTTGTGTTTTCTTCTCCAGAAGCTATCATGAAACCATTCTGGAAAAAGATAAATTTATCTAAAATTTGGCAAAAACAACTTATTCTGATTGCTGTAGACGAAGCGCATTGTATTTCCGAATGGGGAGAAGATTTTCGTCCAGATTATTTGGAACTCGGTGCACTTAGAAGTTTTTTCTGTGCAGCAATAATGGCCATAACGGGCACTACTACTGACAAAGTAAAAAAAGACATAATGGAAAGTTTACATCTGTCGCCTAGCGATACTGATGTCATTTTCAAATCGCCTGAAAGACCTAATATTTTTGTTAATTTAAGCAACGTGAAAGCAGTGAAATTGATCAATACTTAAGTTGGCTTATTGACCATATTAAGGCAAAAGGCGTACAAAGTAAAAAAATGTATTGTTTATTGCAGATCAATTGACAGAACATCAGAAATATTCCTTACACTAAAGGATTCCCTGGATATAAATTGTTACAAATTTCAAATCAAACATCCAGAAAATTTAATAGTAGAAGTGTTTCACAAAAGTACACATGATACTTCTAAAAAGAGAATCTTAAAAGAATTTAAAAAAACCGGATAGCACCATAAGATGTGTTGTAACGACCGTTGGTCTCGGAATGGGGGTAGATGTAAAGGATGTGGACCTCGTTGTTCACATTGGTTGTCCGGTGTCCGTTTTGTCATTCTGACAAGAAGCAGGCCGATGTGCGAGGGATGGCAGAAATAATTACTGTTTTGTTATTTACGATCGGTTTACATTAGTTCAGAAGTCAACCGCAAAATCCATGAGAAAAAGTGTGGGATCAAGTAAAGAGGATTGCATCCGTAAGCAGATTATGGGCGAACATACTATTGACGGGCACGAATTTAGGCAAAATAGTTCAGTGTGCGATGGTTGTGAACTTGAAAGGTGTCTGTGCATATCGTGTTCTTATTGTTCCGTCTGTATTGAAAAATGCCCGTGTCAAAAAAGGTGCCCTTTTGATGTAACAAAATTCGTAAATATCTAGTTTTGAAGTATTTACTGGTTGCTATATACATTAAAACATCAATGGTGAATGGGCATTGTCCCGCTCGCCGATTAAAACATCAGCAATTCAGATACCAGTATAATACTAACAATATTCTTGATGGTGAATGGGAATTGTCCCGCTCGCCGATTAAGACATAGCAAGTGAGATTCCAGTTAATATCAAATTAAAAATTATTCTTGACAATTGATATAGTCACCTGGCATCAATAGCCTTTAAATTGCATATTATACTGTATACTATATTAGCGTATAACTAAAATTATGGTGTGCTAAGCAACTACGACAAATTCTATGCAAAAGTTCGTTCCGCCATCAAATCTTACATGGTTGTGTAATTTTGATTTTCCGTTTCATTCAAAATGTCAGCTCACAGTGAAATTTCACCTCGACATCTTAAACATGGATTACTTGACTGGACATGGTTTAATATATTGTAAACAGGTATAGTCTTTGTGTTTATGTTAGTTTTATTATATTTCAGGTGTTAAAATATACCGAACTTCTGAAAAAAACTGACAGATAAAACCTCACATTTCAATAATAATAAAAAATATAAAAGACAGATGAAAATGATAAATATAAACGTGAAATGGGAGGTTTTATGTTATAGAACTACAATTAAATGACCTTCACGTTCAATGTTATTCAAGACTTTCAGCTTTCTGAGATGGGTTGTTATGCTTTTGGTACAGTCCATAAGTTTGACAGTTGTAAATTGCTTTGGATACATCTTTGAAATGCTGCATAATGTTGTCGAAAAGTTTGAGATTGAGCAGTTCAGAAAAACCTATGTTGATTCCATGGAGGCTGCCATGTTGGAAATGCTGCTGCCATCTTGTGGCAATATCCAATGGGGAATAACTCTGATTGTCAAATACCAGTCATTCCAATGGTATTTGACTTTAATTTATACACAGTATACAATAAAATCACATCAATTTTGGGGTTTAAATTTCAAAACTATATTTATTTTTTATAATTTAGACTAAAATTTATTTCAAAATAAAATTGCTGAAAAAAAATGAAGGCATGAAATCTTAAGCATTTTACATATAAATAATAGGCAACATAGCCTAAAAAGAAATGACACCATAGTCATAAATAGATAAATATATTGCTGAAAAAAGATTGTAGTTCAAATAGTTACATCATTTGGCAATGAATTACAGTGGATTTGGTTATACTCTAAATATTCACGTTCCCACTTTATGAAGCACTCTGTCCGACTCTTTTATAGAATAGAACTTTAAAAAAATCCACTTAGGTAATGTATCCTAACATAGAAATAAATAACTTTAGCGCCCTTCTTAGCCAACCTAATGCGCCACAGAGTGTCAACGATTTACCAGGCAACGATAAATTTTTAAACAATAGAATAGCTGTCGTATGTTTCGTCAGACAACATAATATGACTTATTTGGAAACATCGAATAGTCCTCGAGTAGCGCTAAATTTTGAGCTGACAATGTATTTTGAATATTAAATAGTTTAACTGTATATATTTTATATTTGACTAATTAAAATAATAAATGTGTTGTTAAAAATATCAATATGAATATATTTAGGTTAAGTCCTTTCCGTTCGTTCAAAATTGATTTAATACTATTGAAATGATTTTTGCTATTTTACAATTTTTTATTTAATTTGTTACCTTTGATACCCAAAATGAAGTTTGAAGATTGGAGTATGATTATTTTTTTAATACGTTGAATATACATACATACAAACAAGCAAACCTAACTATCTTATGCGAGGTATAAGCAAATGTTTACAACACAAAAATACACAATATGGTTGGGACATGTATACAAGTAGGAAAAAATCACACAAATAGATGCTAGTACCCGACTCACGAATCATTGGATGATATCGGTACCTAGGAGATGTGATATTATTTATTCTTTATATTTTCAAATCATACTATAAACTGTCCAAGATCAAGTAGATAGTTCAAATAAGGTAAAGAGTGGATAAGGTTTGGAACTTATCTGAAATTAAACAAAAGACATGCAAAATTACTTACATTGTACATGTATCACAGATAACTGTAGCTTAGAAATACGCGTTTTAGAAAAAAAATAATTAAAAAAAATTAAGACATAAAGCAATTTTATATTTTCAAATCATAGTATAAACAGTCAATGGTTAAATAGATAATTCAGATACGGTAAATAGTGGAAAGGGTTTGGAAATTTGATGAAATCATACCCGTAACGGGACACCTGTATATCTATTTCACCAATAACAATCGGAAAGAGAAATAACCTGTAACAATTTACCCCAACTTCTAATAAATTTATGTTGCTTAATATATATTATGATAACATATCACCTCCTCATCTTGTCACCTGATAATGACTATTAGTCATCATTTAAAATTATTATAAACTGTTCATTTCATATACTAGAATTTTAACATTTACGGTTTAATAGAAATGGACAGATACAGCGGAAATCATTTTGGGTTTAGAATTCCTATGGTTATCGCTTCCAATAGGATGCTTAATACAATTGATCTCTGTTGCTTCTCCTTACTGGTTGAATTCAGATTTTGTTATTTTAGATATCCATCTTGGACTGTGGAAAATATGTGTCTCGTCACAACTATTAACTGAAGAAAAGTGTGACATTTTGACAGGCGTTAAAGGTAATGCTTCATTTAAATTGAACATAATGATCATATCTAAAACTAGCAAACAGTGGCGACTCCAAGGTTATACCGGGTTGGGGGTGGGGTATTGTGTCAGACGCTCTTGTTTTAAAGCATATTTAACACACGGAAATTTTCGAAAACCGCCAAAACATAGCTTAAAACCTTATTTAATCTATATTCATTAGGTAACAAATAACTATGTAAACAGTGATAATAAGATATATCTTTCCTAAGTATCATAAAAGCAGCTGATACTTCAAAGATAATTGTGTTGTCAACACTAATATACTGCTAAAGAACTTATCGTGGTCCATACTTGTTTCTTTTAACAATGTTTTTTACCAAGAAAATAACTATAAATGAATTTAACGGTAATTTAATTTCATTCTATCAGGCTGGTTGAAGGCTACCCAGGCTTTTGCTGAATCGCCATTATTGTCAGCGTTATTGGTATTGTTTCATTGTACATAAGGAACTGTTCACAGGCAAAGAATAAACTGTTGGGTATAGCTGCAATGATATCAGCTTTTACGGCAGGTTGGTAGATTAATTTTTTCTTTATTACTTTATTTATTGTAATATGAAAAAAATAACCTACTGTAAAATTCCTGATTGTTCCACTTTATTTTTACGACTGTCTGTCGTACGTGTGTAAATAAGGAAGACACCCTAGGCTAATCCATACACAGAAGCAAGACGTTGTAATGGCATGTAGTGGCTGACCGAGTTAACTATCATCTCATTCAGAAACATTCCTTATCAGAACCTCTTCTCCAAAGATTAACAACTTTGCTTATTAAGCAGTGAATCAGCAAGCGCTAATTAATATACACGTCTAGTGTTTTAGCACCTGCGAACAACTCACCAACATTTACACGACCTGTTTGGTTTAGTACTACATACCCAGTTACCGGGAAATAAGATGACAGGTTCAGTTATGCTTACTTGGCTACTACGTGTTATTTGTTTAATTCTATGTTATATTTAGACAAAGGTCAGGGCGCGTCAGTATATGCTACCAAAGAGACTAACTATAGCTAATTTTTACTTATTAACTTACAAAAATTGATATTAAATCCAGCTCTATTTACGCTGTGGCCGTTCTAGAGCGCTCAAGGTGTATTGTATTTTAATGCGCCAATCTAATAAAAGATTTCGTATATTGTTGGTTTATTTTATCTACTAGAAACAGGCTACGGCCTTTTCGACATTTCGACTTGATCATTTAATTGATGCGGTAAGCTTTCAAACGTAGAAATGTTGGCACAATAAGGAAAACATATAAGGATGAAAATCACTACATGTGGTTTCCAAATTGTATATTTCACTATTGCTCTTACAAAAAGATTTGCAAATGTGTGTTTGTTTTTCAGGTGTATGCATCATCATAGGAGTTAGTATATTTGCTGTGAAGCTGGACGATTTAGACACAAGTGAACAAACTGGCACCTCTAAAGTAGACTTTGTGACAAACCATTTATCATGGTCGTGGTACCTTGGTATGGCCGGAGCTATTTCCATGATAAAAGCTGCTATATTTTTAACAGTTGGAGTAATATCAACACGGAGTCAATCTAATTATAAGTGATATCGAGTGATAAAATTATTATTTGAACTTTTCTAGTTTTCTTCAGTTCAAGTTGTAGGACACAAATTTAGCCTATTATTGTTTCAATTATTCTATATTTTTACAACAATAAACTGACAATATATATATAATAAATAACGTAAACAATCATAACATATTGATCTTATACTTTCTGGCGTTATGAATTTGTCACCTTGATAATTTTGATTACATCTTGTTGGAATATTTGAGCAAAGCCAAGTAACAGCACGGCACGTCCCCGGTTAGCAGACTGAGAAACAACTATAAAAAAAGTTTTGGGTTCATTTAAAATGAGAAAGTTTAAGATCAATATGTTATGATTGTTTACGTTATTTATTTATATTGACACTCAATGACTAAGGCCATTCGTTGGTCAGTCTGTGTCTAAATTTATGACAAGAAACACTGTCATTTGTATCGTTGCATAATCTTCTAGACTTGTATATTATTATTTTTTGTTTATGCTGTATCGTCATGTTTGTCGATCCGATACTAAATAAGTGTACTGGTTTAGCAGCATTCTTTTAGACTCTTTATATTAATATTTTGAACTGCCTGTATTGTGTATTTACACGATCCCAGTGGACTTATATTATTTCCATCTCCCAATGAAAAAAATATTATTACCACTCCCAATAAGAATATCTTAAACATTTAGAGTTAAACGCCACTGATGAGTCTTAAGTAGACGAAACGCGCGTCTGGTGTAATGAATTTGTCACCTTGATAATTTTGATTACATCTTGTTGGAATATTTGAGCAAAGCCAAGTAACAGCACGGCACGTCCCCGGTTAGCGGACTGAGAAGCAACTATAAAAAAAGTTTTGGGTTCATTTAAAATGAGAAAGTTTAAGATCAATATGTTATGATTGTTTACGTTATTTATTTATATTGACACTCAATGACTAAGGCCATTCGTTCGTCAGTCTGTGTCTAAATTTATGACAAGAAACACCGTCATTTGTACAAGTCTATATATATACAAGTCTAGAAGATAATGCAACGATACAAATGACGGTGTTTCTTGTCAAAAATTTAGACAAAGACTGACCAACGAATGGCCTTAGTCATTGAATATCAATATAAATAAATGAAGTAAACAAATCATAACATATTGATCTTAAACTTTCTCATTTCCAACTTAACCCAAAATAGTTGCTTCCCAGTCCGCCAGCCGCGGACGTGCCGTGCTGTTACTTGGCTTTGCTCAAATATTCCAACAAGATGTAATCAAAATTACCAAGGTGACAAAATTGTCACCTTGGTAATTTTTATTACATCTTGTTGGAATTGGTGCCACAGTGTCACAACGGTGTGAGTTCGAATCCCGCTGAGGGAAAACTAAAATTTGACAGTGTTAAAAATCTAATTCGAACAGTGTTGGGCTTAATTTGTAGACGTATATATAAAAAAATTTGATATTAACCCTGTATTTCTGATGTTTCAGAAATCCGCTGGATAGATATATTATATGGTTGTCACAATACTTAGACGTTTGTATATAATTTACTTACTGTGACTGTATGACAAGTAACTTTGTCATCCTATATAATATATACAAAAATGCTGAATTAGATTACTGTCAAATTAATACGTATCGGTTACGCAAATTCCATCGTCACACGCTAGTACACATGTACTATGTCTATGTCTACGATTCACCCGGTTAATGAAGCTATATTTTTTATATAGCGGATTTGGCCGAGGGGTCTAGACCGCTGGACATATTGCAGTTTTACACTTTATAAAATTGCACAAATATTTCGCCTGACCAACAGGCTTCGTCGGTGTTTTTACAACGAATGACAATAACAGGTAAAAGGTTTTTGTCGTTATACGCATGTGATGTATACGATATCTAGTAATTAACGAAAAAAGTTTTTTGTTAGTGCTATTACAAGTATGTACAGGTGTATAAATATGTAGCACTATTTATACGGTTACAATCAATATATATACAAAAAAGCAGTTTTAAAATAAATAAAACGACACGTAATTCTACATGAATATTCGGAGACCATGGTTGTATCTGGTCTAAGGTCCTATAATTTTTCATTAATTCCCTTCGGAAATGATGTTCCCAATGTTTTTATCCAAAAACTTTCTTTCTTTTTTCTCTGTTTGTCTGTCCACCTTGGGTTATGGTCTATTGGGGTCACCCTGAGTTTATTAAAAATTTCAGCTATTGCAGTGCCGTGCGTACGTTGGTGCCTATTAAGGGGTAAGTTGGGTTTGCATCTTGTGTCGCTTCTGTGCCCGTTCATTCGTTTGCTGAATCGTTGCACAGACTCACCAACATACTGGAGATTGCATATACCACACTGTAACAGGTATATGACGTTCTCACTTTTGAAATTCAAATTGACATGGATGTCAAATTGTTTGCCATTTGATGTGCTGGTGAAGTGTTGGGTGTGTTGTATGTGATCACATGTCATACAGCGACCGTCACCACAGATGCAACATTGCCCCGATTGGCGGCTACGTGACGACATTTCTGCTCGGACTAACTGATCTTTTAAACTTTTGGGTTTTCTAAAGGCCATTACAGGAGGTTCTGGAAATATTTTTGAAAGTTGGTGATGTTTTTCAATTGTTGTCCATCGTTCGCGGATAGTACGTGCGATGTCTTTAAAAGATGGGTGGTATGTTAGGACAAACGGGACTCTATTGTTAGTTTTCTTTTCTCTGTACTGCAGAAGCTGGTCCCTACTGATGTTGTTGGCTTTATTAAAACCTATTGATATGTTTTTGTTATTGTATCCTCTCTGCTTAAGATGGCATCGAAGCTCTCCAAGACGCTGCTTAGTTTTAGCCTCCGTAGAACAGATGCGTTTAACTCGCAGAGCTTGGCTGAAAGGAATACTTTTGCTGCAATGTTTAGGATGGCAGCTGTTTGGTGAGAGGTACTGATGTTTATCCGTGGGTTTACTGTACAGATCGGTTGACATAATTCCATCTATTACGGTGGTAGTGGTATCTAAGAATGAGATTTTAGATGTGGACATTTCATCTGTGAATTTGATAGAAGGATGTATACCGTTAGCGTGGTCAAGGAACTGTTTAAGGTTTTCCTCGCTTTCAATCCATTTCATGTCAACATCATCAATAAACCTAAACCATGAGAGTGGATGGTGGAGAGAAGAGTTTAGAAGTTGTTTCTCGAGTTTTCCCATAAAGATGTTAGCATAGGATGGTGCTATTTTGGTTCCCATGGCTGTTCCGTTAATTTGTAAATAGTGCTCGCCATTAAACGTACAATTGTTATATTTTAATACAAGTTTAAGTAGTTGAATTAGGCACTCAGTGGGGGGATCTTTGATGTCGCGTTGTTCCCAGACCTCCTTGCATGCTGTTATGCCGTCGTCGTGTGGTATATTGGTGTACAATGATGTTACATCCATGGAGACGAGGATTGTGTCCGGTGGAAGTGGATTCATGGATTCCATTTTACGCAGGTAGTCGGTTGTGTATATATATATATATATTCTCACACGTTTTACTTTCAGTGTTTATATTTGGTCAAAAATAGCATATAAATGAGCTCATGAACGAGCCAAGTGTTTAAGGTAGATATAGTCATCTACGACTGGTCAATATTGGTCTTGCGTGTTCGCAGACATGTGCGCGACTTCAATCTATTGATAAGTATTGCCATTTTTCCTTCCGAAAGTTAGGGCTTCTCTCAGGATAATTCGGCTTCCTCACCTAATAAAAACTGGACGCCATCACAGCTGAAAAACTGCTAAAAGTGGCGTTAAAAAAACACATTTTTGTTTGAATAAGGTTCAGCACTTTCGTATATAGTGTAAAATACATATGTCATATTATTGTACCATAATAGTAAAGGATTGGTAAAGGGGATTTAAATGTCGGGATACCTGTAAATTTGCTTACATTGTCTAATAGATAACATTTATATTTCTACATGATATTGTTTATAAAAATTGAATAACACATAAAATAATAACAGCTAGCAGAGTAGAAACAGAAATAACCAGTAAATCCCCCTAATCCCACTCACACACACTCCCAATAATGTTATGTTGCTTAATCCTATAATGATAACATATCACCTCGAAATCTTGACTTGTGATCAAAAGTCACCTTTATTTATTAACTAATTGTGATCAAAAGTCACCTTTATTTATAAACTAATTGTAAATTAAACAACTGAATTAATAGCAACATCCGGCTAACAAGTAATATCGATAACAGTTCCCCAAGTATTCTTACTTCGGTACACAAGCGTAGGACACAAGTTAACCATTCACTGTTTCAATTATTCCATATTTTCACATGTGTGTAATTATTTATTTTCAACAATAAACTAAAGATCAAAATATTTTATTGTAATATGGTTATTTATATAAGGTTACTGATAGTATTAGTTCTATACGTTCCTATCCCTACATATGGAGATTTTGACACCTGAAGTGTCCCCATGTACGCCCTGATGTTAAAATATTTACGAATATGAACGTGTAAAATGAATTTATCCCCGGTTTTAGTATGAAATGATGGATTTTAGGTAGTTTGGTAACGCAATACTGTAATAGGCATTGCAACAATTTTCTCTTTTTAGCTGACCTTACCCAAAGGGTGGTGAGCTATTGTCATCGTCGGCGTCTGCCAAGGCAGGGCTTAGTTTAACTTAGAACCCTATGGGGAAAAGTTTAAAATACTTCTTCTCTGAAACTGGTTAACCAATGGAAACGAAACTTAAAAGCAATATTGTTTGGATGGGTCTCTAAAAGGTTTATGTTTATGCCAATTGGAAATTTAAAATGGCCGCCACTGCAGGACTTATTTTAAAATAGGACCCTATGGGAAAACTTTTAACATCAGGTACCGGTAAATGCAATCTTCATTGTCTAAAGTCAGGTGAACGATGCAGGCTCTTTAGAGCCTCTGGTTTGTTTTAAAATCACAAATTTAAGTATGATTTCAACCTATATAGCCTCAGCTCGTATTGATTTTGGTCAAACTATTTTGATGAACACTTGATTCGTTCTACAAGAAAGGTTGTTTCCTTATATGTGTATGTTAACTGCAAAGTACAAAAAAGTATATGTTTCTAAATTGTAATGAACTTGTATAGAAAAAATATTTGTGTACGTTGAGCTATTCGTTTATTTTAAGGTACAAATTTGGGGAATCAATTACGTTTCTTGTTTTAACCTTTAACTGAAAATTGTAATGAACTTGTATATAACAAATATTTGTGTTGAGCTATTCGTTTATTTTAAGGTGCAAATTTGTGGAATCAATTAAGTTTCTGGTTTTAACCTTTAACTGAAAATTGTAATGAACTTGTATATAACAAATATTTGTGTTGAGCTATTCGTTTATTTTAAGGTACAAATTTGGGGAATCAATTACGTTTCTTGTTTTAACCTTTAACTGAACAGTTTGATTTTTTCATATTTCGGAAACAGCATCAACATATAAAGAATTTTAGACATGCACAGAATTATTGTATGAAATGTATATTGGGTTAGGAAAACCGAATTCACTTTTCTTTTACAAATGTAGAAATTATTAAGACAATTTTAAAAAGTTCTTACATAGTCTTTTTTATATTTTAGATAACAAATCATCGTTTTAAAGGTTGATAAATGGTAGAGAATACTATTGTTGGTTCTTATTACTATTGGGTTTATGCTATCTAACCACACGGGGTGGCGGGGGTTATTTGGGATACCTTTAGGTACAGATCTGCAGACGGAGATTTGAATAACCACCCTATTCATTTATTTTCGGACGTTATAAAACGGGACAAAATAGTTTACATGGGCTTAAGATGATAATTAAGGCATGGATATATTTAGATAATTTACAATTACCCATTCATATATTTTTCAATGAAAAAAAACCCTACCTTTTCATATATTTTTGAGTGGTAAAAAAGTTACCCTTTCGGGCCGCACATCCGTTTTTCTCTATATACTCACATATTCATTACTTATCTAGTGTTAATTTCATGTGAAGTTTATAGAAGAATTTCAGGTTAAACTGTCTTTTAAGGCTGTATTTCTCTGATTATATCTTATCTAGTTTGTAAGAAGATTTAACTAGTGTGTACTATATTTAGGAAGTAGAAGATAATAGTGATATTCAGTTTATATAATAGTATCATTGACGTATTTGTGTTAAATTTAATTCTTGTTCGCCATGCTTAAACAAATATAAAGTATTTATTAAATAAAACTCAACACATGTATAGGATTAAGCATGCCATCTGGTGTAGCAGCTTTATTTTATACATTTTCAAATTAACGAAAATAACAATGTCTTTCGTGAACACTATACACCATTAGCATTCATGACATTATAAAACATCAGTAATTATCTACAAAAGAAAATGTAATCGAATTAAATATATATACATGAAAGCTGCTAAAACCGGTAGAATGACAAACTTCAAATAAACATGCAACTCATCTATACCCGTATAAAAAAGATTCGTCAAGCCAAAAAGTGCATGAAATGCACGAGACTAATCTCATCTACCCGTAAACAAATTCACATTACTGTATATACACCAATAAGTTTGTTTGTTTGTTTGATGGTGTTTAACGCCACGTTCAGCAATTTTTCAGCTATATCATGGCGTCCAGTTTTTATTGGGGGAGGAAAGCGGAGTACCCGGAGAAAACCCCCGACCTGCGGTAGGAAAACTGGCAATCCTTGTCAATTAAGATTGGAGTCGAGTACATCCTGCCTGCAGTGAGAATCGAACCCGCAATCTCAGTGTTGACAGACCACGTGATCAATAGTAGACGAACTACCTTGACCACTCGGCCACCGAGGCCCCTACACCAATAAGTATCTATATTTAATTTAAGCATAAATATACAAACAACCCAACTGAATCCATGTGTTTTTATTTGTAAACAAAAACACTAGCTACCTATGTACATGTTTTCAGCTAACTTTAATAAATGTATTTATATTCTTATTTGCCAAGCTAAAACGAATATAGGGCGAACTTATTGATAAAAAAACTGGTTCTAGTTCAGTTTCATGGTTTGAAACTAGTTTTCAAAAAAGTTTCAAACCAGTTTTGGTTTATAGATTTTTTAGTAAATGAAAAGTTTATAGATATGGCTTACATAGAGCTTGCATTGCTTTTTGATACATGATTGCAGTCAAAGGAAGATATTTCTTATCTTCAATTGATTGCAAATGAAAATGTAATTCCAATGATTAGTAGTACTGTGCTCAAGAAAAAAAAAGACTACACGGGAAGGCTCGGGTAACCAATTATGTAGAGACATTACTACCCCTTTATAGGATTGACGAGATACTTTCGAGTCTTTAGTTACATCCAGTTATATCCATTTTTGATACACGGGGATCAAGATGGAAACATGAAAACTACCGTGGAAAAACGGCTGTTGATGTCAAATATGTGTCGACCTATCGTACGATACAGACACTGGCAGATATATTTGGAGTGTGTGAAGCTACTGTTTTTAATCTAGTGAAACGTATTTCATCTGTGATATGATGTGAATTAATGCCACGTTACATTAAATGGCCAACTAGGTATAGAGTACAACGTACAATAAATGAATTTCAACAGTTGAAAGGCTTCCCCGGAGTACTTGGACATTCCCATTCGAACGCCAACCAAACATCATGAAAATTACATAAATAGGAAGGGGTTCCACTCTGTTATACTCCAGGCTGTATAAGATGCAAATTTGCATTTTCTGGATATTTATTGTGGCTGCAGAGGATCAGTACACGACTCAATGGTGTTTAAAAATTCAGATCTATTTTCCTTTGCATGCAATACCGACACTTTGTTTCCTGGCAATACTCATTTACTCGAAGATTATGGAAATTTAAATAATTCTCAGAAACGCTACAATAACATTCACAGTGCTACTCGTATGTCAATCTAGAGATCATTTGGTTCCCTTAAAGGTCTATTTAGGCGGTTGAAATATATCGATATAATGGATATGGAACGCATAGTTAATGTCATTTTGAGCAGTTGTAGCCTCCATGAATTTTGTTTGGAACACTCAGAAAGCTGTGAGGAATACATTCAAGATGGAGAAACGGGTAAGGAAGAAATGAATAACTTTCAGTATGTTTTGGGTGTCCAAGTGTCTGCCGAGCTAAAAAGAGAACACATCTGTTCTGTTTTGAATGAATAAAATGAAAATGTTGAATTACTGTGTTTGAATAACTCTGATAGTTGTGAATAAAACATACCAGCAATAGCTGAACAAATTGTTTTTTTTCAGTAAACATACAAACCAAAACATATATACCCCGAATCTTTTATTCTATGGAGCACAAAACATCCTGTTTTTGTCTCGTCTGCGAAGCGGAGCATGGGTGTTACTTTACCACCGGCGGCTTTAGTGTTTAGGTTTGATGAGCACCTCCATATCTCAAGACCTATAAGTCCTAGGTTAATTACAATTGGTATGCAGGTGCCCCAGAATTAGCTTAGCACAGTTGCATCACCATCTTTTGACCTTGACCTACATTTTCTGGTTGAGTGACTGACAATTCTCAATGCATAACAATTTAGCAATGTTATTTTTATACCCCCGCTCGACAGAGTCGAGGGTATATAGTGGTCCTCATGTCCGTCCGTCCATACGTCCGTCGGTTCGTACGTCCACATTTGGTTTAGGATGATAATTCAAAAAGTTTGCATCTGATTTTAATGAAACTTTGGGATATTGTTTTATATCAGGTTGGTAAGAAGCCCATTGATTTTGGGGGAAATCTGTAAAATTTCAACGTCGCAGTCCACGAAAAACGTTAGACAATTTTACAAAAACGTTGTTTCCGGACAATAACTCAAAAAGTTTGCATCAGATTTGAATGGGACTTTGGGATATTGTTATATATTATGTTGGTAAGAAGCCTATCGATTTTGGCAAATTTTAAGGTCAGATTCCACGAAAAACGTTAGAAATTTTTACGAAAGCGGGGTTATCAGTGATCACTAGATCGACTTTGTCTAGTTTTATTAATGAGCAGCAGGTATAAGTTCTAGGTTTATAGAACTTGATATGCTTATTTATCAGTGCTAGACTGTTACAGCTGCATCCTCATCTTTTGACCTTGACATTGAATTTTCATCAAAGTGACTTTGATAGTTTTTATTAGTATTTTGGGGGATCAAAACATTATTGCTGATAGTTTGATTTCTTAATTACTTTAATGACAGCGCAAAGAAAGTTAATCAAACAATCTTTATTAGATATAGTTTATATCTTTGGCAAGAAAAAAAGAACAATTGAAATGATAGTTCAGTAAAAAAAATATAACCATCAATTGCTGTGCAATATCAGCAAACACTGAGCTTTAAAAATTAATTGCTTTCTCTATCATATTTGAAATTATAAAAGTGTACCAATGTGATTAATGTAGTTAATGACAGTTTACCGAAGTCAGTTGCGTGCTGTAACTATCAACTAATTTAGCTATCAACATAAGTTTAGCATTTTCATTTTTCATTTTTTCTCTATGTTGTTGTTTCAGTTGATTAAAGATTGCTTTCTGACTCTCTTCCATTTCTTTCTACATATCTTGTAGAAAGTTAAGTAGTTTTTTAGGTTAAGTAGCCACTGAAGTATTCTATTCATTTGTTAGAGATTTTGGTGGAATAGTGGAACTTTCATTACTAGTATCATCACTGCATTCATCATTGTTGTTTTGGTCACTATTTATGCTACTAGATCCTGGCATAGATCCTTCAGGATCTCCGTTTAAACATTTGGTCGGTACCCATAACAATCATTTAATTCCTTGTAAAATGGCATTCTTTGACATCATTTCCTGACCTATTATTATGATCTATTACATCGCTATACTTTTAAATGAGATTTGTCCATTTTTGCTTGCATTGGACACCACTTACACTGAACGATTGATCAAGTTAAGATATTTTTGTTGCAATACTTTCCCAAACTGATTTCTTATTTATTCCAGGTTTTATAAATAAATTTTCGTTTTCTGTGTGCAATTCAATCGGTTTCAAGACTGCTTCTTCGGACCAAGTTTGGCGTGATGAAGTACTAGAAGTAGATGACTGATTTATTATCACAAACTGTAGCTACTGTAACTGCATCTGGATGAGAAGCACATGCTGAATCTGAAAAAAAACATTTTAAATTACTTGTAACAAGTTAATTTTATTAGTGAATAAGTAGTTCTAAGACACATTCACTTGGCAATCTGAATAAGAGAAAAGCACTGTCTCGCTGGTTAATAGTTAAACAAGAGAGCTGATAAATTGACAACTAACCACATTTTCTTTTTATAATTTGGAAATGGGACTCTGCCCAACCCTAACAAACTATTGCAGACAAATTATCAAGGTTAAATGATGCTATCTGATACACAACAGTTCTACAAGCAATGGTCCCTCAAAATCAATATCACATGCCCAGAAATAATATAAAATCAAAGGTATGTTTTAGGGCTAGATTTGTACAGGGAATTTGAGGTTAATATTTTTGCGAAGGGTCATTTTTTAAATGAGGGGCATTTTTTGGAGGGACTAATTTAAAATTTTAAAAGGGCAAATTTGTGTTACGGCGATAATCAGGGGGTTATGGAGAACACATTTTTTGTGGTGGTGGGGGGGGGGCAATCTTGTTATGGAGAAGACATTTTTGGAGGAATGAGAAATAAAATCAGTTTTAGTGAGAGGCAACAATTACAAGGAAAAATAACAGTTATTAAAAGTCTGGCTCTCCCAAAATTAATACATTTGTTAACAGCACTTCCAAACATTAGTCAGAATTTATTAAATGATATAGAAACATTGTTTTATAGCTTTATCTGGGATGGAAAAGTGGAAAAAATAAAGCGCAAAACACTTATCGCAGATATAACAGAAGGAGGATTAAAAATGATCCACCTTTGGTCATTTATTATATATCTAAAAATAGGATGTGTGAGAAGACTATTTCTGCAGGAAAATGGCGAAAATGGCGATTGGCAATATCTATTAAAATTAGATCTAAAAAAATTTGGAGGTCTTCGGGCAGTCTCATTGGGAGCAAAAAAATGTTTTTCCATTTTGGAAGGACGTGTTTTATGCCTTATCTATTTCCAAGCCAAATCCCAAACTTGACTGTGTCAAAGAGTGTTTGTCTCTAGATATCTTAAATTTTGTTCCATTAGATGACTTTCCCTTTTTTATTAAATGGGAAAATGCTGGAATAAAATGTATCAGTCATATTTTTGATAAGGGAAAAACAATTTCTTTACTTTCGAACAATTACGTAAAAAGGTGAGAACATACAATTTTGTCAGATACTACTCTATGGTATCCAATATACCATCTGATGTCAAGCATAAATTAAGAGATCATGCAACAAACCTAGAGAATTTTAGTCCAGCAGACAACTTTTTGCAAAAACTTGTAAACAACCAAAATATTAAATACTTGTACGCCTATCTAGTAAGGAATCAGTGTGTCCTCCCAGTTGAAAAATTTCTTAAATGGGAGAATGACCTGCAAATAGAGAACCCAGACTGGTCAAAATATTTTGAAATTAATAAAAAATGCTGTAAGGATACATACCTTTTTAACTTTCAGTACCGCTTTTTACATAGAGTTATTCCAACAAATGTATTTTTGTCTAAAATCCATATTAAAGAAAGTAACCTATGTACATTTTGTAATAGGGACATTGAGACAGTTGATCACCTATTTTATGAGTGTAAAATTAGTTTTGACTTTCTCAGCAGATTTTCATGTTGTTTGAACACT